>SRSE01000040.1:5000-129712 GCA_005024645.1 Planiliza haematocheilus | reverse complement strand
AACCACAACTGGCTCCAACACGACCACAAGGCGCCAACAACCACAACTGCTCCAACAACAACCACAACTGCTCCAACAACGACAACCACAACTGCTCCAACAACGACGACAACTGCTCCAACTACAACCACAACTGCTCCAACTACAACCACAACTGCTCCAACAACAACCACAACTTCTCCAACTACAACAACCACAACTGCTCCAACAACGACAACTACAACTGCCCCAACTTCAACAACCACAACTGCTCCAACAACAACAACCACAACTCCTCCAACTACAACAACCACAGCTGGTCCAACAACGACCACAAGTGCTCCAACAACGACCACAACAGCTCCAACTACAACGTCCACAACAGCTCCAACTACAACAACCACAACAGCTCCAACTACAACAATCATAACTGCTCCGATAATAACCACAACTGCTCCAACAACAACCTCAGCTGCTCCAACTACAACAACCACAACTGCTCCAACAACTACAACCACAACTGCTCCAACAACGACGACAACTGCTCCAACAACAACCACAACGGCTCAAACTACAACAACCACAACTGCCCCAACAACGACCACAACTGCTCCAACAACGACCACAACTGCTCCAACAACAACTACTCCAACAACAACTACAACTGCCCCAACTACAACAACCACAACTGCTCCAACTACAACCACAACTGCTCCAACAACAACCACAACGGCTCAAACTACAACAACCACAACTGCCCCAACAACGACCACAACTGCTCCAACAACAACCACAACTTCTCCAACAACGACAACCACAACTGCTCCAACCACAACCACAACTGCTCCAACAACAACCACAACTACTCCAACAACGACCACAACTGCCCCAACTACAACAACCACAACTACTCCAACTACAACCACAACTGCTCCAACTACAACAACCACAACTACTCCAACAACGACCACAACTGCTCCAACTACGACCACAAGTGCTCCAACAACCACATCTGCTCCAACAACGACCACAAGTGCTCCAACAACCACAACTGCTCCAACAACGACCACAAGTGCTCCAACAACCACAACTGCTCCAACAACGACCACAAGTGCTCCAACAACCACAACTGCTCCAACAACGACGACAACTGCTCCAACAACAACCACAACTTCTCCAACTACAACCACAACTGCTCCAACTACAACCACAACTGCTCCAACAACAACCACAACTTCTCCAACTACAACAACCACAACTGCTCCAACAACGACAACTACAACTGCCCCAACTTCAACAACCACAACTGCTCCAACAACAACAACCACAACTCCTCCAACTACAACAACCACAGCTGGTCCAACAACGACCACAACAGCTCCAACTACAACTTCCACAACTGCCCCAACAACAACCACAACAGCTCCAACTACAACAATCATAACTGCTCCGATAATAACCACAACTGCTCCAACAACAACCTCAGCTGCTCCAACTACAACAACCACAACTGCTCCAACAACTACAACCACAACTACTCCAACAACGACCACAACTGCTCCAACAACAACCACAACTTCTCCAACAACGACAACCACAACTGCTCCAACAACAACCACAACTACTCCAACAACGACCACAACTGCTCCAACAACAACCACAACTACTCCAACAACAACCACAACTGCTCCAACAACAACCACAACTACTCCAACAACGACCACAACTGCCCCAACAACCACCACAACTACTCCAACAACGACCACAACTGCTCCAACAACAACCACAACTTCTCCAACTACAACAACCACAACTGCCCCAACAACAACCACAACAGCTCCAACAACGACGACAACTGCTCCAACAACAACCACAACGGCTCAAACTACAACAACCACAACTGCCCCAACAACAACCACAACTGCTCCAACTACAACCACAACTGCTCCAACAACGACCACAACTGCTCCAACTACAACAACCACAACTGCCCCAACAACAACCACAACTGCTCCAACAACGACGACAACTGCTCCAACAACAACCACAACGGCTCAAACTACAACAACCACAACTGCCCCAACAACAACCACAACTGCTCCAACTACAACCACAACTGCTCCAACAACGACAACCACAACTGCTCCAACAACAACCACAACTGCTGCAACAACAACCACAGCTGCTCCAACTACAACCACAGCTGGTCCAACAACGACCACAACTGCCCCAACTACAACAACCACAACTGCTGCAACAACGACCACAAGTGCTCCAACGACCACAACTGCTCCAACAACGACCACAACTGCCCCAACTACAACAACCACAACTGCTCCAACAACGACCACAAGTGCTCCAACAACCACAACTGCTCCAACAACGACGACAACTGCTCCAACAACAACCACAACTGCTCCAACTACAACCACAAGTGCTCCAACTACAACCACAACTGCTCCAACAACAACTACAACTGCCCCAACTACAACAACCACAACTGCTCCAACAACGACAACCACAACTGCTCCAACAACAACCACAACTGCTGCAACAACAACCACAGCTGGTCCAACTACAACCACAACTGCTCCAACAACAACCACAACTGCTCCAACAACAACCACAACTGCTCCAACAACGACAACCACAACTGCTCCAACAACGACCACAACTGCTCCAACAACAACCACAATTCCTCCAACTACAACAACCACAACTGCTCCAACAACGACGACAACTGCTCCAACAACCACAACTGCTCCAACAACCACAACTGCTCCAACAACAACCACAACTGCTGCGACAACGACAACTACACCTGGTCCAACAACGACCACAAGTGCTCCATCAACCACAACTGCTCCAACAACGACGACAACTGCTCCAACAACAACCACAACTGCTCCAACAACAACCACAACTGCCCCAACTACAACAACCACAACTACTACAACTACTACAACCACAACTGCTCCAACAACAACAACAACTGCTCCAACTACAACCACAACTGCTCCAACAACAACCACAACTGCCCCAACTACAACAATCTCAACTGCTGCAACAACGACAACTACACCTGTTCCAACAACGACCACAAGTGCTCCAACAACAACCACAACTAATCCAACAACGACCACAACTGCCCCAACTACAACAACCACAACTACTCCAACTACAACAACCACAACTGCCCCAACTACAACAACCACAACTGCTCCAACAACAACAACAACTGCTCCAACAACAACCACAACTGCTCCAACAACAACCACAACTGCTCCAACAACGACGACAACTGCTCCAACAACAACCACAACGGCTCCAACTACAACAACCACAACTGCCCCAACAACAACCACAACTGCTCCAACTACAACCACAGCTGGTCCAACAACGACCACAGCTGCTCCAACAACGACAACCACAACTGCTCCAACAACAACCACAACTGCTCCAACAACAACCACAACTGCTCCAACTACAACAACCACAATTCCTCCAACAACAACCACAACTCCTCCAACTACAACCACAACTGCCCCAACTACAACAACCACAACTACTCCAACTACAACCACAACTGCTCCAACTACAACAACCACAACTACTCCAACAACGACCACAACTGCCCCAACTACAACAACCACAACTACTCCAACAACGACCACAACTGCCCCAACTACAACAACCACAACTACTCCAACTACAACCACAACTGCCCCAACTACAACAACCACAACTACTCCAACTACAACCACAACTGCTCCAACTACAACAACCACAACTACTCCAACAACGACCACAACTGCCCCAACTACAACAACCACAACTGCTCCAACTACAACAACCACAACTGCTCCAACTACAACAACCACAACTGCCCCAACAACCACCACAACTACTCCAACAACGACCACAAATGCTCCAACATCAACCACAACTTCTCCAACCACAACCACAACTACTCCAACAACGACCATAACTGCTCCAACAACAACCACAACTGCTGCAACAACGACAACTACACCTGGTCCAACAACGACCACAACTGCTCCAACTACAACTACCACAACTGCTCCAACAACGACCACAACTGCCCCAACTACAACAACCACAACTGCTGCAACAACGACAACTACACCTGGTCCAACAACGACCACAAGTGCTCCAACTACAACCACAGCTGGTCCAACAACGACCACAACTGCTCCAACAACGACAACCACAACTGCTCCAACAACAACCACAACTGCTCCAACAACAACCACAACTACTCCAACAACAACTACAACTGCCCCAACTACAACAACCACAACTGCTGCAACAACGACAACTACACCTGGTCCAACAACGACCACAACTGCTCCAACAACGACAACCACAACTGCTCCAACAACGACCACAACTGCTCCAACTACGACCACAAGTGCTCCAACAACCACAACTGCTCCAACAACGACCACAAGTGCTCCAACAACCACAACTGCTCCAACAACAACCACAACTGCTCCAACAACGACAACCACAACTGCTCCAACAACGACGACAACTTCTCCAACTACAACCACAACTGCTCCAACTACAACCACAACTGCTCCAACAACAACCACAACTTCTCCAACTACAACAACCACAACTGCTCCAACAACGACAACTACAACTGCCCCAACTTCAACAACCACAACTGCTCCAACAACAACAACCACAACTCCTCCAACTACAACAACCACAGCTGGTCCAACAACGACCACAAGTGCTCCAACAACGACCACAACAGCTCCAACTACAACTTCCACAACTGCCCCAACAACAACCACAACAGCTCCAACTACAACAATCATAACTGCTCCGATAATAACCACAACTGCTCCAACAACAACCTCAGCTGCTCCAACTACAACAACCACAACTGCTCCAACAACTACAACCACAACTGCTCCAACAACGACGACAACTGCTCCAACAACAACCACAACGGCTCAAACTACAACAACCACAACTGCCCCAACAACGACCACAACTGCTCCAACAACGACCACAACTGCTCCAACAACAACTACTCCAACAACAACTACAACTGCCCCAACTACAACAACCACAACTGCTCCAACTACAACCACAACTGCTCCAACAACAACCACAACGGCTCAAACTACAACAACCACAACTGCCCCAACAACGACCACAACTGCTCCAACAACAACCACAACTTCTCCAACAACGACAACCACAACTGCTCCAACCACAACCACAACTGCTCCAACAACAACCACAACTACTCCAACAACGACCACAACTGCCCCAACTACAACAACCACAACTACTCCAACTACAACCACAACTGCTCCAACTACAACAACCACAACTACTCCAACAACGACCACAACTGCCCCAACTACAACAACCACAACTACTCCAACAACGACCACAACTGCCCCAACTACAACAACCACAACTACTCCAACTACGACCACAACTGCTCCAACTACGACCACAAGTGCTCCAACAACCACAACTGCTCCAACAACGACCACAAGTGCTCCAACAACCACAACTGCTCCAACAACGACCACAAGTGCTCCAACAACCACAACTGCTCCAACAACGACCACAAGTGCTCCAACAACCACAACTGCTCCAACAACGACGACAACTGCTCCAACAACAACCACAACTTCTCCAACTACAACCACAACTGCTCCAACTACAACCACAACTGCTCCAACAACAACCACAACTGCTCCAACTTCAACAACCACAACTGCTCCAACAACAACAACCACAACTCCTCCAACTACAACAACCACAGCTGGTCCAACAACGACCACAACAGCTCCAACTACAACTTCCACAACTGCCCCAACAACAACCACAACAGCTCCAACTACAACAATCATAACTGCTCCGATAATAACCACAACTGCTCCAACAACAACCTCAGCTGCTCCAACTACAACAACCACAACTGCTCCAACAACTACAACCACAACTACTCCAACAACGACCACAACTGCTCCAACAACAACCACAACTTCTCCAACAACGACAACCACAACTGCCCCAACAACAACCACAACTACTCCAACAACGACCACAACTGCTCCAACAACAACCACAACTACTCCAACAACAACCACAACTGCTCCAACAACAACCACAACTACTCCAACAACGACCACAACTGCCCCAACAACCACCACAACTACTCCAACAACGACCACAACTGCTCCAACAACAACCACAACTTCTCCAACTACAACAACCACAACTGCTCCAACAACAACCACAACAGCTCCAACAACGACGACAACTGCTCCAACAACAACCACAACGGCTCAAACTACAACAACCACAACTGCCCCAACAACAACCACAACTGCTCCAACTACAACCACAACTGCTCCAACAACGACCACAACAGCTCCAACTACAACAACCACAACTGCCCCAACAACAACCACAACTGCTCCAACAACGACGACAACTGCTCCAACAACAACCACAACGGCTCAAACTACAACAACCACAACTGCCCCAACAACAACCACAACTGCTCCAACTACAACCACAACTGCTCCAACAACGACAACCACAACTGCTCCAACAACAACCACAACTGCTGCAACAACAACCACAGCTGGTCCAACTACAACCACAGCTGGTCCAACAACGACCACAACTGCCCCAACTACAACAACCACAACTGCTGCAACAACGACCACAAGTGCTCCAACGACCACAACTGCTCCAACAACGACCACAACTGCCCCAACTACAACAACCACAACTGCTCCAACAACGACCACAAGTGCTCCAACAACCACAACTGCTCCAACAACGACGACAACTGCTCCAACAACAACCACAACTGCTCCAACTACAACCACAAGTGCTCCAACTACAACCACAACTGCTCCAACAACAACTACAACTGCCCCAACTACAACAACCACACCTGCTCCAACAACGACAACCACAACTGCTCCAACAACAACCACAACTGCTGCAACAACAACCACAGCTGGTCCAACTACAACCACAACTGCTCCAACAACAACCACAACTGCTCCAACAACAACCACAACTGCTCCAACAACGACAACCACAACTGCTCCAACAACGACCACAACTGCTCCAACAACAACCACAATTCCTCCAACTACAACAACCACAACTGCTCCAACAACGACGACAACTGCTCCAACAACCACAACTGCTCCAACAACCACAACTGCTCCAACAACAACCACAACTGCTGCGACAACGACAACTACACCTGGTCCAACAACGACCACAAGTGCTCCATCAACCACAACTGCTCCAACAACGACGACAACTGCTCCAACAACAACCACAACTGCTCCAACAACAACCACAACTGCCCCAACTACAACAACCACAACTACTACAACTACTACAACCACAACTGCTCCAACAACAACAACAACTGCTCCAACTACAACCACAACTGCTCCAACAACAACCACAACTGCCCCAACTACAACAATCTCAACTGCTGCAACAACGACAACTACACCTGTTCCAACAACGACCACAAGTGCTCCAACAACAACCACAACTAATCCAACAACGACCACAACTGCCCCAACTACAACAACCACAACTACTCCAACTACAACAACCACAACTGCCCCAACTACAACAACCACAACTGCTCCAACAACAACAACAACTGCTCCAACAACAACCACAACTGCTCCAACAACAACCACAACTGCTCCAACAACGACGACAACTGCTCCAACAACAACCACAACGGCTCCAACTACAACAACCACAACTGCCCCAACAACAACCACAACTGCTCCAACTACAACCACAGCTGGTCCAACAACGACCACAGGTGCTCCAACAACGACAACCACAACTGCTCCAACAACAACGACAACTGCTCCAACAACGACGACAACTGCTCCAACAACAACTACAACTGCTCCAACAACAACTACAACTGCTCCAACAACGACAACAACAACTGCTCCAACAACAACAACAACAACTGCCCCAACAACCACCACAACTACTCCAACAACGACCACAACTGCCCCAACTACAACAACCACAACTGCTCCAACAACAACCACAACTACTCCAACTACAACCACGACTGCTCCAACAACAACCACAACTGCCCCAACTACAACAACCACAACTGCTCCAACAACAACCACAACTACTCCAACAACAACCACAACTGCTCCAACAACAACCACAACTGCTCCAACTACAACAACCACAACTACTCCAACTACAACAACCACAACTGCTCCAACTACAACAACAACTGCTCCAACAACAACCACAACTGCCCCAACTACAACAACCACAACTGCTCCAACAACAACCACTCCAACAACGACCACAACTGCCCCAACTACAACAACCACAACTGCTCCAACTACAACAACCACAACTGCTCCAACTACAACAATCATAACTGCTCCGATAATAACCACAACTTCTCCAACATCAACCACAACTACTCCAACAACAACCACAACTGCTCCAACAACTACAACCACAACTGCTCCAACAACTACAACCACATCTGCCCCACCTACAACAACCACAACTGCTCCAACAACAACCACAACTACTCCAACAACAACCACAACTGCTCCAACAACTACAACCACAACTGCTCCAACAACTACAACAACCACAACTACTCCAACAACAACCACAACTGCTCCAACAACTACAACCACAACTGCTTCGACTCCAACAACAACCACAACTGCACTGCCTACAACAACCACAACTATAAGAGCTCCAACAACAACAACCACCATTGCAACGACAACAACCACAACTGCTCCAATGACAACAGCAACTACTGCTTCGACAACAACTACTAATCCAACAACATCTGCTTCTGCTGCAGTCGTCGTCCAAACACGCCTCCTTGTATTCATTGCCATACTTTCAGCAGCTCTCTTCACTTAAGAATTGCAACTGAATGTAATTATTGTAAGAATTCTACAGATGTTTTGATTCAGTTTTTTAGAAATTGTTAATCCCTCCTACTAAGATTTTGTAGCATCTCTTTCCAACTGTATTTTTCCTCTTATGCTGTCTTTTAGATTTGTAAAACAATAAATAAATATACTTAAGAGACACAATAATTTCACTATATCTAATAAGTATACAATTCTGAGTTTGGGTTTGTTTTGTTTTTTATTTAAGTACAATGAGATAATCCATCTGCAGCATATCACAGCAATTATTCTGTAACTTTGATTTGGATTTTTATGTTAATAATTATGCTTTGTATTTATTAAATTAATAAAGGAACTAAGTTAGAGTTTGCTATCTTTTAAACAGTGCCTTGTCTTACTGAGCGGGGAACAAAAGAAACACATGGAAAGATAAATACTGTTCATTATTCCAGACAAAATTAAAGTTTGCTCAAAAATGACAAATGTGGCTGAGGTACTAGGGATACGTGTTGATCTTCCTACTGTACAACTGTAAATATTATATATGTTTGAATGTTTTATTCACTCTGCAGGGTAACCATTTGATTAAACCTTTCGATGTTTTTAATTGTAATGAACCTGTTAATGCAAACAAAAAAAGCAAATGAAATAAACCTTGAAATTATCACCATTTTCCTTTCATATGTGATGTAAATCAAAATATATGCAAACACAGACCTCTTGATCAAAAAGGTTCACTTTTCTTTTATTTAGTACAAATAATAATATAACAGTCAGCTCTTCTTCCCTGATGACTATCCTCCAACATTAAAGCAAAGAAAACAAGGTGTTGTTGAATTTGTACATATGCTACAGCTTGTTGTGACACATTTACCATTCACAAGTGTTCCAACATTACTGAGTACTCCAACAATGAAAAGAACCATTTCCAACAACAATAGTTATGTTGTCCAGTAACATTTTTTAGTAATATTACAAAACGGATGGTGGCTTATATAATATGTCTTTTATGCTTTTCAGTTCATGGTTTTACCCCAAGAACATATTCCAGTTGATAGTCACAGGACTGGATCATTCCTTTATGGTTTCTATTTAATTTTCAAATAAACTTTATCCTCACACCCAAGATACCAAATACGTTAAGTTTAAAGGATATCCTCTCACATGCCCATTCTAATTATTGTCACTTTGATAATAACAAACCAGATCTGCATGTCAGTATATTTCTGCTAAAAGCCATCCATGGACGTGGTTCAGTCTCGTTGTTGAACTACAGTTACTGTCCAGCACACTCTAACTGCCACTGTGCATTCCATCTAAACACAACAGGACTACTCAACATCAGTTTAGGAACCTTGAACAAATTACCATGCAGACTGAATTCTCCCAAACAAAAGAGGATTACTGGGGTTTAATGGGGATATCAGGTGAGTCACAGGTGTTCCAGTTTGTGTGCAGGACGCTCAAGTTCCTCCACATCAAGCCGGTTCTTTACGGAGCTATATTAATACATGTGATAAATCACAGTGAAGCAGAAAATTGACCAACGGAAACTGTTTCAACCTGCTCCTGCAACTAAAACAAGACTTAATCCGGAAAGACCAAAAGTATGTGGAGATTATTTGCTGAGGTCAAAATACAGCATAATAAACTGTAACTACAGATACATTCACATCTCAAACTTACAAAAATACTTTTTTAAACTTTGTTTACCATGTCATTTCTTGATTCCAGATGCTATATTTTTGTACAAAACATATTTGTCTGCTGTATTTTATTTTTTTGACTCTTGCACTGTTGTTTCCTGCCGCTGTAACTCCATAATTACCCCACAGGGATGAATAAAGTCCTATCTTATCTTACCTAATAACAATGTTAATAAGCCCTTGAAAGCTGTTGGGCCTGACTAGCTCTAAACCCTGGACAGGTTACACTGGTACAGACTTATTCACTGTACTCATAAACACTCCTGTTAATTCTGTCATAAGGTGTGAACGAGGGAAACAGGTGAGTCGGCATTCCTCCAAGCTACGCCCCAAACCCCTGAATCTGAGTAATGTGGCTTCTATTGCCCTCTGGTGGAGAAGTCTTTATGTGCAGATAAGATTGTGTTCCATTAAATTCATATATTCAGTAAAGCCATAACATTAAAACCACTCAAGGTGTTGACCAGATCCCAAACTGATTAAGTATCTATGAGATGATCCACTGAGGCCCCTCCCCTCAACACAATTAACGGTTTCCCTTTAAACCACTTGAGTTGCTCCCTGGTGGAGTGAAACAGGTGTATTTAACACCACCCATCTTCCCCTCCATTCTAACCAGTGATCCAGTTCCTGCTGCTGAAAACCTGGATGGGGTTCTTGTGTTCAAAGAGTTCAGTTCCAGTCTGATCTGACCAGAGCACCGTCCTCCGTACGTTCAGGGAGTCTCTAAACGTTCTTCCCCAGGTTTGTTTTTAATGTGCTCTTCCTGAAGCCCAGCTCTGTGGAGTGTACGGCTGATAGTGGTCCTCTAGTCTAGACCATAGATTCTCAACCGGGGTCCACGGACCCCTAGTGGTCCGTGATATAATTGCAAGGAGTCCGTGAAAATAAAATGTTTTAAAAAAGATCCCATGACAGTTATAGAAATAACATAATTTTATTCCAATGTGGCTGAGACATAACTGAAAGCTCATATTTGCCTCAAAGAGTGAATAAATGCCATGTTTCTATCAAATTGCACTGCCACCCCCCAGATCGTGTGGGGGTTCCTCAGGCTCGATCAAAAATATGCAGGGGGTCCAGGACCCAAAAAGGTTGAGAACCACTGCTCTAGACTCCTTCAGGCTTACCTCTGCTCTCTGCTGCCTCTCTGGTTAATGCCCTGCTTCCCTGAGCATACAGATAGATATATACCCACAGACCATGTGACACTGCACACAGCTGGACTTCATTTCACTAATGATGTGACCTCTGACGGTGAGGCTTCATGGCCATACGCGGCCCTGGCTGTGGGGCTCCAGTGAGTGATGGGAGTGATCTGAAGTTAACGGGAACATCACTCACTAATTAGTCAACACAAAGCTGAGATGAGGGAGAAGGAATAAAGGACCAGTACGCTTCATCAGCTGATGTCTTTGAACTGGCACAAGCAAGTATGAGCTTCACTCCACTGGCTGCCCGTGCGTTTTAGGATCCATTTTAAAATGACGGCCTCACCCCGCCTCACCTCTCTGAGCTGCTGCTTCCCTTTACCCCGAGCCGATCTCTCCTGACGGTGGCTAAAGCTTAAGCTCAGAGGGGATCCAACGTTTACGGTTTCAGGACATTAGACAGGCCTCCTCACTGTCATTTTAAAACCCACCTCTTTGGCTTTAACTCCTGTACAGGGTTGGTTTAATGTGTATACTTTACTTTATTACTTAATCTTTTATTGTGTTTCTTTTGTTTCCATTGTGTTATTTATTCGATGTGTTTCTATTGTGTTTTATGTTGTAAAGCACTTTGGAAACCTTGTGTTTGTTAACACTGCTGTATGAAGAAAGTGGATTGGATTGGACCATCATCATCATCTTCATCTTCATCATTACTGAGTTGTTGTATCTGAACATTTAGTTTCCATCTCACCTTATGACCTCATGATGTTAAAGCGTCATGACGACCGTCGAACATAGAGTCCAACAAACGAATGAATCCACAGAAACGTCACCAGCTCATTATCTTGTGACGTTAATAAATAAGTTTATTGACAGACTCACAGATAAACATCTTTATTTCCTTGAATAACAGTTTAGTTCCTCAGATTAGATCAGGTGACGAGAGGCACGCGTCAGTAGAACACTAACGTTTGTGTTTCCTCATTTCTTTCTGTGACACGCTTCGTTTTAATTAGAACGGAAATCACTCAGCATGCTTCATCACGGATGAAAGGTGTGAACACTTCAGTATCTTTGTCAGACAGTGGGCGGATTCGATTTTAATGAACTGTTATGTTAAATTTGAGGAACTAAAGGTGAACATTCACCTCTTTGACGCGTCTGTTTGTCACTTCAGTTCATCTGAAGTTCTCTAAAGTTAAAGCGCTGTCTGCTGCTGTTTTCTTCCAAACAGGATTCACTTCCTCACACTCAAACGTTTCAGATGAATCAAACTAAACACAGAAATGATCACACATTTACAGTGACTCGCCAAAACTCCAACAACACACATCCAGAGGTTCTTAATGAGGGTCAGTGAGGACAGTAACACGACTGTCTGTCCTCCAGCTGTAAAGCACCTTCAGTTGTGTTTGTTTCATTCATGGACTCAGTAAATGAGTCTGAAACTAATCTTCAGTGCGGCTTGGACGTGTTTTGAGCTTTCAGCCTCGTCTTGTGGTTTCAGTCGTGACACGGCTCGTTAAAAACCCGGACGAACAACTCTAGTGCTCGTAAAGACGTCAGAGTGAAGCGGTCTTTCCAAGGAATCACCTCAGATCAGAAATAAACTCAAACATGTGACTGGCAGCTTCTTCAGGTTTTATGATGAAGTCAAAAACATCCAAACATCTTGACTTCCACATGAAGCGCTCCAGACAGGAAGCCGTGCTCAGGTGTTACCCAATCACGCTACAACAGAGACAAAAGCAGGAGAATCAGAAGGGATAAAGCAGGTGAGAGAAAAATAACATGTCACACCTGAAAAATGTCACTGAGCAAGTAGGACTCTTTATCCACGGCTGAAGGCAGCAGGGAGGGTTTCATTTGGACAAAGGCAGGGATGCAGTCACGACGTCTGCATGGATGTCTGCATGGAGACGATTACAGGTCCAACCGAGATGGGGACAGACTCCACCTGTGCATATTTGTGTTGGGTTGGTGCAGCAGGATGACGGTTATCGTCTCATGATGTCTGCCTATAAAAGAGAAGCTGAAAACATCCCATCCTCAGAGAAACAGCAGACCACATTCAGACCAGGACCAGTTCACTGTGAGTACTTTTATTCTTTTACAGTTTCAGCCTGATTGTCCTCCTCAGGTCGTCACCATGCTGCGTGTTTGTTTGTTTATTTCTGCTTGGTTGAATATTATTTTAAAGAAGAAATAATCATTTCAGGGTCCATTTATTTGATTTCATCTCAGTTTAATACGTTTTTTAATTCATGACGTAAAAACTTTGAGCTGCATGAAATGACTAAGATTTAAAAACATGAAATCATCAGCTAATTCAAATTCATCACAAAAATCTTTATTGAAATCAAATCAATTATAAAAAGACTCTTTCTAAATGCTCCATGTGGACTTGTGTAACATGAGGCTTCACTTCTTCTTCATTTAATGCTCATTTCTGTTGAAGCTGCCTCGTTTGGACGAATCAGAGCGAGATGTTTTTCCTCTCAGTGTTATTTCTGAGGGTGAGGCCGGGATCAGGAGCGGCAGCTTAGAAAATCAGCAGCTTTCAATAGTTGTTTTTACTTCAGAGACAACGTGGGTGTTAAAGGATGAGCGAGTGGTTTCGGTCGTGACCTCTGGTCAACTTCATTTTAAAATTCTACTCATGATCCCGATGGTTACCAAGAGCAACTTTGTTTTCAGATAACACAACAGAGAAACATCACCATGCTCGCCAAGGCTTGTGTCGTCCTTCTGCTGTTTGTTGGTGAGAGCAACATTCGTTCCTCACACACATCTCCAATTAGTTTCAAATGTGAAACTCATTAAATGTTTTTCTACCCGAAGCAGCATCCTGCAACGCTCAGGGTGGACCTCGAGCCGCCACCACCACAGCTCCACCCACCACCACCACCACCACAGCTCCACCCACCACCACCACAGCTCCACCCACCACCACCACCACCACAGCTCCTACCACCACCACCACCACAGCTCCTACCACCACCACAGCTCCACCACCACCACCACCACCACCACCACATCTACGGCCGCCTCCTCAGCGACCCTCAGCAAAGCCAGCATCCTGTCCGTCGCTGTGGTGGTGATGACCCACGTACTGCGCTCATATTGCTGAAGGGGCTGGTTGTGCTTCACGTCGTCTAAATGAAGTGATTAAAGCTGAAGGATGTGTTTTAAAGAGTCTGAATATTAACGTTGATTTGGTAGACGTGTGTGTAACGGTGCGTAACACATCACAAATCCCTGCTGAGCCTCCTGGAGATGATTCACCCAAACGTCAGTGATGGGAGGATGAATGAGAGGTTCCCTCTGACGTCAGCATTCTGCTTCTAACTGAATCTTTAATTAAATTAAATAATAAATGTTTTGACTCCTCCTACTTTGTGTGTGTGTGATTATGGTCTCCATGGTTACATGAACAACATTACTGCCAGTGGTGGACAGTAACAGTACATTTACTTGAGTATTATTTTTGGGGGATACTTTTACTTTCTCTCCACTACATTTCTGCTGATGCTCTCGTTACTCTCTACTTTTACGTCAGCTGATTATTTTTTTATTTTAATTAATTATTTTATTTTTTTCAAAATTATGAGAAAATAAAGAGTTTCTGTTAATTCGCTGATTCGTTACGTCATGCCATACAAAGCATACAATACAGGAAGAGACTGAAGAAACACCTGGAGAAAGTCCCACGAGCACCTGAACACTTGATTGGTTACTGCGACAAGAACTCGTCTTCCAACATGAAAAAGCACATCGTTGTGAAGTAGCTACTGACGTTAGCTAGCGTAATGTTTGTTAAACTGCTGATGAACATTTTAAACGTAACTGTATAAAGAGAGAGGCTGTGGATTGTAATGACAATGCTTCCCTTTCCTGTATTTACTGAGATACTTTTTAAATACTTTTAGTTAAGTATTTTTTTAAGCAAATACTTTAGTGCTTTACTTGAAAACTCATTTACTAATTTTGACTAAGCTACTTTTACTTGTATTGGAGTAACATGTGACAGGAGTATCTGTACTTTTACTCGAGTAGTGAAGGTGTGTACTCTGCTCATAAAGATCAGATTCAGGTGGATTGTTTTCACAGTTCACAGGTCAAACACAGACGTGTAGACTAATAATGAGCAGACAGGTGACAGGTAAAAACAGGAAGGAATGAACAAATGAACCAGGATCGAGTTCGCTCTGTAACACGCATGTAGTCGGTTTTGCTGTATTGTATAACTCCATAAATGTTGTCACTGTGTCCGTCGTCAGTCTGATAGTTGTAGGTTGATGTATTAAGAGGACGGATGGAACAAAAAGGAAGCAGGCAACGCTCTACATTTAGCCTGCGTCAGCGTCTGCAGCCGTCGCCTTTAATGATCAGCTGACAGCCTCCTCACACATAAATCACCTGCTCGTCTGCAGACAGGTGACCTGGAACACAACCTGCTGATGAACCTCATCACCCAGAAGCAGCAGTTAAACACAGCAGCGGCTTTTAACTCCAGCAGACATGATCACGTTTAACGTTTTACTGCTCTACAGCTCAGGGACGGACGTGCTTCATCAATCAACAGGAATCCATTCACATTCAAATCAGGATGCTGCACAGAATTCTGTGGCGGAAGAATAACACGACGACAAATATGTTCAGGAATAGTTTGAGGAGTTGGAGGTGGAGTAAACATTTGAACAGGTCAGAGTGTTTTAGAGCGTCTACGTCAAATGAATGAGTCAAATCTACTGGAAACGCAACAGACGAAGAAGAAGAGATCAAGTATGTCCTCCTCCATCTTTGACCAAGATGTCCCCACGTCTCCATCGTACCTGTCCACATGGATTCCAGCTTGGTTCATCTTTCAAACAAATGGTCGTCTGGAGGGTCAGGGGCATGGGGGGCGGAGCCTATCCCTAAAGGACAGGTCTCCAGTCTATCTCAGCTGTGATTGGTCTAGAGGGGGGTCCACCCTGGACAGGTCTCCAGTCTATCCCAGGGCTAACACAGAGAGACAGAATCACCAATGAACCTAAGCAGCATGTCTTTGGACGGTGGGAGGAAGCTGGAGAACCTGGAGAGAACCCACACAGACACAGGGAGAACATGCAGACTACACACAGAGAGGAACCAGTAGAACCATGGATTAGAACCTAGAACCTTCTGCTGGGAGGCATCAGTGATGACCACCACACCACCGTACCACCTTATAACAGTCTACATTTTATTTTTCTCAGTTCTACATCTATACTTATATTATTTATCTGACCTGGGTTCAGGACATTTATCTTCGTTCTGTTAGTGGAGCAGAGAGTTTAGAACCAGCAGGTTCTAATAAAATGTTCCTCTAAATGTTCCAGGTCGGCGTCTAATGAAGGACACTCTGGGAGCCTGAGTGGCTGCAGTCTGCATTTATTTCTACATCAGAGCTCATACAAGGTGATTTATCCAAAAAGAACAAAACAAATGAAACAGAAATAAAGTATAAATACAAGCCGACGCTGAACAGGTGAGACGGTTTCTAGTATCAGGACATCTTCTGAAAGACAAACACCAAGTAGATACCTGCACAGAAGACAGCAACACACAAAGGTTAAACACTCCACAGGTGTACAGTCAGCTCTGTAGAAAACATGAGAAGAAATCCATCAACTCAGGCTGGTTCAATTAAAAGCAGCCGTGAGTTTAGCTCTAACACTGATTAACTTCTCTCTGTGACCGAACAGCATTTAAACTCATGTTTAGGATCTGATTAAAGGACTCAGCTCTTTGTTTAAGAGGAAAGAACGTGAGCTTTGTTGAGTCTGACCAGGATTCAGTAGTCGGACAGAAACCAAAACCACGTCCCTCTAGTGTGTGATTTAATGACGGCAAAACTGCCAGAGACTCAAGAAGAAGATGCAGCAGAGGAGGAGGAGGAGGAGGAGGAAGAGGAGGAAGAGGAGGAGAGAGGAGGAGGAGGAGGAGAGGAGGAAGAGGAGGAGGAGGAGGAGGAGGAAGAGGAGGAGGAGGAGGAGGAGGAGGAGGAGGGGGAGGAGGAAGAGGAAAGAGGAAGAGCGGACGAGGAGGAAGAGGAGGAAGAGGAGGAAGAGGAAGAGGAGTAAGAGGAGTAAGAGGAGGAAGAGGAAGAGGAAGAGGAGGAGGAGGAGGAGGAGGAGGAGGAGGAAGAGGAGGAAGAGGAGGAGGAAGAGGAGGAGGAAGAGGAGGAGGAAGAGGAGGAGGAGGAGGAGGAGGAAGAGGAAGAAGAGGAGGAAGAAGAGGAGGAGGAAGAGGAAGAGGAAGAGGAAGAGGAAGAGGAGGAGGAAGAGGAAGAGGAGGGAGAGGAAGAAGAAGAAGAAGAAGAAGAAGAAGCAACGTCACCTTTAGTCACATGATTTGGTTCATAAAAACAGGCGTAGGAGACGTTCTGACGCTACAGGGACCTGGTTTGTTTCTAAATCTTTCTTAAATAAATAACTAAATATCCTGATCCTGATCCTGATTCTGATCCTGATTCTGATCCTGATTCTGATCCTGATCCGTGTGAAGTCAACGAGTCAACTGAATGAGAACAGAGACACTTACTGGCTGCCTCCCACTCAGATCTGCTCAGAGTCCCCTGTAACAGACAAAGAACAGCGTCAGACGGGACGGGACCGACCACGGGACCGACCACGGGACCCCTGACCAGACCACTCACCACTGGTGGTTTCACTCCGGCTCGGTCACAGTGCTCTTTAGCATGGCAGTACTCTGCTGTGCTGTCTGTAGCCTGGCGACCTCCGTCCTCACAGGGAAACGGCTAAAACACAGACAAGCAACACGTTAACACGACGCTCCGGACGCTGATGTGGCTAAAGAAGATGAATCAAGTAAAACCTGATGATAAAAACTATGAGGAGGCGTTAATGACATTTGATGTCCTGCGATTGGATAAGAGCCGTTATCTGACCTCAGTTAGCGTTAGCCACCAGAACTAGCTAGCTGCTACTAGCCCTGTGGCTACTGATGAAGAGGAGACGGAGCATCACAGCCTCCATCACAGTCACTAACTATGACGTTAAAGACGTCTTTACTAGTAACATGAAGTCAGTGACCTCTGACCTTTGACTGACACATGTTTAGACAGTGGATGATGGATTAGCATGTAGCATGTAGCTAAGATGTAGCTTTCTCTGCTCAGAGCTCAGTGTTGGTTCAGACTATTTCCTGGATTCACATTAAACTAAAGAGACAAACGTTAGTGTTAGAAGACTGAATCCAAGATGGCCGTCAACATGAAGAGACGGTCACAGCTAGCCCTACAGCCACATCTTCTTCCTGTGGTTGATCACATCGATTGAGGAAACAGTTCTACCTCCAGAGCCATCATCTTCATCATGAGGCTGCGATGCTGATCCTTCTTCAGTTTGTCTTCAAAGAACTCAGAGAACCTCTGCTTCGCCACCAGACGCATGTTGTACCGCTTCGCCATGCTGATCCAAACAATCAGAGAAGAGTCACAACGCTGTCTCATGAAAGTGTTCAGTCTGAAAACGACGTCTAATCTTACTGTTCCAGCAGAGGAAAGTAGACGAGGAACTCTGGGACGTCAACAACACCCTCCAGGCTGAAGTGATACTGACACCCGAAGAGGGGGTAGGAACCTTTGGACTGAAAGGACACGTTAAAGACCTCGTTACCGAAGGACAGAGAGTCTGACGCCTCCAGACGTTTCCTGCAGAGAGAGGAGCGAGGCAGTCAGTTAGTCAGCCCAGAGAGGTCCCGTCAGGAAGCCGTAAACGCTGAGTTGTGTTCTTACACGAGCTCAAAGGCGTCTGGAGTCGTTCCGATGAAGAAACCTCCGGGTTTCAGGCGCTCGCAGGCGTTTCTCAGCATCGTGTCGGCCTTCTGCTCGCTCTCAAAGGAGTAGTGGTAGACGAACTGACAGCTGCAGACGTCAAACATCTGGTCTTTGTCATCAAGCTTCTCTGATAAAAGCTCCTGCACACAAGAGGTCAGAGCGTTAACCCAGAGGGGAGCAGCTAGGTCTGAGCCGTAGCAGGCTTCAGCCAAGAATGAGCTTTACTAGTTACTGATTACAGATCAACCATGAACCTCAAAACGTCTTCTGATTTAATGGAGGCTGGCTAGCGTTAACCACGCCAGAAAACAAAGAAGAAGAGGAAGAGGATCTACAGGACATAAGACACTCAACAAAGACCTGGGTCAGGACATCCCATCGTTTACAGACGTCGTCTCTGAGCTGATCTAGGCGCTTCAGTTCTACCTTGGAGCAGTCTGCCGTGATAAACTGAGCGCTGAAGATCTTCTCGTTATAGTGACTTTTCCTCTTCATCTCCTCATAGCGACTCTGGCACTGCTCCACAGACACTCCTGCTATATCTGAAAGTAAAGACACATGACAGAGTGACTGACCTGATACCAGGAGCGGAAAAAGGTATAAATCCTTTTAAAGGTGGGGAGGAGGTGAGCTCTGATTACCTGCACAGACCAGGTGACTGATCCCTCCTCTCCTCCACTTTAAAAGATCTCCTCCTTTCCCACAGCCCAGGTCCAACACTGACACCTGCCGAGAGCCCGCCTCACGCACCTGCTCCAGGATCTCACCTGTCAATCACAACCAGCCGAGCGATTAAGGATTCACGCTGTATTCACTGTGAAGGTTACTGAGTGGTGATCGCTTACCAATCAGGACGCTCTTCAGCCAGTTGTTAAAGTTCCTCATGAAGAAAATTCTGCTTTGACTTCGAGCCGCCAGACCGACTTCCTGCAGCCGGTTATAATGACTGGCCACCTTCACGCTGTGATCGGTCACCTGGCGGATCAATGACGTCACCAACACCTGATTAATGACTAATTAATAATAACTCATCAACACCTGATCATCAATAACTCACCTGCTTCTTGGTGGGTGACGTCTCCTCTTCATCCTCCTCCTCGTGTTTCCTTTTCAACGGTCGCTCTCCTGGAGAAGTCACTTCCTCCCTCACCGTCTGATGATCCATCTGAGAGAGGAAGAAGAGGAAGAGGAGGAAGAGGAGGAAGAGGAGGAAGAAGAGGAAGAGGAGGAAGAAGGAGGAAGAAGAGGAAGAAGGAGGAAGAAGGAGGAAGAGGAGGAAGAAGGAGGAAGAGGAGGAAGAAGTAGGAAGAGGAGGAAGAAGGAGGAAGAGGAGGAAGAGGAGGAAGAAGGAGGAAGAGGAGGAAGAAGGACCATATAAATTTAGATCAAGAGTCTCTACCTGTGAAGCATCAGCTGATGAGCCAAACAGCTGATGTGAAACCAGTATTTACTAGTTTAAAAGGTTCTGATTTCATTTCATTCACTATTTAGATTAAATTAAATTAAAGATGTATTACTTGTATTATTTAACTGTTCGTATTTTTAATATTTGTTGGTCAACATTATTTATTTACATCTATAGATTGTGTGTAGTCAGTGTTAGTTGCGATTCTATTGACTGAAGTTATTATTATTATTACTATTACTATTATTATTATTATCACTAATGTCTTAAATTAGGATAATTAAGGTTAATCTCGTCATTCTGAGTCACTAACATTAGCAGCTAACAGCTAACAGCTAACAGCTAACAGCTAGCAGCCCCGTGAGTTTGATTAAAAGACAAAACGTCGTCGGTCGGAGATGAACCGGATCGCACCGGAACCGGAACATCTTCACAGTGAAACGCTCCAACTCGACGCCAACATCGAAATCTGATCAAAATTGATGAAAGAAAACAACTTACGGTTCTCTGCAGACACGACGCGTGCGCTCTGAGCAACTTCCGGGTGGGCCTGCGTCATTTTACTGCGACAATATGGCGTCGAGTTAAAACTAGAAGCGATGGATCCACACAGACCGATCAATGTATCGATCGCTTCCTCGTCTAATAACAGAGATAATAACAGAGATATCAGGATGCTTTGAATTATTAATATTAATTCATTATTGTTATTCATTCATTGTCAGTTTATGTTTCACCCACACAATAAAACCTTCAAGATACTTTATTAATGAGACACTGATTTATATCATTAAAAAATAATTATTAATTAACTGGAAATGATTCTGATTCCTGGAAATCATTTTATTTTCCTTATTTGTCTGATACTAAACACTGATACTAAAAAAATAAAACAGTAAATAAATAAATAACTCTGGTTCATCACAGGCTGTGACCATGTGTTGCTGTAGTAACAGAAACCATCCAGCTGGTGGCGCAGGGAATCCTGCTGCCCTGACTGATTCAGGGTTTGTCTCCACCCTGACCTTCACCCTTACCTTCACCTTCCACCCTGACCTCCACCCTTCACCCTTACCTTCACCTTGACCTCCACCTTCCACTCTGAACTCCACCTCCACTGACCACCTCCCTTCCTTCCACCCTGACCTCCACCCTTCACCCTGACCTCCACCTTCCACTCTGAACTCCACCTCCACTGACCACCTCCATTGACCACCTCCCTTCCTTCCACCCTGACCTCCACCCTTCACCCTTACTATCAGCCTGACCTCCACCTTCCACTCTGAACTCCACCTCCACTGACCACCTCCCTTCCTTCCACCCTGACCTCCACCCTTCACCCTTACCTTCACCTTCACCCTCCACCCTGACCTCCACCCTTCACCCTTACCTTCACCCTGACCTCCACCTTCCACTCTGAACTCCACCTCCACTGACCACCTCCCTTCCTTCCACCCTGACCTCAACCCTCCACATTAGCTTAAGTCCCACATTAAAGTGAATGAGTTCTGAGTCTGAACGTCCAGACCAGACGAGTCGATGCAGACGGTGTCTTCCTATCAGCTGATCTGGGATCGTTTTCCTGCGGTGATCCTGTCTGGTATGTCTGTAATTCATCCTGAGACGAGGCTCATTACTCTGCTGGCAGACTCTCACTTTAAAGATCAGTTCACAGGAATCCACCAAACTAATAACGGCCTGAATTCTTGTCTGTAATGAAAACATCTCAGAGGACGCGTCTCTGTGTCCTCCATGAAAACATTTACTGGTGATGACTGGATGGACGTCAAATGAAGCCGGGACAGACTCCAGGGATGGACTCTGTGTGACCACTGTCGGACCTGCTTTAACTCTTTCATGATTCTTCTTCTTCTTCTGTTTTTTCTGACGCTTCCATTAAACCAGTAGAAGAAGACGTGATGCTACATGGTTCTGGTTTACCTCAGACCTTAATGAAGAGACTAGTAGAGATCACTGTTGGCATTGACCAGGTCATCACTAATCCTGACGTTCCTAATGTTCTGTCTCACAGTGGTGCTGTGAGACGTCCTGGGACAGGCAGAGGACGGGGGGACAGACGGGCTGATTAATGGATGGCGGCTCTATAAACATGTAAATCTGACCTTACCGTGTTTCAAAGCCACAGCGTGGTCTCAATGAAGCAGAGTTCCTTCAGCCGTTCACTCTGCTCTCCGCTTTCACACAAAGACGTCCTCACACAGAAGACGCTTTGATACTCAAATACCACGCAACCCAAGCCGACTCACCCCCTCACCCCCTCACCCCCTCACCCCCTCCTCACCCGACCCTCAACACGCATATATAGTGATAATGGAGGGATGGGGGGAGCGTTGGGGGGACGGGGGGGGTCTCCAGGGATAGAAGCCATTTACCTGCTTTTCTGTTACAACCTTTGGGTCTGTTCCACTCTCTAGAAATAAATCTGTTTATTAGTTTATCATGTTATTCTGTCCTGCTCACTGATCATAGACCTGATGATGAGTCCAACGTCCCCCACAGAGGAGCTTCAGAACCTGAACATGAGGCCGGCCCAGACGCTGCCGGGTCCTAGACCCTGAGGGCCTCTCGTTTAGATGGTCGGGGCCTGCTGTTGGATCTTATAAAACCTCTAGTTCTGGATCTGGTCCAGTCCGTCCACCGGGTCCCAGTCCGTCCGCCGGGTCCTGGTCTGTCCCAGTCCCAGGTCCCGGTCCAGGCTGGATCAGGCTCTGGGTGAGGCGTTGTTGTTCTGCTCTGATTGTTCGTCGGCCTCTATCGGAGGATCTGGTTCTGGTGAAACCCAACCCACCGCTAAAGTCCAGACTGAGTGTGTTTTTGTTGGAGGGGGATTCCCTGACCTGTGAGGACGCCAGGACTTTCCAGGACAGGGTCTTTTGTCCTTTGAGAGTTTCTGCGTCCGTGTCCGTAAGGGAACATGTAATCCTTGTCAGTGACTCACAGGAGTCTCCTCCAGACTGATCAGGAATGTGTTTGAGAAGATTAGACGTTAATAAAGGTTTCTGATTTAAATCGGCTGCTTTCATGGTCACGGTCCTCGCACATGCAGAGAAACGAAGGCGTGTGTGAGTCTTCTTCACCTCCTCTGACGAACGTTACCACGGAAACCTGAAACTCACGCACACGCCAACAAACACGCACTGGTCCGTCCTCTGTCCCGGTGACATTTAGGCCGATATATAAACCTCCATCAGACGCTCAGCGCCACAACCGGGCTGCACGGAAAACCTGAGCTACCGTCACCGCCACCTGTCCTCCGTCCTGACTGCTCACCTGTCCTCCGTCCTGACTGCTCACCTGTCCTCCGTCCTGTCTCACCTATCAGGGACCTGTCTGACCTCATCATGCTCACCAAGTATGTTCCTCCTCTGAGCATCGTGCTTTTGATTGTCCTTTTATTTTTCTTGTCTCTGTCTTTATTGTAGCTTCATCACATCTATACGTTTATTCATTGTCACTATAAACTGTGTTTTCTAGGTTTAAGCTGAAGTGACTGACTCTGTTCTTAAATAATCTGCTTCTTGTTTGATCTGAATATTGTTTTATTCGTTTTGCTCCTGATTAATAATAATAAGATGTGTTCAGGTTTAAATGAGCCAATCACAGAGCTCCTGACCTTTGACCCAGACCAGCTGTAAAACCTCCTCATAGACTTTAGCTGCTTCAGACACAGAGACAGAGTTTCCACGATGGTTGGATCAGTGAAACACGTTTTATTCTGACCTGTTCCCAGATCATTGGGTTCTCTTGTGTTCTCCTCATGTTCTCATGTTCTCCTTGTGTCTTCCTCGTGTCCTCCTCGTGTTCTCCTCGTGTTCTCCTCGTGTTCTCCTCATGTTCTCCTCGTGTTCTCCTCGTGTCCTCCTCGTGTTCTCCTCGTGTTCTCCTCGTGTTCTCCTTGTGTTCTCCTCGTGTTCTCTTGTGTTCTCTTGTGTTCTCCTTGTGTTCTCCTTGTGTTCTCGTGTGTCCTCCTCGTGTTCTCCTCGTGTTCTCCTTGTGTTCTCTTGTGTTCTCCTCGTGTTCTCCTCGTGTGGAGCCTGCTCTGATAGAGAACTGTGTCTGTGCTGCAGGAACGTGGTTCTCCTCTTCTCGTTGCTGGTCCTGACGGTGGAGGGAGACCTGGACTCCAACGGTGAGACGTTGTCTCAGTCATTTCACTTCTGATGGACGTCCTCGTCCTCATGACTCTAACTGTGACTCTTTTGTGTCCACAGACACTGGAATACAAGCCATGTCCACAGGTAAGTCACACGTCTGTCCCTCATCACTGACGCCTCTAATGTGTCTCTAACCTGTCTCTAACGTGTCTCTAACGTGTCTCTAACTCGTCTCTGACCTGTCTTTAACCTGTCTCTAACGTGTCTCTAACGTGTCTCTAACGTGTCTCTAACCTGTCTCTAACTCGTCTCTAACCTGTCTCTAACCTGTCTCTAACGTGTCTCTAACGTGTCTCTAACGTGTCTCTAACCTGTCTCTAACCTGTCTCTAACTCGTCTCTAACCTGTCTCTAACCTGTCTCTAACGTGTCTCTAACGTGTCTCTAACTCGTCTCTGACCTGTCTTTAACCTGTCTCTAATGTGTCCCTAATGTGTCTCTAACCTGTCTCTAATGTGTCTCTAAAACGTCTCTGACCCGTCTCTAACCCGTCTCTGACCCGTCTCTAACCCGTCTCTAACATGACTCTAACCCGTCTCATGTCTCTGTCAGATAAAGACTCAACGTCCGATGAAGCTCCTACAGGTGAGTCAGAGCGTCGTCTCTGAAGCTCCTGATCTCAGACAGTGATGAGATTCTCACACTGACGTGTTGTTGTTTCAGAGAGTATGAACGCCGTGTCTCCTGATCAGCCCGGTAAGACGTCTCCACCTTTACCTTCCAAGGTCAAACGTTACAGAGACTAAAGCAGCTCTACCACAAGGTGGAGCTGTGACACCATGACAACAGCTCATGTGTTCATCTGAACCAGTTAATGAACGTGTCACCTCCTGGACTCTGTGGTTTATTAATGTGAAGCTGGGATGAACCAGACGCTCACTGTGACGACTGGAACAAATCAATCACAACTACAACATGACGATACTATACTATGACTATATATAGGATATATAATACTATACTATATATAGTATTATATATACTATATATAGTATAGTATTATATATCCTATATATAGTATTATATATACTATATATAGTATTATATATAGTATATATAGTATTATATATACTATATATAGTACTGTGCTGATGTTCATGTCTGACTGATTCCAGATGAGTTCCAGTCTTATGGAGGAGGAGCAGCAGGTAACGTCCACCTGTTCACACGTTCATATACATCATGTTGTCACATTCATCTCATGAGAAGACGTCAGTACGTCCATTCACCCGTTCATGTCTTTCAGACACCAGCAGCTCCAGCTCAGAGACAGCAGACGGTGACTTCTCTCACGTTATTCACTCTTCCATCCATCTCTCATTCATTCATTCATTCATTCATTCATTCATTCATTCATTCATTCATTCATTCTTTACCTTGAACTCTTTTTTTGTTTCAGCCCCAACAGCCAATCACGTGACAGCACCTGGTGCGTCCTGTGTTTCATAAACATGACGATTAAAGCTGTGTCTCGTTCGTTCATTCATTCATTCGTTCATTCATTCATTTCAGAAGCTGCTGTGGCTGCTGCTAACAGCGTGGAGGAAGAAGATGGTGAGGCAACATGTTTCATTCATTGATTTATTTACTCTAGTTCAACTGTTTTTTATTTTTCTTAATTTTCTTATTTCTCTACTTTTCTTAAACACAATGATGTTTATGATCATTTCTGTTCCTGTCATTCATTTAACATCTAATCTATATTTATTATCCTCTATAGATACATTATAATAATACTAATAATACTCATGGTGACCTAACACAGTGTATCAGTGGTTTTAAAGGACGAGCTCTGAGTCTTTGGTTCAGGTGGAGCCGTGATGAGGAGGATCTGGTCTTTGTTTGCTCCTCAGACCGAGGAGCTCCAGGCTCCTGAACGGCTGAAGACGTGTCCTTGTCTTCATCTTCTTTCAAACGTTTGTCCCTGCAGATGATGAGAACACCGACTCTGATGAAGGAGGGAAGAAGAAGTTTGCGTCTCGCTCAGCCAAACCTCAGAGCCCCGCCCACACTCACCTGAGCCAGGTACACGACGTCCAGCGTCCCGGCCTCTCGCTGCCGCCTGTCGTCCCTCAACCCAAAGCTCTGGCGAGGAGACGGACGTCCAAGAGACGAGCCAGGACCAACCGCCGCCAGATATAAGACACCACCCAACGCTGAGCCTGAAGCCTGAACTCTGTCACACACACGTACTGTATGAACACCGAGCCATTTGATTGGTCGGCCAGGCGACCAGGGAGCGGAGGTCGTAGTCCGTCCAGCCTTATTAGCACAGTCTGGACGCTGCTTCATGCGTCTCATGTTGTTGACAGCTGATGATGATGATGATGGTGGAACTGAGCGCGCTCACTGCTTCAGTAACGCCATGTTCACTGCTTCTGTTTGTTCCTTTGTCCTGTTTTAATAAAGTTAAACTGAACTCCACCCGACCTCTGACCTCTGACCTCTGACCTCAGCTAGGCCTTTACACATCCAATCAGCTGATTTCACATGTAGACCTGTTCAGACGGTGAAAACGTCTGTCCATCATGGACCATGTCTGTACGACGTCCATGATGGACATGCAGCGCCCCCCAGAGGATCAGGGATCAGAAAGTGACCGTGTGTGTGTGTGTGTGTGTGTGTGTGTGTGTGTGTGTGTGTGTGTGTGTGTGTGTGTGTGTGTGTGTGTGTGTGTGTGTGTGTGTGTGTGTGTGGGTGTGTGTGTGTGTGTGTGTGTGTGTGTGTGTGTGTGTGTGTGTGTGTGTGTGTGTGTGTGTGTGTGTCTTTAAACATGGTTGTCTGCTTGAATTCTGTTGCTGCAGAAACTAAACAACAACCAGCAAACCTTCAGAGGAACAGAGGCCGTCTCTCTCCACATGCTTTCAGAGACTCACGCTGGAGGTAGCAACGGATGGACGCTTTCTGTCCCATGTCCAAACAGCGGGGGGGTCAGGGCTCCTGATGGGGGCTGAGTCTCTGCAGAGCAAACGTCTGACCGATCACACTTATCAGCTGATCCTGCTGCTCCTACGCGTCCAGTCACATGACCAGACAGACTGGACAAAGCACAGAAAGGAAACACCTGAGCTGAGCACAGGTTTAGATCTGTGACCTCTGATCAGCTCTCGTTCTCCTCCAGCAGCTTCACGGTGTTAATAAAGTCATCTGAAGACACAGTCAAACCGTGTCCCCGTGGCTTTTGTCCATCTGATTTATCAAAGTGAGCTGAAGCAGTGAGTTAATTAGAGGCTGTTAGGATGCCAGCACACATCCACACACAGGCAGATTTATTTCTGCCTGTTTTCTGTCCTCACACAACCTCTCTGCTGATTCTGGTAAATCAGACTTTCAGTTTCAGATCAGATCAATACGAGGACCTGCGTTCAGCGTTCACTGCTGAAGCTGATCAGGAAGCAGAGCGGCAGACGGGTTCATCTGTGTCGGGCAAAGGAACTAACAGAAGAAGGAAACATTCTGTTCAGCAGAGTGACGGGATTTCCCAGCAGCTGTTACGTACAAGGAAACACTGCTGAGAACACGGCAGTCTGCTGAGAACACGGCAGTCTGCTGAGAACACGGCAGTCTGCTGAGAACACGGCAGTCTGCTGAGAACACGCCAGTCTGCTGAGAACACGGCAGTCTGCTGAGAACACGCCAGTCTGCTGAGAACACGGCAGTCTGCTGAGAACACGCCAGTGCTGAGAACACGCCAGTCTGCTGAGAACACGGCAGTCTGCTGAGAACACGCCAGTCTGCTGAGAACACGCCAGTCTGCTGAGAAGCTTCATCAAAGCTCAGCGTCAGAGTGGAGACGTGCTCCTCCATGGAGGACATGTATGAACCTGAATATCTGCACGTTACTGAATGACCTCCATGGTGGCGGCGCCGGCCCACCGTCAGGCCACGGTGGTCTCACCTGTTCTAACAGTTCTGCGTAGTCTTAACAGCCGACATGAGCGTTTGGACGTTTCAGCTTCTTTTACACTTGCTGTAACAGCCTGTACCATAGTACTTATACTGTGTATGCCGCGTACACTTCCTGCTCTTCTGCTTAGATGCTAACCTGCATGTTGTTCTCTGTATCTGTACATGTGTAACGGCAACAAAGATGAATCTAATCTCATCTAATCTTTAGGGGTTTAGTGATAGCACATGTGAAGGGGCGGAGCTTTGGAACTTTTCTGATTCTCATTGAGGAAAATGTCGTCCATCAGTTATATGAAAAATAAAAACTTCTTTACAGTTTCTAATTACCTCACAAAGATTAGGGGACCTTGTAAAAACTGTGATTGTGTAATATGTTTATTCAGTCAGGAGGATACAATAAGAAGTAGCTGCAAAAGCAGTTTGAAAGAAAGAGTTTTCTATTATTTTACATCAAATTATTCTTAATTTTCTGCGATGGACTGGAGACATGTCCAGGGTGGACCCCTGCCTCTCGCCCAATGACAGCTGGGATAGACTCCAGCAGACCCCCGTGACCCCTAACGGGACTAAACGGGTATAGAAGACTGACTGACTGTTCTTAACTTTTGTTTCTTAACGTTAATGATCATTTAGAGCAGCAGTGTCCAAACTCAGGTCAGATACACCAGAGAATAAATGAGGTAGATGATGATGGTGATGATGATGATGATGATGATGGTGATGATGGTGATGATGATGATGATGGTGATGATGATGGTGATGATGTGTTAGTGAGGATAAATCCAGACGTAGAGCTCCAGACTAGCTGACATTAGTTTATTCGTTTCCTGGGAACAAGTCTTCATTTTTCTTTGGGTCTTTGGTTCTTCTTTCATTAATCTTGTTTTGTGGGAAATCTCCGCCACCTACTGTTAAAGCTAAATCAGACAGCAGAGTCCAGTGTCAGTCCCACATGTGGACCATGTTTCATTTGGGAGCTGATTCTAAATGGACCGCGGGCCGTAGTTTGGACTCATCCAGGTGGTTTCTGAAAACCAGGAGGACACGCTGAGATGATGCTGAGGCTCTTTGATTGGACGGCTCTGGTTTCCATGGAGACTAAGAAGATAAATAACCAGACAGACACGAGGTCTAGTTGCTAACTTTACAAGCAACAGGAGCAACGAGGCGAGCCAGCGCTGAGATGCTGCAACAGAACCTCACCCTCCAGACACGTCACCAGGGAACATGTGCTGTGTCTATCCATGGACAGGTTGTCTCTAAACGTGTCCCTGTGAGGACACTCTGTTAGCTCTGCAGCTACTAGCTGCCTCTGTGTATTATTACTCAGTATAAATATAATAATATTAACATATACTCATGTACTGACTGATTTATCATCCATATCTGCATATCCATTACGTCCATATTTTTATTACCCATACTACCTCCACAGTAACATAGAAATCTATAATCCCTGTAGATCCTGTTTATTTCTAGTCACTCTTGTTCACATCCTCCAGTTTGGAAACTTCAAACATTTATGGCGTCGTCTTTTTTGTATATTCTTTTTGTTTTTTGTGCATCCTGCTCCTCTCATGTCTTAAGTTTCCCGTGGGGACAAAGACAGCTATCTGAGCCTGGACACATGTCCCACGGCAGATTTGTTTGCATGCCTTCACGCCTGACAACGTGATGGACATGTGAAGGTGTGACAATCTGCAGACCAGGTTATTTTAGGAACATTCTGCTTCAGCTAATCTCTTTAGTCTTCAAGTTATTGTCCGACCTGTTCTGCTTCATACCTGTAACTGTGTAACACACACACACACACACACACACACACACACACACACACACACACACACACACAGTGTCTTCCTGTGTCATGTTTCCTGCTGTGGCTGATGGAACACAATCTGACCTGACTAAATATTCAACATAAATCTTTTTCTATTTACTGATTATTAACATTATTAGTGTTTTATTAACATTATTAGTGTTTTATTAACATTATTAGTGTTTTATTAACATTATTAGTGTCCCGTTGACTACTGTTCATAGCATATTATTATTTACATCATTAGTGCTGAACAGTGGGAACATATTGTCAGTAGCTGACCTCAGATCTGTTTAGTGGTGATGAATTAAATTAAATGAAATCATCGCTGTTAGAAACTAAACTAATGAATACATTTATTCTCTGTGTGTGTGTGTGTGTGTGTTAGATGTTAGCTATGAAATGAACAGTAAGACACTGACTGTGTCCTGGTTCGTTCTCTGACGTCAGAAACGAGAGCAGTTTAAGTTTAGCTGCAGAGAATCAGAAGTGGATTAAGAAAGCTGACTAATAAGAAACTCTGTTCTGAATCTGGTTTGACTCTCAGCCTGGAACGGTTCAGACTGACTCATTATTTAAACAGGATTATTCATGGTGATCGGTGATGGGAGGGAGGGAGGGTGGAGGAGGAGGAGGAAGAGAGTGGAGTATAAAAAGCTGCTGCTCAGTTTCAGCTGAGTTCAGAAAGTCAAACACTGAAGTATCCTCTCGTTACAATCAGTTTGTCACAAACCAGCGAAATAAAAACAACATGCTGCAGCGGTGAGTTCCTTCTTCACTTTATTCACTCGGATCATTTAACTCAAAGCTTTTTATTCCAAGTTGCACAAGACAAAGCATTAGTTGATAGAATTAAACTCTGTATGATGGTTTGTTGATGTGGAGAGTTTTAGTTTAAAAGCAGAAATCTGACGTTTTTTAATCAAACATGTCACAGTTTATTCACCACTGAACTGATTTACGCTCCAGTCCTGGTTCTTTGGTTCTTTGGTTCTTTGGTTCTTTGGTTCTTTGGTTCTTTGTTGACTCCGGTGCTGATCAGTGTTCAGGTTTTATTTGTCGCTGTGTGCTCTGAATAAATCCTGCTCAAAGCCTGAAGTGATTCTCGTTGGAAACCTTTGGCTGCACCTTAAAGACCAGGATCTGTTTTCTCTCTATACGTTGGAAAAGAAGAGACGCTTTGTGTTTTTGTCTGAGGAGGAAACACAAAGAAACTCATTTAACCCTTCATGCTGACGACTGGTTCAGCTCCTCATTCATTACTTCACATTCTTCAGATCAGAGGAAAGTCTTGTCAGACTTTGGGGTTGTTTCTCATTACTTTTGTGGTTTTAATGTTTTGTTGTTCAAACTGTTAAAACCTCACAAAGTGAAACAGACACGAGCTGAAACAAGGAAACTGGATGTATTAGAAGTATTTTGGGACGTAACGTGATCTAGATGACTGAGAACAAGTCGGTTCACTTTTCAACGTTGTGTCTTACAGGTGTGTTGTGCTGCTGCTCGTTTCTCTGGCAGCTGTTTCACTTGCAGCTCCTGTCCAGAGTAAGACATGACGTCATTTCTTCTTATTATTAATATTTATCATAACATTATTACCGTGGTCTTTATATATTCTGGAACGCTCAGTGTTGACTCCTTTGAGTTGGCAGTGATCAATAATCACTTTATTTGTCCCTGCTGTTTTCCAGAAAGAAGTGCCGATGACGGTTGGTATCACAGTTTAACTTCTGTTTTGACCTTTGACCTTTGAAGCAGCCAATCAGAGCACATCACTGCAGGGACGTTACTTGAGGTTAAATCCCAGCCAGCGCCCCCTGCAGGCTGCAGTGGTCTTCACAGTCTGAAAGAGCCAAGATTAATTTATTCATTAGTTGATTAACATGTTGATTAATTAACAAATCTATAAATTCATTGATTCATTAATACATTAGACTCATTAACAACTATCTGCCTGTTTCAGAGAGAAGAGCAGCGCTGCTAGCACACTTGAACGGTAACATGTACATACTAAGAGGTCGTTGTGTATACAGCTGTTGTTGTTGTTGTTGTTTATACAGCTGTTGTTGTTGTTGTTATTGTTGTTTTAGGAGCCAGTGCAGATAAACATGTGACAGCAAACCCTGGTAACGACACATTAATAAACTGAACACATTAATGAATTAAACACATTAATGAATTTAACACATTAAACACATTCCCATATCTAATATGTTAAAATGTTGACCACATCGAACACATTACCGTATGTAACACATTAAACACTAAACATATTAAACACATTAAAAACATACCGTATTAAACACAATGAACACATTAAAATACATTACCATATCAAATACATTATACACATTAACACATTAACATATTTAACATATTAAACACATTAAACAACAGTACATCCACACTCATACGTGTTTTTTTAATCTCCACAGACGTTCCTGAAAGCAGAGGACAAACCACACGTAATTTCTCCACCGGTTCATCTAACTGTCTATCTGTTTACCTGTCTGTCTGTTTACCTGTCTATCTGTTTACCTGTCTGTCCGTTTACCTGTCTGTGTTTCATTTTCCAGCTCCCTCAGACTCAGATGAGGCGACTGACTCACCAGGTATGTACCTGTCTGTCTGTTTGTCTGTTTGTCTTCTTTACCTGTCTGTCCACCTGTTCATCTACCTGTCTGTCTGTCTGTTTACCTGTTTGCTTATCTCTCTGTGTTTCCCAGCTCCATCTGACTCATCTGAAGTGATTGACTTCACAGGTGTGTACCTGTCTGTCTGTTTACCTGTCTGTTAGTTCTGTCCATTTACCTGTCTGTGTTTCATTTTCCAGCTCCCTCAGACTCAGATGAGGCAACTGATTCACCAGGTGCGTACCTGTCTGTCTGTCTGTCTGTTTGTTTACCTCTCTGTCTACCTGTCTGTCTGCCTGTGCGATTACTGTCTGTTTAACTGTCTGTCTGCTCACCTGTCTGTGTTTTCCAGCTCCCTCAGACTCAGATGAGGCGACCGATTCACCAGGTGCGTCTGACTCCATTCCTTCAGGTATTTTGGTGGTGTACATTTGTTGTAAATTGTAAATTATGTTTCTTTTCTGGTTCATAATCAGACATTGATAATGGAGGTGAGACTCCCCCAAACACACCCTCCATGGACTCAGATGAGGCAAATGATGAATCAGCAGACAAAAGTCAAGGGTCCCCCGAACAGACTGCAGGTAACCTGTTAGTTTACCTGACTGTTGGTTTACCTGTCTCTCTACCTGGCTGTTGGTTCACCTGACTGTCTACCTGTCTACCCGCCAACCTGTTTACCGGTCTGTCTGTCTGTGTGCATTCCAGATTCATCAGACTCAGATGAGGCGAGTGAATCAGCAGGTCAGTGAATGAACTTTAAACCAGGTCATAGTCATGACACATAACACATGAGGTCACTAACAACAAGTTCATTTGATTCACAGATGAAAGTAAAGGGTCCTCTGAGCAAACTGAAGGTAACCTGTCTGTCTACCTGTTTACCTGTCTGTCTGTCTGTCTGTCTGTCTACCTGTCTGTCTGTCTACCCGTCTGTCTGTCTACCTGTCTGTCTGTCTGTCTGTCTGTCTGTCTGTCTGTCTGTCTGTCTGTCTGTCTGTCTGACTGTCTGTCTGTCTACCTGTCTGTCTACCTGTCTACCCGTTTACCCGTCTGTCTGTCTACCTGTTTACCTGTCTGCCTGCCTGTCTGTCTACCTGTCTGTCTGTCTGTCTACCTGTCTGTCTGTCTACCTGTTTACCTGTCTACCTGTCTGTCTACCTGTATGTCTGTCTGTCTACCTGTCAGTCTACCTGTCTACCTGTCTGTCTACCTGTCTGTCTGTCTACCTGTCTGTCTGTCTACCTGTCTGTCTACCTGTTTACCTGTCTGTCTACCTGTCTGTCTACCTATCTTTCTACCTGTCTGTCTGTCTGTCTGTCTGTCTGTCTGTCTGTCTGTCTGTCTGTCTACCTGTCTGTCTGTCTGTCTGTTTTTCTACCTGTCTACCTGTCTGTCTGTCTACCTGTCTGTCTACCTGTTTACCTGTCTGTCTACTTGTCTGTCTACCTATCTGTCTACCTACCTGTCTACCTGTCTGTCTGTCTACCTGTCTACATGTCTGTCTGTCTACCTGTCTGTCTGTCTACCTGTTTACCTGTCTGTCTACCTGTCTACCTGTCTGTCTGTCTACCTGTCTACCTGTTTACCTGTCTGTCTACCTGTCTACCTGTATGTCTGTCTACCTGTCTACCAGTCTGTCTACCTGTCTGTCTGTCTACCTGTCTGTTTGTCTACCTGTCTACCTGTCTGTCTGTCTGTCTGTCTGTCTGTCTGTCTGTCTGTCTGTCTGTCTACCTGTCTGTCTACCTGTCTGTCTGTCTACCTGTTTTTCTACCTGTTTGTCTGTCTACCTGTTTACCTGTCTGTCTACCTGTCTGTCTACCTGTTTACCTGTCTGTTTACCTGTCTACCTGTCTGTCTGTCTACCTGTTTACCTGTCTGTCTGTCTACCTGTTTACCTGTCTGTCTACCTGTCTGTCTACCTGTTTACCTGTCTGTCTACCTGTCTGTCTACCTGTCTACCTGTCTATCTACCTGTCTGTCTACCTGTCTGTCTATCTGTTTACCTGTCTGTCTACCTGTTTACCTGTCTGTCTGTCTGTCTACCTGTATGTCTGTCTACCTGTTTACCTGTCTGTCTGTCTGTCTACCTGTCTGTCTGTCTACCTGTTTACCTGTCTGTCTGTCTGTCTACCTGTCTGTCTACCTGTCTGTCTACCTGTTTACCTGTCTGTTTACCTGTCTGTCTACCTGTCTGTCTACCTGTCTGTCTACCTGTCTGTCTACCTGTTTACCTGTCTGTCTACCTATCTGTCTACCTGTTTACCTGTCTGTCTACCTGTCTGTCTGTCTACCTGTCTGTCTACCTGTTTACCTGTCTGTCTACCTGCCTGTCTGTCTACCTGTTTGCCTGTCTGTCTACCTGTCTGTCTACCTGTTTACCTGTCTGTCTACCTGTTTACCTGTCTGTCTACCTGTCTGTCTGTCTACCTGTTTACCTGTCTGTCTGTCTGTCTGTCTGTCTATCTACCTGTTTACCTGTCTGTTTACCTGTCTGTTTACCTGTCTGTCTACCTGTCTACCTGTCTGTCTACCTGTCTGTCTACCTGTTTACCTGTCTGTTTACCTGTCTGTCTACCTGTCTACCTGTCTGTCTACCTGTCTGTCTACCTGTTTACCTGTCTGTCTACCTGTCTGTCTGTCTACCTGTCTGTCTACCTGTTTACCTGTCTGTCTACCTGCCTGTCTGTCTACCTGTTTGCCTGTCTGTCTACCTGTCTGTCTACCTGTTTACCTGTCTGTCTACCTGTTTACCTGTCCGTCTGTCTGTCTACCTGTCTGTCTGTCTGTCTGTCTGTCTACCTGTCTGTCTACCTGTTTACCTGTCTGTCTACCTGTTTACCTGTCCGTCTGTCTGTCTACCTGTCTGTCTGTCTACCTGTTTGCCTGTCTGTTTACCTGTCTGTCTGTTTACCCGTCTGTCTACCTGTTTACCTGTCTGTCTACCTGTTTACCTGTCCGTCTGTCTGTCTACCTGTCTGTCTGTCTGTCTACCTGTCTGTCTGTCTACCTGTTTACCTGTCTGTCTACCTGTCTGTCTGTCTACCTGTCTGTCTACCTGTTCACCTGTCTGTTTACCTGTCTGTCTGTTTACCTGTCTGTCTACCTGTTTACCTGTCTGTCTACCTGTTTACCTGTCCGTCTGTCTGTCTACCTGTTTACCTGTCTGTCTGTCTACCTGTTTACCTGTCTGTCTACCTGTCTGTCTACCTGTTACCTGTCTGTCTACCTGTCTGTCTACCTGTCTATCTACCTGTCTGTCTACCTGTCTGTCTACCTGTCTGTCTACCTGTTTACCTGTCTGTCTACCTGTTTACCTGTCCGTCTGTCTGTCTACCTGTCTGTCTGTCTGTCTACCTGTCTGTCTACCTGTTTACCTGTCTGTCTACCTGTCTGTCTGTCTACCTGTTTACCTGTCTGTCTACCTGTCTGTCTGTCTACGTGTCTGTCTACCTGTTTGCCTGTCTGTTTACCTGTCTGTCTGTTTACCTGTCTGTCTACCTGTTTACCTGTCTGTCTACCTGTTTACCTGTCCGTCTGTCTGTCTACCTGTCTGTCTGTCTGTTTACCTGTCTGTCTACCTGTCTGTCTGTCTGTCTGTCTGTCTACCTGTCTGTCTACCTGTCTGTCTGTCTACCTGTCTGTCTGTCTGTCTACCTGTCTGTGTCTACCTGTCTACCTGTCTGTCTACCTGTCTACCTGTCTGTTTAGCTGATTCTTCTTGCATCCACATAGTTTCTCTTCTCGTTGAACGCTGATTTCATCAGACTGACAGAAAGTATGTGAACGTGGAATGAGGAACGTTTCTGTCTTTTCTTTCAGCTCTTTCTCAGGAGTCTGATGAGTCACCAGAAGGTGAGTGGATGTGTCATCTTATGTCACACTCTGCCTCGTTACATAACAACCAACACAACTGGATTCAGCTTTAACTCACTTTATTTAAAGAGGTGGAGACTGGGGCCACTCCTCATCAGCCACCTGTCAAATCAGATGAGTCAGAGCGAACACAGACAAATATTCAGATTTTATTTTTATTTGAAAACCTCTAAACCTCCTCAGGTCATGATGCTGGTTGGTCAGTGAAGACTGTTAGAATTCATTAAAGCAGAACCACCATGTTCTAAGTTCTATGTCATGTTCTACAATGTAAGAACAGCAAATGGACGGTTAGAGGTGACTGATAACTGTGTATTATGTGTCCACAGACACTGTAGCTCTGGATAGTGATGACAGCGCCACCTCTGATGAGGCTGAGACCGAAGCTGAGGCGACGGAAAGCCAACAGGATGAGGAGGACGTCGCTGAAGATGCCAGCGAAGACACCAGCGAAGACACCAGCGAAGACGTCACCGTAGACGTCACCGAAGACGTCACCGAAGACGTCACCGAAGACGTCACCGAAGACGTCACCGAAGACAGCGCTGACGAGGAGAAGCCAGAGGAGGGAGACGAAGCAGAGAGTGAGGAGTCAGTGGAGGAGGATATGCAGCAGGAGGAGGGAGGTGAGAAAGATGAAACAGAGCCATCTGATGAAGAAGAAACAACTGATGGACAGGAGGAGGAGGCCGTCGACAGCATGACCGAGGACAAGGAGGACAAGGAGGACGAGGAGGACGAGGAAACCACCAGTGAAGCCGACAGTGAGATGAATCAGTCCGACAGCAGTGATGTGGACAACAACAGTGAAGCTGAGTCTGAAGTCACAGAGGAGGAAGAGGAGGACAAGGAGGACAAGGAGGACGAGGAGGACAAGGAGGTGGAGGAAAAGGAAGAAGAGGAGGAGAAGGATGTGGAGGAGGATGAGAAGGATGAGAACGAGGAGCAGACGGAGGATGAGAAGGTGGAAGAGGTGGATGAGATGGACATGGAGGAGGAGGTGAATGAGGAGGACTCCACTGAAGGTAAACCTGGTTCCATCAGTGGTAAGATAAAAACTGATCCACGTCACATGGTGGGTTCACATGGTTCACATGAAACTCTCTCTGACCTTCCTGTTTCCTGCTGCAGCGACGCCATCCGACCAACCGGACCAGCCCGATGACTCCTTCCCCTCCACCACAGAGGGTAAACGTCAGCTCGTTCTCAGTTAAAGTGTCACGTTAATGTGATCAGAGAAAGGTTCTAAAAACTGTGTTCTCTCCTCATAGCCATGATTTAGACGATGGTCCTGGAAAGAGTGGACGCTTCCTGACTCCAGGTATGATCACACTGATCCATCATCACTGATCCATCATCACTGATCCATCATCACTGATCCATCATCACTGATCCATCATCACTGATCCATCACTGATCCATCATCACTGATCCATCATCACTGATCCATCATCACTGATCCATCACTGATCCATCACTGATCCATCATCACTGATCCATCATCACTGATCCATCACTGATCCATCACTGATCCATCACTGATCCATCATCACTGATCCATCATTACTGATCCATCACTGATCCATCACTGATCCATCATCACTGATCCATCACTGATCCATCACTGATCCATCATCACTGATCCATCATCACTGATCCATCATCACTGATCCATCATCACTGATCCATCATCACTGATCCATCACTGATCCATCACTGATCCATCATCACTGATCCATCATCACTGATCCATTCACTGATCCATCATCACTGATCCATCACTGATCCATCACTGATCCATCACTGATCCATCACTGATCCATCACTGATCCATCACTGTTGGTTTCATGTCATAATTACTGTCACTACTGTTGTTGTTTCCTGACAGAGCCAAGCCCACGCTGGAATACAGTTGCCATGACAACTCCAAGCTAAACTTCAAGCTAAACTTCAAGCTTCAACTTCCTGTTTTCCTGCTGGCCTGTTCCTGATTGGTTGTTTCTTTCCTTTAACTCTGCATAAATATTAAAGTAGCTGCTGATGCCAGATCTGCTCTGTGTGTCTGATTTCAGCCATTAACATGTTCCTACACCCAAACCCCTGACTGGACGTCAGCCACTAATAAAGACTGTCCCAAACTCCATGAGTCTGTCTCATTGATCTGATCTGAGCTAAATGTTCAATTGAAATGTTCATGGTTGTTGAAGAACGACTGTCTGACCCGACCTCAGGACGTCCTGCAGTAAGTTGTCCTCACGTCTTAATACTGACTTGTTTTTAAGGATTAAACTGAAATAACAATAAAGACAATAAAGTTATTTCATCAGGACTAAACTAAACTCAAACTTCCTGGATAAAGTGTGAAGAGACATTTAAAGACTGAACGTTAACGAAGCGTTTTGATCACATGTTATTGAGTTAATTACAGTAACATGAACACAACAACAGAAAACCACTAATGAGTTTTAACAAAGCGTTTTACTGGAAGTCCCTGAGAGCCGGTCGCACCAGATTCTTGACACGTTCCAGTCAGCTGCTCGTCGTCCACATTTTCTACATCGTGCTCAAAGCCTCGTCCGTTGTCGTGACAGCGTCTCTCACTTTGTGTATTTAGTTTATTCACTTTCACATTTAGTTCTCTGTTGTTTCGTTATTTATTTATTTGACTTCATGTGCGGTACTTTATTTTTCTGCGTCATGCGTCAGCGCAGACAGAGGACAGGACCGTGGACATTTAAAGGCAGCGAGGCCAGATTCACCTTGAAGTGAGTTACAGGTGTGTTGAGGAGTCAGGTTACCTGGAGCCACAGGTCACTGGTGTGGAAGAGTGAGTCCAGAGATGGAGACGATGAAGTTTCTCTGAGACGATGAATGAAAACCGACCTGGTGGTCCTCAGAGGTTAACTGATGGGGGGGGGGGGCTTCCTGCCAAATAAAGGGTGTTTGTTTGAAAGAGATCCTGAGCGGTTAATGGGGTCATGACCGAGGCAGCAGAGTGTATCAGCAGAGCTGCCACTGAAGTTAAGACTTTAGGTTTTAAATGTGCTTATGGTTAGCTAGTCAGCTGAGACGCTAAGGAACCAGGGAATGCATTATATTAATAAATGTCCTCACAGGTATAGTCATAAATACGTGTGTGTTGGTCCAGGTGAGTCTCACCTGAGCAGTGTGGACGTGTGAATCAGTCTGATGAAGTCTTTTATTGTTTCGGAGTGACATGTTTATTCCGGTGTCTCTGAGGTCTCCCCAGGTTCTTTATGCTGGACTGTCCCACAGCTCTTGGTTTCAGGTGGACGCCAGGATCAAAGGTCTAGGTTCAGATCCAGTCTCTCAGAAACCAGCCAGACCGGATTATGCCTTAAAATTGCCCCTAATTCCTCTTCTGGAGCCGGTCCCAGAGTCCAGCTCGGCTCCAGCTCGGTTCTGGTTTCAGGATGTCGTAGAGCAGACGGATGCAGACTCACGTTCTGCCCTGATTCTCACAGACTCCACAGAATAACAGAAGGTCAGTGTAGCAGTGAAACCTGAGAGCCGGTCCTCCAACCAGACTCCTCCAAGACCTCAGCCCAGCCACAGCGCTCCCATCCTGGGGAGGACGAGGGCAGGAGGCAGCCTCCATCACCAGGAGGACATGTCCTCCTCATGTCCTCTCTATATCAGGTCTCAAGAACTGGCTGGAGACACATTTTAATACCAGGTGTCAACACAGGGACATAGAGATGGACAGGTTGGACGTTCATAGCTGGTCTGGACAGGGACAGTCACACCGTCTGGATGATGACGGGTGGATTTTATTACTGACTGCCTCAGTTAATAGAAATGAACCAGATGGTTTAGTTCAGCATCACAAACATGACTTTAGGTTGGAGGGAAACTTAAATGTCACTGATACATCAAAAACTACTAGGCCTACTAAAACTACAACTACTACTAAAACTACAACTACTACTAAAACTACATCTACTACTAAAACTACAACTACTACTGAAACTACAACTACTACTAAAACTACATCTACTACTAAAACTACAACTACTACTGAAACTACAACTACTACTGAAACTACATCTACTACTAAAACTACAACTACTACTGAAACTACAACTACTACTAAAACTACAACTAGCTACTACTAAAACTACATCTACTACTGAAACTACAACTACTACTGAAACTACAACTACTACCATAACTACATCTACTATGAGTCCGTGTCTGTTTCATCTTTCAGCCAAACAATATCCAACTGTTTTTAAATTAATTACAACTGAAACATGTGTGAGTCACTGATTAACATGTTAGCTGTAATGATTAGCATGTTAGCTGTGCCCTCCATTGGCTGAAAGCTAACACCGTTGATGACACAGAGCTAATCTAAGATCAGCTGTTTGATGCTCATCTTATTAACCTTATTTACTTTCTTTATATTTATATTTATGACCCAGCTGATCAGCTGGTGAGAGGTGTTAGACGAGTTAACAGGCTAACATGCTAACAGGCTAACAACAGCAGCCCGTGTTATTATTTGAATGGACTGATCCAACTTTATTGACATTAATGTCCAAACGACAATGAGGCGTGATGGTCTCAGTGTTTGTTTAGACTGCAGTAGCAGTAGTAGTAGTAGTAGTAGTGGTATTTGCTGTTGTTGTTGTTGTTAGCAGTACTGTCAGTACTCTGTCAGTACTCAGTGCTAGTACCCCACCCCCCCCACCCCCCACGAGTATAAATATGAGTGTTTGAAGGAGGAGCTGCACCGTTGGAGCTGAAACTCAGAACTTCAACACAAAACCAGAGAGAGAGAAGGATGCTGCCACCGTGAGTACTGCTCTTTATACTCCTAATACTACTGCTAACAGGACTACTAATACTGCTCTTTATACTCCTAATACTACTGCTAACAGGACTACTAATACTGCTCTTTATACTCCTGATACTACTGCTAACAGGACTACTAATACTGCTCTTTATACTCCTGATACTACTGCTAACAGGACTACTAATACTGCTCTTTATACTCCTGATACTACTGCTAACAGGACTACTAATACTGCTCTTTATACTCCTGATACTACTGCTACTGACTCTCATAATAGTACTGCCAATACTGTGCTTTATACTGATCATACTAATAGTATTACTACTACTAATGTTTATATTGTTAATAGTACTTCTCATACCGTTACTGATTGTACTACCACTGGTTTACTAGTGATCAGCTGACGGTGATTTATTTCTCTGGATATAAAGAAACTGACAGTTGATCAGTTGTTGATCGGTTGTTGATCAGTTGTTGATCGGTTGTTGATCAGTTGTTGATCAGTTGTTGATCGGTTGTTGATCTTCTTGGTTCCAACAGAAACCTTTTAATAATGTCGATGGTCGTCTTTTTGGCAGCGACGGCGTCCACGGCTCCGGTGGAGGGTAAACCTTTCTTTTGATTCCAGGACTTTTCTGTTCGTTGTCATTATCGTTGCCGTTGAGAACTGGTGTTGTGTTTTCCAGAGAAGGAGCAGGAGGAGGTGGAGGTCGAAGTCATAGAGGAGGTGGAGGGGGAGCTGTCTGAGGAGGAGGAGGGTAGGATTTATGACCCTTGACCCTAACAATGAGTCTAACCCATGAAAACCTCCATCAAGTACTTTTCATGTTTTTAGATTTTTTACATCAAATAATCAAATAATCAACTGATCAGCTGAACCTTCCCTGTTAAACCTGACAGTGACCTCTAGCGGAGGTGGAACCACAGGTTCATCCTGTAACCATGGCGACCACTGTCAACTAAACAGCTTCAGTTTCAGATCAAATGTCTAAACGCGTGGCGCCCCCTGGCTGCTAGAAGCGGTACCGGAGCTGGTCCCTGAAATCAGGGTCAGAACAGGAAGAAGCGGCTTAAACGAGCTGTGACCTTTGACCCGTCGGAGCTCCAGTCCATCAAAACAATCCCAGAAGCTCTAGCTTTGCTAAGCTAGTTAGCTTTAGCCTGAAGACATAACCAGGGCCAAACCCCAGGCTAACGAGTAGAGTAGAACACATGAACACGCTAAGAACACGCTAAGACGAGCGTCAGGGGAAGGAAGACGTCTTTAGTTTTAGAGATGTTTCTTTATCGTGTAAATCGTCTGAATAACCAGAACTAACCTGCTGAATAACATTTCTGTCCTTCTCCTCTGTTTTTAAAGCGTCTTTAATTAGAGAAATAAATGTTGGATGTTTTTTTTTTCCAGATGACGATGACTCCAAGAGTCAAGATAGGATTGAGGGTGAGAGCGAGTTTTAACTGGACCACGTAAACCTGCATAAACACTCGAACTGCCTCGAAAACTGATCATCTCACTGGACTTTAAAACCTCTTAAAGCCAAATAACATTCTCTGATCATGTTTTTAATAAAGTCTCACAAACAGAAGCTTCATTCATGCTGAACACCTGATACCTCCCCCCTCCTACCCCCTCCTCCCCCCTCCACCCTTACAGGAGCTCCAGGGCAGCAGACCACCACGGCAGCGTCGGCGGTGGTGGCAGCAGCAGCCGGAGGTTCAGGTGAGCGGACCCTGATCAGGTTCTTCCTTCTGAACAGGTAGCTTGTTCCTGATCAGTCTCAGGTTTAATGCAGATTAAGTGGCAGGTGTTCACACCAGGATTAACCGGATTCGGTCTGATCCACATCCTGAAACTTCATGAAGCTGGAGGTCTCGTGTTTCTGGAGAACAAACCCTGACTCTAAGAGACGAAGGACATCTAATCAGACGCTCAGGAGACGCAGCTCATTGGTTCAGAGTGTCAGAGTAGAACAAGCACACCTGCAGGGTATAGGTATAGGTCACAAGACTGTTAATGTTCATTCATTCATTCATTCATTCATTCATTCACAGGTGTCTCTAAGATCCAGGACTTGAGCGGTGAGTTGACGTCTGACAGAATCTGATTTGCTGTCACGTTTTATTTTATCTGTTTTATGATGAAGACCTTCTTAAAGTTCAGACACTCAGATGTAACCTGAGGGTTTCCATGTCCAGTCTGATCTGGTTCTTTAAACGTTTTCTAATCACATCACGTTTATGTTTCAGCATCAAGTAGTCAGTCAGAGGGAGGACGACCACATGATGGAGCAGCAGGAAGTTCTACAGGTGAACATGTTTCTGTATGAAGTACTGTATATACTGGAGTACTGTATATACTGGAGTACTGTATATACTGGAGTACTGTATATATGAAGCCATAATGTACTGGAACCTTTTCTGATCAGTTTGATCCTTTACTTCCTGCTTCATCAGTCAGGTGTCACCTATAAATAAACTGCCTGGTCAAAATAATTGTCTCCACCTGGATTTAACTAATCAATCAGGTATCCACCTCCTATTGGATAATCACTGCATGGGTGATTCTCTTTGGTTATTTAACACCAACTAATGCAATGAGTAGCTTCTCATTTCTTCAACAACTATGTCTAAAGACACCTGATCCTGTGGTGGTCTGTTTGAGAAGGGTCAAATCATTGGCATCAAGCAGAGAAAACATCTAAGGAGATTGAAGAAACTACTAAAACTGGGTTAAGAACTGTCCAAGGCATTATTAGAAACTGGAAGGAGAGTGGAGAAGCATCAGGGTAAGAAGAGAGGCAGATGAAGTGATACAGCCATCATGCCTAGTGTCTACTGTACAAGCCTGTGCTATGGGGCAGTGCTATGATCTGGGTCTAGGTTCATTAGCTGACTACCTGAATATACTGAATGAGCAGCTTATTCCATCAATGGATCATATTCCAAGATGACAATGTCAGGATTCATGGGGCTCAGATTGTCAAAGAGTGGTTCAGGGAGCATGAGATGGATTGTTCCACCACAGAGTCCAGACCTTAACCCCATTGAGGATCTTTGGGATGAGCTGGAGAAGCTTTGAGCAGTGGTCAGACTCTCCATCATCAATACAATGAATGACACACTGGATGGAGAGAAATCTGGAGACATTGGAGAAGATTAGAGAAACAATGAGACAGAGGATGAGCTGGAGTCAGAGATAGAGGAGGTCCATCCTGATGTTAGAGGGAGGCCTTCTTTTTTGGTGGAGACTTTTTTTTCTGGCCAGGCAGTGAATACATACTCTATACAGAGAGCTATATAAACGTGCTGTGAGTGCTGTGTACATACAGTCTGAAGGAGGCGTTTGAAATGAACCTCAGCTTCTTGTTCTTGTGTTTCAGCAGCTGGAGGTCTGGACAGTTCATCAGGTGATCAGAGAATATGATCAAGTCCTTGTTTCACCACAACGTGTTTAACATCACAACTCTGAATGCTTTAAACCAGGGGTGTCCAAACTACGGCACCCGGGCCGACTGTGGTCTGTGGTCCATTTCTAAGAGGGCCACACATGGGACTGTACTTTATTTAGTCTTACCAGTAGGGTTGGCGTTAGCGTCTTGTGATGCTGACGGATTCTCTCTCTCAGGTTCAGCCGTGGATGTTTCCGTCGTTGCTCCAGGTCAGACTCATCCTCCAGGTAAACCTCCTCTTTCCTTAGTGGATGATTTTAACCATAAATGAATCAAACATCTCAAAATGTTCTGTGGTTTTTAGGCGTCCAACGTCCAGCAGCTTCGTCTCACTCAGAAACTAACGGTAAAGACACAAACCTGTTGTGATTGGTTGACCCAGCAGGTACAAGCCATCTGATTGGTCATCTGATGATTATTATTATTGTGGAGTGAACAAATGAACAGTCTTTGTGTCTGCAGGTGAAAAAACTGATGATGCTAATTATTAATGATCAACCTCAGGTAACGGACAGAAGCTCCTAAACGGAGGAGGAGGAGGAGGAGGAGGAGGAGGAGGAGGAGGAGGAGGAGGAGGAGGAGGTGGAGCTGACATTCAAACAGGTAAGGGGAAGGGGGCGTGGCTACTGGAGGAGACTGTCACCTCCAGTAACAGGTGAATGAAATGAATGACTTTAATGTTTCCTAACAATAAATAAAAAAACTACACTGTGTACAGGTGATTTAGGATTGTTTGGGGGCGGAGCTTCTCACCTTGATTATACAGGTGAGTGTCCAGGTGAGGTCTGTGTGTCAGTCTTCATCAGATGAATTGACCAGTTAAGTTTAACTCCTCTTAGAAAGTGGACGTAGGACGTTAAAGGTGATTGGTCCTCAGACCAGAAATGTCTTTAAATGTAAAGAAAGCCAGATGAGGACATGATGACCCGACCCAGAACCACATCCCAGGACATGGTCCAGTCTGAGGATCAGATCCCTCTGAACCATCCAGACCTGAAGGACCAGGCCCATCATCTCCTCCTGCTGGATCATTACTGGATCGTCACCAGAACCACATGAGTCCAGATCAGAAACTCAGTCCTAATGATAGAACCAGCTAGCCCACTGATCCAGAACCAGCTGGTCCTGATCCACCAATCCAGAACCAGCTGGTCCACTGATCCAGAACCAGCTGATCCACTGATCCAGAACCAGCTGATCCACTGATCCAGAACCAACTGGTCCACTGATCCAGAACCAGCTTGTCCACTGATCCAGAACCAGCTGGTCCTGGTCCACTGATCCAGAACCAGCTTGTCCACTGATCCAGAACCAGCTGGTCCTGGTCCACTGATCCAGAACCAGCTTGTCCACTGATCCAGAACCAGCTGGTCCTGATCCACCCATCAAGAACCAGCTGGTCCAATGATCCAGAACCAGCTGGTCCACTAATCCAGAACCAGCTGGTCCTGGTCCACTGATCCAGAACCAGCTGGTCCACTGATCCAGAACCAGCTGGTCCTGATCCACCCATCAAGAACCAGCTGGTCCACTGATCCAGAACCAGCTGGTCCACTAATCCAGAACCAGCTGGTCCTGGTCCACCCATCCAGAACCAGCTGGTCCTGGTCCACTGATCCAGAACCAGCTGGTCCTGATCCACCCATCCAGGACCAGGATCATAGTTTTCATTTCCTCTGAGCAAGCTGGTGTTAAAAAGATGAAACCCTGAAATAAGTCTGTCCATGGATGTTTACCTTCAACTCATTTCTTCTTCTTCTTCTTCTTCTTCTTCTTCTTCTTCTTCTTCTTCTTCTTCTTCTTCTTCTTCTTCTTCTTCTTCTTCTTCTTCTTCTTCTTCTTCTTCTTCTTCTTCTTCAGGAATGATTGTCCCGTCCAGTCACGAGTTCCTGCTCGGCCTTATGGGTAAATTCATCACATTGATCTGACAAAGAGTAAATCTGATCTGATGTTTCATCATGAGACACAGACGTGATCCTGAACCTCTCCTTCATTTAGTTAAAAGTTAACGTCGTAACATTTCACCTTCAGTCAATGACCTGACTGCAGCTCAATGTTTTCTCAGGTGGAGGTGATTCACTCAGTCCAGGCGGCCACGCTAACATCCCAGGTTTGATCTCCTTTTATCAAACTGTTCAAAACTACAGTACAGGTGTAATCAGTCAGTACAGGTGTGTATCAGTACAGGTGTAATCAGTACAGGTGTGTATCAGTACAGGTGTAATCAGTACAGGTGTGATTAGCCAGTACAGGTGTGATCAGTACAGGTGTAATCAGTACAGGTGTAATCAGTACAGGTGTGTATCAGTACAGGTGTAATCAGTACAGGTGTAATCAGTACAGGTGTAATCAGTACAGGTGTGATCAGTACAGGTGTGTATCAGTACAGGTGTGATCAGTACAGGTGTGATCAGTTAGTACAGGTGTAATCAGTGCAGGTGTGATCAGTCAGTACAGGTGTGATCAGTACAGGTGTAATCAGTACAGGTGTGATCAGTCAGTACAGGTGTGATCAGTACAGGTGTAATCAGTACAGGTGTAATCAGTACAGGTGTAATCAGTACAGGTGTGTATCAGTACAGGTGTAATCAGTACAGGTGTGATCAGTACAGGTGTAATCAGTACAGGTGTGATCAGTCAGTACAGGTGTAATCAGTACAGGTGTGTATCAGTACAGGTGTAATCAGTACAGGTGTGATTAGCCAGTACAGGTGTGATCAGTACAGGTGTAATCAGTACAGGTGTGATCAGTCAGTACAGGTGTGATCAGTCAGTACAGGTGTGATCAGTCAGTACAGGTGTGATCAGTACAGGTGTAATCAGTACAGGTGTGTATCAGTACAGGTGTAATCAGTCAGTACAGGTGTGATCAGTACAGGTGTAATCAGTACAGGTGTGATCAGTCAGTACAGGTGTAATCAGTACAGGTGTGTATCAGTACAGGTGTGATTAGCCAGTACAGGTGTGATCAGTACAGGTGTGTATCAGTACAGGTGTAATCAGTACAGGTGTGTATCAGTACAGGTGTGATTAGCCAGTACAGGTGTGATCAGTACAGGTGTAATCAGTACAGGTGTGATCAGTCAGTACAGGTGTAATCAGTACAGGTGTGATCAGTCAGTACAGGTGTGATCAGTACAGGTGTAATCAGTACAGGTGTAATCAGTACAGGTGTGATCAGTACAGGTGTGATCAGTCAGTACAGGTGTGATCAGTCAGTACAGGTGTAATCAGTACAGGTGTGATCAGTACAGGTGTGATCAGTCAGTACAGGTGTAATCAGTACAGGTGTAATCAGTACAGGTGTGATCAGTACAGGTGTGATCAGTACAGGTGTGATCAGTGTATTTTACTAGAATCAAGTTTGAAGCTTCTCTTCTATTCTGACAGGTCACATGACACCACCCACTCACCTGGACTCCACAGGTATGACTTCTTCTCCTTTTTCTCAGAATATGTGAGCCACCTTCAGACAGAGAGTTGGTTGTTTTATTGATCAGTGTTTGTGTTTCAGTGATGAGTTCAGACGTGACAGCAGGTCCATCTGTTAACCTCAATGGCCTGGATCCACCTGCAGGTACTGACTCCGCCCCCTCTGCTGTCAGGTGTGTTTTCCTCTATCTTCATTTCTTTTCTGGTTTGTGTTCCTGCTGATAAAGATCCTGCACATCACTCTGACATCAGCCTCAGCCAATCAGGAGCAGACCGCACCTCGCTGACTTCAGGATCTGACCAATTACTATCCGGCTCTGTGTCTGGCCCCTCCCACTCTGCAGGTTGGTAGAGGACTTTTATTCTGAAAATCTTTTTCCTGCAGCCCCTCGTCAAAGTAAAGAAAGATTTTCTGTTGGTCTTTATCAGGTTCATCAGCAGCTTCATCGTCTTCATCACACAGTGAGACACACAGAGAACCCACAGGTAACCTCACCTGTGCAGGTACACACCGGTACTGAGGCTGACAGGTCTGACAACAAACTGTTTGTGTTTGTCCTCACAGATGGAGCAGACTCTCCTGATACTAACGGTAACAACGATGACGATGAAACATGAATGTTTATCTGAACTCTTCTCATCACCTTTACTTTGTACTGATCAGGAAACGGTCGACAGACTCTTCTGACCGATGCACACGGAGGTAAACGTTCATGTCTTCTTCTACTGATGTCCATCAACATGTTTAGGAAAAACTGAGCTCACCTGAGCTCACCTGACACATCTAAATAACTACGTTTGATGGCGTCAGATTGTTCATCTGCTGCTTCTGTCTCTGCAGCAGTGACAGATCGACTGGTTTCCTTCAGTGATTTTCAGACCCACAACCTCCAGAACCTCCAGACTGAAGTCACAGGTAAACCAGAACCAACTGGACCAGGACCAGCACACACAGAACCGTTACTGTAGCTCAGTCCAGACACCTTTAAATGTCTGTGTTACAATTAGATGTAACAAACAACACCTGTCCAAAATCACCTGACATGATACACCTGGATATATAACAATATGACTGATGATGATGGTGATGATGGTGATGAAGATGATGGTGATGGTGATGGTGATGATGGTGATGATGATGATGATGGTGATGATGGTGATGATGGTGATGATGGTGATGATGTGATGATGATGGTGATGAGATGATGGTGATGATGATGGTGATGATGGTGATGATGGTGATGATGGTGATGATGGTGATGATGGTGATGATGGTGATGGTGATGATGATGATGGTGATGGTGATGGTGATGATGATGGTGATGATGATGATGATGATGATGATGATGGTGATGATGATGATGATGATGATAATGATGATGATGTCCTCAGCAGGGTCAGACTCAGTGACCAGTCTTCACGTCGACCTCTCAGGTGAGTCATCTATGGATCAGTCATTTTTTCTGATGATCAGATTCTGATTCTGTGTTTTGATTCGATTCAGCTTCAGGTCTCGGACTCAGCCGTGATGTCACAGGTAGGACCTGTTGCTACGGCAACCACAGCTCAGTGCCCCATAATGGAACTTTACCTCATTTCCTGTCACATGATCATGTCTTACAGAGTCATCGCCAATCATTCTCCATACAGAGTCTGTAGATGGTATCACACACACACTGATCCCAGGTATGACACACACCTGTCTGACACACACCTGTCTGACACACACCTGTATGACACACACCTGTCTGACACACACCTGTCTGACACACACCTGTCTGACACACACCTGTATGACACTCTCTCTGTGTCTATTCCTCTATTCAGTGTCAGGGGTTTATTCTCACACAGACCTGGTTACCATGACAGCAGACTCCACAGGCACAGACACAGGTAAGACTCCGCCTCCAACGCACCTGACGGGTGGGATGTCAAAGGTCAGACGAGTTAAACTGTGTGTGTTTTAGTTACAGCAGGTCCGACAGGGACGCCACTCGACTCCAGTAAGTGACATTTATTTCCACAGAAGAAGAAGAGTTTTGGTCTCTGGTCCTGGTGTCAGAAATGTGTTGATAGCAAACGTTCACTGAGTTTGTTTTAACGTCTGTTTACAGGTTATTCAGCTGTGATGGATCACACACAGACGGCTGGTAAGTTTTACAGATGTTCACAACATCAGGCCTGAAACCAGATTGAAACCAGTCTGAAACCAGATTAAGACCAGTCTGAAACCAGATTAAGACCAGTCTGAAACCAGATTAAGACCAGTCTGAAACCAGATTAAAACCATTCTGAAACCAGATTAAGACCATTCTGAAACCAGATTAAGACCAGTCTGAAACCAGATTAAAACCAGTCTGAAACCAGATTAAGACCAGTCTGAAACCAGATTAAGACCAGTCTGAAACCAGATTAAGACCAGTCTGAAACCAGATTAAGACCAGTCTGAAACCAGATTAAGACCAGTCTGAAACCAGATTAAAACCAGTCTGAAACCAGATTAAAACCAGTCTGAAACCAGATTAAGACCAGTCTGAAACCAGATTATGACCAGTCTGAAACCAGATTATGACCAGTCTGAATCTGGTTCATGTTGTGGGAGCTCGTTAAAGGTTCTTGTTGAAGGACATTGGTTCTCCGACCTGAGATCAGATGCTGAAGGCTTGTTCTTTCTCTCTTCTTGGTTCTGCTTGTTCTCTGCAGGTCCAGTCACTGAACAGTACAACCCATCTGGTCAGGGTCCTGAAGGTTCGTACCACTGACCTTTGACCTCTGTACTAACCTGAACCTGAGCCCTTTCTTCTCTAACATAGTCCATGTTCCGGTCCTGATTGTCTGGTTCTCCAGTCTCCACTGGTTCCTTTAACTCCTTTGCTCCTCCAGAACTCTTCCAGATGTTAAAGGTTTTAAAGGTTTAACTTTATCAGACACTCGTCTTTTCTCCAGAACCAGCATCAGCGTCAGGTTTGTTAGAATCAGATTCCTGTAGTGACACGTGTTCAGACTGTCGACTGTTTCCAGGGTTTTAGTTGAGTCAGACCATAGACTGTATAAAGAGTGGACGCCATGACAGCTCCTCTAAAGTAAAGCCAAAGCAGCAGAGCTCCCCCCGTTGGCTGGATGTAGTTTAGGCCATAAGTCCCGCCCCCTCCATGTTAGTGGGCGGGACTTAGGCCAAACTAAAACACGTTAATATAATGTTGATGTTTGTTCTAGTGTCATTTTTTTGTTATAAAAATGTGACGTGACATGATGGTGATTGACAGTTGCCATGACAACGGTGAAGCGTCCCGCTGGAACGACGATGACGTCATCTGTTTGTTTCTCAGGTGCAGAAAATGTGGAACTGGAGGATACCTGCTGACTTCCACATCAAGCCGCGAGTTCGATTCCTGCGCTACCGATTCCAGTGTACCGACCAATCAGCACGGCCCATGAGATCTGACCCCTCCCGTAAGCTGTAGGCCCCGCCCACTGAAGCGCAGCTCCTTGGTGTTTTTTTAAGTATTTAATAATGTTGTTTATAGACGTTTTGTTTTAGAGTCTGATTCATCTTCACTGTAAAATAACGATTTTAAACTTCGACAATAAATGTTTTTTTTTCTATTGTGAACATCAAACCCAGAATTTGTCTTTTGTTCCAGCTGATCAGTCTTAATGAATCACTCCACACAGCTGAGTGCTCCAAAACATTTTATTGAACCAAAGTCAAGACAGGGTTACATCACATCTGACCTTTGACCTTTGTTTCCCACAATCCTCTTCTCCCCCCTGCAGTTGTCAGGTGTGTGAGCATAGTAAGAGCTCCGGTAGAAAAGAATGACCGGTCTCAATTAAAAACCACCAATAAATGTCCACGGATCAATCTCTGGGGCTTTTACACTGAAGACAACTTCCTGTTTGAAAAGCTGATGGAAAAAATAAAAGCTCAGGAGTCACAGAACTACGAAGGCGGTAAAAACTAGTTTAACATGGCATCAGCTGATTCTTCAAGAAGGAAATGTTCTGAGAACGTTGGTCTGGTTCAGAGGGTCAGAGGTCACAGCCTCCACCGACCCACTGACCTGACACCAGAACCACCAGAACCTGGAGAACCCGCTCCCTCCCAGAGCTGACTCAGCGATCGTGTCTACTGTGGACCAATCACGGAGCTCCTCGATCGTCAGGATGCTGGGATGGATCAGTCGGCTGTTTCCGTGGTAACAGAGGAGGAGGCGGAGGAACACTTCATAAACTCTTCCAAAAATACTCTGGTTCTTTGTTACATAGATATTTTACATGTGAAACTAAAAACCATAAAATCTGGACATGCAGAACACACAACGCCTGGGTCACATGATCCTCAGAGCTGCCTCTGATTGGACCAGCAGTTACACCTCAGCGTCATTGTCATTTGGTTTTTAACAGCAAGCAACAAACAAAGCAGTGAAGAAGAAGAAGCTAAAAGAAAAAGAGTAGAAGAAGAAGAAGCCAGTTTATAAACTTGATCAATAACAATAAAACATGATCAACTGATTCATTGATCATCTATTGCTGCTGTTGTGTCCTGTTGCTATGGTTACTGAAAGAGTCAGTCCTGAAAAGGTCAGAGGTCAGAGTCCAGTTGGGCGTGGCTCAGCAGGGCCGCCGTGGGGTCATCGGTGGGCGGGTCCGAGGTGAAGAAAGGCTCCGCCTCCAGCTCCAGCAAGGACGGCAGGTCGGCCCCACCCTCCCCCAAGCTGATTGGTTCAGACATCTGGACAGGTGTGGCTGTGTACTGCACCAGCTGTTTCCCTGCTCCAATCAGACAGCACCACAGTGTTACTATGACAACTGGCATGTAAGCATCCAGGGGGAGGGGCATAATCTGAGCGTGCCTTACCTGTGTTCATTTCATCGCTTCCTTTAGGAACGTCATCAGACAACAGCTGACAGGAAACAGACAGGTGACATCATCAACATGTTCAAGTCACACCTGTTCACACCTGTATGCACCTGTTCACACCTGTATGCACCTGTTCACAAACCTGTATGTACCTGCTCACACCTGTATGCACCTGCTCACACACCTGTATGCACCTGTATGTACCTGCTCACACCTGTATGCACCTGCTCACACACCTGTATGCACCTGCTCACACACCTGTATGCACCTGCTCACACACCTGTATGCACCTGCTCACACCACTGTGTCTTTTATTGTGAAAAGACGAGAGAGGAGGTAAACATTAGAGTGTGTAGTGTTGAACTCACAGTGTCCAAACTGTCCAGGTCAAAGTCTCCAGGTGGACAGGACGAACTGAAAAACTAAACAAACACAGAGTTGCCGTGACGACAGGATCACACTAATCGACTGAAACATGTGAACATACGTGACGCAGACCGACCTCGATGAGCGGAGACGCGTCGAAGGTGAAGGTCTGTGCGTTCAAGACGTTCTGTAGGTTCTCCAAACTGTTATCAATACTGTCCACGTGATCGCACAGCTCAGACCTGAGAGACAGAGACAGACAGAGACAGAGAGAGACACAGAGAGACAGAGACAGAGAGACAGGTATGAAGTAACAACATCAGTCTGGTGTTATTCTATATTTTTCTTCTTGTCCATGCAAATCCAAACCGATGGCCGTAGCAGTACTGTCTACTTCCTGTCTACTTCCTGTCTACTTCCTGTCTACTTCCGGTCTACTTCCGGTCTACTTCCGGTCTACTTCCGTCTACTTCCTGTCTACTTCCTGTCTACTTCCGGTCTACTTCCTGTCTGACGTCTGAGCCGTTCTAAGTACCAGGTACGTGGACATGGAGGAAGGTCAATCTGTAACTGGAACAGGTGTGTAATGAAATGCATGCTGGGATACCTGGCTGTACCAAGTTCATATAAGTCACCTCCATAAAAGGAGCAGAGCCAGAACACATCCAGGTATCTGGTCACATGGTACTGTGACCTGATACTTCTACTACTTCCTGTCTGACTTCCTGTCAGGCTCATTGGCTCCTGATGAACACCTGGCAGACAGGTGTGCTGGGGACTAATGAGCTGGTTTGGCTCTGCACAACGACGAAAAGAAAAATGTAGAACGTCACCAGAGGTGTAATGAGTAAAATGTTAATAATCATTTTATAGATTCACTTCTCAGGTTGTGAAGATACGAAGCGCCAAACGTCAGGTGAGAGTCCACCTGCAGAGGGAGGGGGGCGGGGGGGTCTGAGGGAAACACAGGGGTTGATTTTCAACAGGACTATGATCTGAGAACAGACGCAGCAAATACTGAGAGCTCTGAAGGCAACTCTACGAGGACGGCAACATGAGAGCAGCCAACAGGTGATGGGCAACGGGGAGCGATGCTGGTTGACCGGTGTTCGTCCAGATGGTTTTCATTCTTACCTGTCAATGCAGGCGATGGTCTGACATTTGTGCTGGGTGGAGGCGGGGCTAGGGGCAGACTTTGACGTAGAAACAGACACCTGTGATTGGCTGGTTGTGGATGGTGGGAGGGGCCCAGTGGAGGCGGAGCTCATCACAACAACGGGGCTGGCTGCAGAAGAGACAGACGAGGTTAAAGTGAGAGACGGCAACGATCAAAGCGTCTGATCAGCATCTGAGAACATGTGAAGACCTGCAGGAGGGAGGGACGAGGAGGTGATGGGGGTCGGCTGAGGCTCGCTGTCCTGGAGGATGGAGTTGATGAAGGTGGTGGGGGAGAGGGGCGTGTCTACAGAAGAGGCCACGCCCTCCAGACCAGGACACACCTCCACGTCAGGACTGGAAGGCTCCTCTTTAATGTCAGCTGATTGGTTCTCTCTGCAGGGAAGTAAGGAGGCGTTAGAGACCGGCCAACGGCTGACTGAGCGACATCTGGGAGCCCATCTGATTGGTCCTCACCCTGGGTCCGTCCACTCATCCACCACATCGTCTGCGTTGGGCGTGGCCACGTCTGTGACATCAGAGATGATGGGCCCAGAGCTGAGCGGTGATTCGGCCGAGGAGAAGAGATTAGCTGCAGCCTGGAGACACAGACGCCACAGGACGCATCAGAGCGACCGCGAGCCATGACTGAGCTCCTAAACATCTGGATCAGACAGGTGACAGGTTACCTGGGCGTGCTCCAGCGAGAAGGGCCGGCTGTATTTAGGCACGGAGTGGGCGGAGCTAGAGTCATTGAGCATCAGAGGCCTGAGGACGGAGAGGAAACGTTGGATAACGTCCTTCAAGGGACGGCAAAGGACATCATCAGAGACGCCTGTGCGTCAAAGTAAAGCAGCAGCAGAGTAACTGTAGTATTTATAGTATCTGTAGTAGTATTAGTTATAGTATTTGAAGTATTTATAGTATCTGTAGTAGTATTAGTTATAGTATTTGAAGTATTTATAGTATCTGTAGTAGTATTAGTTATAGTATTTGTAGTATTTGCGGTTGAACTTGCATCTTCCTTTTGACTCCCAGGATCCTGTTGGACTGGACGAGAGACACCAGAAACTGGATGAGCTGCAGAGAGACGGTTTATTATTAGCTGAGCAGGACGCTAAGCTAACATGCTACAATGGTAATATAGCACCTGTTAGCATGGTGCTGACTGTGTGCTAACAGATTCCATAGGCTGACAGCCGATCCCTGCGCACAGCACAGCATTTACTGTTTATAGAGGGAGGGGCCACGTCAGGTCACAGCTGGTCCACTGTGACCTGACGTGCCCCCCCCACCTCCCCTCCTCGTACCTTGTTGACGACCTTCTGCTGCTGAGAGTGTTTCTGTCTCAGACTGGCCACTTCCCTCCACAGAGCCTCGTTCTCACTGAAACACACACAGCTTCATTAATGACGGGACCCAGGACCTGGTTCAGGTTCTGGTTCAGGTCCTGGATCAGGTCCTGGATCAGGTCCTGGTTCAGGTCCTGGATCAGGTCCTGGATCAGGTCCTGGATCAGGTCCTGGTTCAGGTCCTGGATCAGGTCCTGGTTCAGGTCCTGGTTCAGGTCCTGGTTCAGGTCCTGGTCCTGGTTCTTACTGTTTCATGGCGACAATCCTGGAGTCGATGGTCTCCTGTTTCCCCTTCATCAGCTGGACGTCGTTCAGGATCTTGCTGACTTCCTCTGCAGAGATCTTCACTTCCTCCTGACGCACCGTCGACACCTGCACCAACCAAAGCCGAGACACCGTTACCATGGAGACACACACCTGATCCACACGAGGTCAGAGGTCAGCCAGGTGTTCTCTAAGGTGTTCACTAATGTGTTCTCTCAGGTGTTCTCTGACGTTCTCAGGTGTCTGTGCAGGTACGTACGTTGGTGACTTTGCGCTTGATGTTCTCCAGCAGGTGTTCTTGTCCTCGGATGAAGAACGGGTGCTGGAACTCTGTGTCGTCCCTCTCTGGTTTCACCAGGCCACCCTGCTCGATGTGGACCACCTTCCTGAAGCCGTCTGAACGTGAGCACACAGAACCCGGGTCAGCCTGCAGAACGCTGGACCTCCACACGGATCTGCAGCAGTCAGTGATACTCACACATGTTGAGCTGTCGGATGAAGCTGGCCATGTTGTTGTGCTTGAAGAACTTGGGTAGAACCTCTTTGGAGAACCGGCCCTGATCGAACACATGGAAGCTGGTACCACTCTGACAGAACGACAGAACCACCATCATCAGTCAGAGCTCAATACTTTAATATTTAACACCACGCTCAGACGTTCTCTAGGAACATGATCATCTGGTTAGAGGTTCTAACAGACAGTGGACTGATCTAAACACTGGTCTGGTTTGACTCTTCTGACTGGTCTGAATCCTTCCTGTCAGACTTTACAAACTTCTTCAGGGTTCTATGCTTCAACCAGCACTCTTCACATTACACAACATTATTAGGAACCTACAGAACTCTCCTTCAGGAGACAGGTGAGGCCAGGTGATCAGTGCATCATCCCCCAGCAGCCTAGCGTCACCTGATTTACCAAAAAGGAAAGTCTTAAGCGTAACCTTAAAAGCAGAGAACTGTCTGTCCCGTCCTGTCCTATCCCGTCTGTCTCTGTCTCTGTCCTGTCTGTCTCTGTGTCCTGTCTGTCTCTGTCTCTCTGTCCTGTCTGTCTCTGTCTCCTGTCTGTCTTTGTCTCTCTGTCTCTGCTCAGCTCTAACTCACCTGTGACAGGAGCACAGCTGCCACTAACGCCTTTATATTTAGATGTCTTCATCAGCATCTATATCTGGTGCTTTTATCGTGACCAGTGTCTACGTGTCAGTCACATTAACGTTCATCTTGATCTTGACTCTAAAAAGCTTCTGACGCTGAAGTTGATTTGTTGTTAACGTTTTATAAATAAAGTTCAGCTGATCAATAATCTGGCTGCGTGATCGCACTGAAGCTAACAGCTAACAGGAGCTAGCATGTAACTGCGGCCGTTTAAACACAATTCTACTGTTAGCTGATAGCTGTTAGCCGCTAGTTGTTAGCTCTGCTAGGTTTAGGCTAACGGGTGTACCGGGCTCCAGCAGATGAGCGGATCCGTGTCCGGGTCTTCCACCAGGGTCCACAGCTTTGTTAGGAAGGCCGGGACATTCCCACCGCTCAGCACCGCCCCTCCTCCGCCGGGATACTCCATCAGAAAAACAAAAATCAAACAAACACCGGAGTCTTCAACAGACGCTGCTGCTAATCGGAGTTATGCTAACAGTTAGCCTGCTGTCAGATCGCCAAACAAACAAACCGATCCGTTGCGACACGAGCCGATCAGCGGTCTGACCCGGGTCCTGGGGGGTTCGGGTCTGGGTCCTGGAGGTGTCCGCAGCTCCACGGGCGACTTGGTGAACTTTGTCTGAGCAGCAGCCCAGTGGAAAATTCCAACAAATCCGATCAAGCAAACAACTGCGTAGCTAGGGGTGTGTCGCAGGCTGATGGCGTCACAGCAAAACGTAACCGGAACGTTTGGTCGCTCGGTGACGTCATGAAGCGTAATCCGGACACGCTCTAATTTTAACAAACGCGTCAGAAAAGATTTAATTAAAGTCATTTAATTAAATGATTAACGGATAGTGACAGCGACACTAAACACTAATGTAAACATGTAAACACTAATGTAAACATGTAAACACTAATGTAAACATGTAAACACTAATGTAAACATGTAAACACTAATGTAAACATATAAACACTAATATAAACATGTAAATATTAGGACATCAGATCCTACTGTTCTATATACATATAAAACACACTTCTTATCATGTAGAATGAATGTTTTCAGTGTCTTAAAGTTTAAAGAAGCAGCTACATGTTCTTCTGTGTCCACTGGTCTCACCTGGGCTCCACACATCTCCACCAAAGACTCTTCCTCCTTGAGAAGCTATGCTCACCTGCCCCAGCGCCTCCTGACAAACTAGACAGCATCCTGTCCTGCTGCTGCTTCAGAGGCGTAGGCAGCCAGTGGTGAGGGCTGCAGACTGTCAGCTGAAACCCACCCTGGATACAGTCTGTTCTCCACACCGCCGTCTGAGTCAAACCCAGAACTGATGCACTAAAAACAGCTTCTACCTTTAGACGTCAGCTCCCTCACACCTTCAGCCTCTCCTTCATAGTCTGTGGTGCAGTAAACCTCATATTCATTCCCCCGTCTGTCTGCACTCAGCAGGTATATGTACATGAGCACAGATAGCATTTACACTTTTGTTTAACTGTTTACTGATTTAAATGCTGCTACTTTTCCCTCATGCACCATTACATGTGTTTATGTGCTACTGTGAGCGTTTATTGTATTTTTACAATGCTATAGTTTTTTATCTTTATGATGATATAGTTTCTGTTTTTATTCCAAACCAAAGACCGGACAATGACATTAAACATTTCTTCTTCTTCTTCTTCTTCTTCTTCTTCTTCTTCTTCTTCTTCTTCTTCTTCTTCTTCTTATTATTATTATTATTATTATTATTATTGTTAGTGTTAGTGTTAGTGTTATTATCATTAATAATACCAGATCATATTCATCTAATCATTTATTAATAGTTCTATTATTTATAATCATTATTCATGAACATGGTAGTTATGACGCTTGACCACAAGATGGCGCCAGCGGAAACCACGCCCCTCCGGCTGTGACGCGTGTCCTCTGACCTCGGCGTTCCCACGTGGTTTAATGGCAGACATCAGTGGCAACATGCGGAGCAACGGACAGACAGAAAAGATGAAGAAAGTCCGAGAGAAAACAGCGAAGAAGAAGAAGAGGGACGAGAATGAAGAAGAGGAGGAAGAGGAGCAGGTGAGACATGAGGAGGAGGAGGAGAAGGAAGAAGAAGAAGAAGAAGATACTGGAGAGGAGCTGTCGGCTAGCTGTTAGCATGCTAGCAGGAGAAAATACATTAAAACATGTTAGTCAGTGCTAAGCCGAGTCCAGTCGAGCTCTGCCAAGCTGCTTAAAGTGGCCTTTTTCTGAACGGGATTTTGAATAGAGACCAGACGTTGTTCTGGAACCACTGATGCTAATGCTAGCTGAAGCTAACCAAGTGTGTAAACAGAAGGCAGCAGCTAGCTCTCAGCCAACACTCAGACCAAACCCCATTCAAAAAATGATCGTTTTTAGATGAGTCCAGAGGTTTAACGTGTCAAGACCATCAGACTGTGAAACGTGTTGTTTGATGAAAGAACCGGTTATTAACAATAATAATAATAATAATAATAATAATTACTATAACAATAACAACAATAGGATTGATCCATACGTGACTCTGTCTGGTCAGTAAAGAGCAGCTAAAATAAGCAGGTTTTTGTATGGAGTCTGGTGTGACGAGTTTCTTCTTCTTCAGATCTTTAACTTCAACAACAACAAAGCAGCCGATGAAGACAAGGGTGATGAAGATCTGTCTGACAGCGAGGACAGCGTCTACTCAGGACTAGAGGATTCTGGGACGGACAGCGAGGAGGACGAGGATGACGAGGAGGGGTTAGATGATGATGATGATGATGATGATGATGATGATGAAGATGAAGAAGAGGGACAGCGTGGGCAGGTAGAGTTTAGCCTGTGTCAGTCTTGACGCCTCATTGGCCGGTTGTGAGTCACCTGTTGAGGAGTGTAGAACATCTCGTGTGTTCTACCTGCAGATGGAGGAGAAGAAGAAGAAGCAGAAGAAGAAGGAGAGAGCAGTGACTGAAGGAGAAGAAGAGAAGAAGAAAGAAGACGAGTACGAACACGACACGTCAGACGAGGAAGTAAGACGAGTTCATCCTCTCAGGTTCCTCTACGTTCTAATCAGGTTCTTCTTTGAGATGTTCTGCTGGGTTCTCTGTTGTTCTGCCATGTTCCCCTGTCCTCTGTTGCTGACGTTCTCTGTGGTGGTTCTGCAGGACATCAGGAACACGGTGGGGAACATTCCTATGGAGTGGTACAAAGACTTTCCTCACATCGGCTACGACCTGGAGGGGAAGAAGATCTATAAGCCAATCAGGAACAAGGACGAGCTCGACGACTTCCTGGACAAAATGGAGAACCCGGACTACTGGTGAGCTGCTTCCTTCAAGCTAACGATGCTAACGATGCTAACGATGCTAACGGCGTTCTGTCTGCAGGAGAACGGTCCACGACAAACAGACAGGAAGTGACATCGTGCTGTCTGACGAGCAGGTGGCGCTGGTCCGCCGTCTCCAGAAAGGACAGTTTGGAGACGTCAACTTCAACGAGTACCAGGTACAGGACACACCAGGACACACCTGGACACACCTGGACACACCATGTAAAATCAGTTGTTACAGTGACTCTCTCCCCTCTCCTCCCCCCCTCTCCCCCCCTCTCTCCCCTCCGTCTCTCTCCCCTCCCCGCCCCCCCCTCTCTCCCCTCCCCCCCTCTCTCCCCTCCCTCTCTCTCTCCCCTCCCTCTCTCCCCTCCCTCCTCCCTTTCTGTCCCTCCCTGTCTCTACTCTCTCCCTCTTACTTCTCCTCCTCCCGCCCTCTCTCCCTCTCTCCCCTCTCCCTCCTCCCTCCGTCTCTCGTCTCCTCCCCCTCTCTCCCCCCTCCCTCCCTTCTCCCTCCTCCCTCTCTCCCCTCCTCTCCTCTCCCCCCCGCCCCCTCCCCTCCCCCTCTCCTCCCCCGCTCCCTCCCTCTCTCTCTCCCCCTCTCCCTCCCCCTCTCCCTCCCCCTCTCTCTCCCTCTCTCCCCCCCCCCTCCCCCCCTCCAGCCGACCGTGGAGTTCTTCAGCAGTGACGTGATGATTCATCCAGTCACCAACAGACCTGCAGACAAACGCAGCTTCATCCCTTCACTGACTGAGAAGGAGAAGGTAGAGACACGCCTCACCTGTTTGTCCTCATCCGTCTGTCTCTCCTGTCTCACCTGTCTGTCCTCACTTGTCTCTCCTGTCTGCAGGTGTCTAAACTGGTCCACGCTATAAAGATGGGTTGGATCAAACCGCGGCGGGTGGAGGACGACAGCAGGGGACGCTACTACGACCTGTGGTCCAATGAGGACTCGTCCATTCTGTCCAAACACAGGATGCACCTCCCCGCCCCTAAGATCCCTCTACCTGGACACCAGGAGTCCTACAACCCCCCACCTGAGTACCTGTTCACTGAGGAGGAGGTGTGTCCCCCGGTCCCCTCACCTGAGACACGATGGACAGGTTTACAGGTGTCATAATAACCCAGTGTGTCCTGTTGTCCTCTCGTCTCCAGAAAGCTCTGTGGGAGCAGCAGGACGCGTCGGACAGGAAGCTGCCGTTTGTTCCCACGAGGTTCTCCAGTCTCCGTCAGGTTCCAGCGTTCTCTCGCTTCATTCACGAGAGGTTTGAGCGTTGTCTCGACCTCTACCTGTGTCCCCGCCAGAGGAAGATGAGGGTCAGTAGCTGCAGCTCGTCCTCCAACCAGCAGGTGCTGCAGCAGACCTCTCACCTGCTTTGTCCTCCGTGTCTCTGCAGGTCAACGTCAACCCAGAGGACCTGATCCCTAAACTCCCCAAACCCAAAGACCTGCAGCCGTTCCCCACCACGCAGAGTCTGGTGAGACACGCAGAGACACACACAGAGACAGAGACACGCAGAGACAGAGACGCACACAGAGACAGAAAGAGACGCACACAGAGACAGAAAGAGACGCACGCAGAGACAGAAAGAGACGCACGCAGAGACAGAAAGAGACGCACGAAGAGACAGAGACGCACGCAGAGACAGAGACAGAGACACACGCAGAGACAGAGACACACGCAGAGACAGAGACACACACACACCTGGACACACAGTTCATCCTGTCTCTCCTGTGCGTTCAGGTGTATCGAGGTCATAGTGGTCTGGTTCGTTCCATCAGTGTTTCTCCATCAGGACAGTGGCTCGCATCAGGTAACTCCTCCTCCTCCTGCTCCTCCTCCTCCTCCTCTTCCTCCTGCTCCTCCTCCTCCTCTTCCTCCTCCTCCTCCTCCTCCTCCTCTTCTTCCTCCTCCTCTTCCTCCTCCTCCTCTTCCTCCTCCTCTTCCTCCTCCTCCTCTTCCTCCTCCTCTTCCTCTCCTCCTCTCCTCTTCCTCCTCTTCCTTCTCTTCCTCCTCCTCCTCCTCTTCCTCTTGCTCCTCCTCCTCCTCTACCTCGTCTCTACCTGTCTTCATGTCTTGTCCTTATTCCAGGTAGTGATGACGGCTCCGTCAGGTTCTGGGAGGTGTCTTCGTCTCGCTGTATGAAGACAGTTCCGGTGGGCGGAGCTGTTAAAAGCGTCTCCTGGAACCCAAACCCAACCATCTGTCTGCTGGCTGTCGCCCTGTAAGGACATTTCTGCCTCATATCTGCATGTCTGCCTCATGTCCTCCTGTCTGTCCTCCTGTCTGTCCTCCTGCCTATATTAAACCCTGTCTCCGTCTCTTTCAGGGACTCGGTGGTCCTGGTCCTGTCTCCCTCTCTGGCAGACAGACAGGTTGTCTCTGCGTCAGAGCGTCTCCTCAGTGGTCCTCAGGAGGTGGAGCCATCAGAGGAGGCGGGGCCAGTCGTGTGGAGTGAAGCAGAGGGGGAGGAGCTAAACCAGGGGATCCGCCTTAAAATACAGCATCCTAAGGTGAGTCCTGATGGACGAATGCACGGGACGCTGGCCGGTACCTGGGCCGCTCTAACTGATGGGTTTGTCCTCAGGCCGTCCACCAGGTGACGTGGCACGCTAAAGGAGACTACCTGGCGTCGGTTATGCCTGATCACTCCAGCCACCTGCAGGTGTTCATCCACCAGGTGAGCCGGAGGCGGAGCCAGAACCCCTTCAGGAGGAACAAAGGTCTGGTCCAGTGCGTGTCCTTCCACCCGGTCCGGCCCTACTTCTTTGTGGCCACGCAGCGATCGGTCCGGATCTACAACCTGGTCAAACAGGAGATGACCAAGAAGCTGCAGGTCAACTCCAAGTGGATCTCCAGCATGGCCGTGCACCCAGGAGGTGACTGCAGCACCTGACACATCCGTGGTGATGTCACTGCTGAGGGGCGGGGCCTGAGTCTCACCTGTCTGTCTCTGTCTGTGTCCTCCAGGTGATCATGTGATCTGTGGAAGTTATGACTGCAGGCTCAGCTGGTTTGACCTCGACCTCTCAACAAAACCTTACAAGATGCTACGGTACGCACCTGTCAATCACCCCGACACCTGTCAATCACCCCGACACCTGTCAATCACCCCGACACCTGTCAATCATCCTGACACCCGTCAATCATGTAGTAGATGCGTGTTATTGGTCGTCCAGTGTTTGGTATAGACTGTATTGATCTCCGTGTTGATTGGCGGCGCTGATCACTTCCTGTCTGCAGGCACCATAAGAAGGCGGTGAGGGGCGTGGCCTATCACAGAGCTTACCCGCTGTTTGCCTCAGCGTCTGATGACGGATCGGTGATCGTCTGTCACGGGACAGTTTACAAGTAAGAACCAATCAGTGTTTATCACATATCGATCCTCACACCTGCTCACACTAACCCCCCCTCCCCCTCCCACAGTGACCTGCTGCAGAACCCCCTCATCGTCCCGGTGAAGGTCCTTAGAGGTCACACCATCACTCATGACCTCGGTGTTCTGGACGTGACGTTTCATCCCACACAGCCGTGGATCTTCTCGTCTGGAGCCGACGCCACCATCCGCCTCTTCACTTAGAGGCGTGTGGGCGTGGTCATGGTGGACGTGGGCGTGGTCGTGGTGGGCGGAGCCAGTGGCTGCTCAGAGAGGAGGACTTGATTTTATGTTTTTCATCCAAGTGAAACCTTTTCTTTGTTTGTTAATAAAACCTTTCACCGAGTCTGGGTTGTTCTTGTTGTTGTGTCGTGGTCGTGGTCATGGTGACGGCGCCGGTGTCGTGGTCATTGTCTGCTCTGTCAGATCATAATAGCTCTTAAACCACTTATTCATTTCATTAATTTATCTCATGGACGTAGAGAACGTCTTTAGGACCGGATCCTGTTGAAGAAGATGAACAACAAAATTAACGGAACATCAGCAACATTTTTTGTTTCCTGTTACTTCCTGGGTGATGTTCTGATGAGCAAACACAGAGTTTTATTTTATTGAGTCGTTTACAGACAGTGACATTGACAGTTATTGATGTATAATTACTGTAATAAAACAATCAGCCATTAACTGTTAGAATTATTATTGGTTGGGCTTTTATTTTGAAGGGCTGTTCTTGACATCACTTCCTGTCCGTCAGTCTGACTCAAGTGATTTGTTTTCTTTGGAGAAATCTTTTTCTTAAACCATGAACTCACTGACAAGCTCCTCACACTCTGCGGGGCTTTTAATCTGAAGGTAACCGGAAGGCAGTGCGTGTGTATTGAGTACTTCCGGCGGAGCGGTTTCGGTGTAACACCAGAACATGAAGAGAGAAGACGGTATCACACCGAGCCGCGAGGACTGCGTCTACACCAGCTGTTACTGGTAAGCACGTGAGATGATGAATGTTTATAAACAGTTTGATCAATCAGACGGAGAACTGGGTTCTACTGACTGGATCAGCTGATCGGTTCCGTTTGTTCTGCAGTGAAGAAAATGTCTGGAAGCTCTGTGAGTTTATCAGAACCAAGAACACGGCACCGGTGGAACAGCTGTTCGTGGTTTTCATCTCCAACGAGAACCGAATGGTGAGAACGTGGACCAGGTGGAACATGTCAGGTTCTGAAGAAGAACAACTTCCTAAGGTTGTGTTTGTTCTCCATCAGGTGCCTCTGTGGAAACAGAAGTCTGGACATGGAGACCGTCCTGTGATCTGGGTCAGTGATGTCACAGCATGTTGTTACCATGGCACCGGACAGCTGGTGACTGATGATGTCATACTGTGTTCCAGGACTACCACGTGGTTCTGCTGCAGGTGGGTCTCCAGTCAGACGCGCTGGTTTACGATCTGGACTCTGAGCTCCCGTTTCCTTGTAGCTTGAAGCTCTACGGCGCCCAGGCCCTCTGCTCAGACCATGGCATCAGGCCTGAGTACCACAGGTAACACACCTGATAGCCACACACCAGAGAGCCACACACCTGAGAGCCACACACCTGAGAGCCACACACCAGAGAGCCACACACCTGAGAGCCACACACCTGAGAGCCACACACCAGAGAGCCACACACCAGAGAGCCACACATCTGAGAGCCACACATCTGAGAGCCACACACCAGAGAGCCACACACCTGAGAGCCACACACCAGAGAGCCACACACCTGAGAGCCACACACCTGAGAGCCACACACCAGAGAGCCACACACCAGAGAGCCACACACCAGAGAGCCACACACCTGAGAGCCACACACCAGAGAGCCACACACCTGAGAGCCACACACCAGAGAGCCACACACCTGAGAGCCACACACCTGAGAGCCACACACCAGAGAGCCACACACCTGAGAGCCACACACCAGAGAGCCACACACCAGAGAGCCACACACCAGAGAGCCACACACCAGAGAGCCACACACCAGAGAGCCACACACCTGAGAGCCACACACCAGAGAGCCACACACCTGAGAGCCACACACCTGAGAGCCACACACCAGAGAGCCACACACCAGAGAGCCACACACCAGAGAGCCACACATCTGAGAGCCACACATCTGAGAGCCACACATCTGAGAGCCACACACCAGAGAGCCACACACCAGAGAGCCACACACCTGAGAGCCACACACCTGAGAGCCACACACCTGAGAGCCACACACCAGAGAGCCACACACCTGAGAGCCACACACCTGAGAGCCACACACCAGAGAGCCACACACCAGAGAGCCACACATCTGAGAGCCACACACCTGAGAGCCACACACCAGAGAGCCACACACCAGAGAGCCACACACCAGAGAGCCACACACCAGAGAGCCACACACCAGAGAGCCACACACCAGAGAGCCACACACCAGAGAGCCACACACCTGAGAGCCACACACGAGAGCCACACACCTGAGAGCCACACACCTGAGAGCCACACACCTGAGAGCCACACACCTGAGAGCCACACACCTGAGAGCCACACACCTGAGAGCCACACACGTGAGAACCACACACCTGAGAGCCACACACGTGAGAACCACACACCAGAGAGCCACACACCTGAGAGCCACACACCTGAGAGCCACACACCAGAGAGCCACACACCAGAGAGCCACACACCAGAGAGCCACACACCAGAGAGCCACACACCAGAGAGCCACACACCAGAGAACCACACACCAGAGAGCCACACACCTGAGAGCCACACACAGGTAACACAGGTGTGTACTGACAGGTAGTGACAGCTGTTCTTGTGTCTCTGACAGGAAGTTCCGTGTGGTTCCCGCTGAGAGCTTCTTGTTGAATTTTGCGTCTGATCGATCTCACATGAAGAACCCTGACGGGTCCTGGAAGATGCCCCCCCCACCCTACCCCCCCATACACACTGCAGGTCACATGTCCCCCGTCTTTATCCTGTGAGTATACCATGTGACCAGTTGATGACGTCATCATTGTGCGCCTGTTTTCCTCTGCAGAGAGTCAGATGAACCTGGATGACTTCATCAGTATGGACGCTGCTGTGGGCTGGGGGACGGTCTTCAGTCTGGACCACTTCCTGCGGAGATACACAGGAAACTCCTCTTCGTCGTCTTCATCGTTGTCTTCGTCTTCAGTCAGTGTGTAGGCGGCTGGACGTCTGCAGATGGATTTGTTGACTGTGTTGATTGATTGACATTAAATGATGCTGAGCTCTGATTGGTCCATGCTGATGAACAGCTCGATCAGCTGACACTGCATTAAGGAAGGCATGAAGCTAGCCGACTGCTAGCTAGCTGAAGCTTCACTTCTGTAAATCAAACTGATGCTCAGAATATGATGATAAATAAATTTTAATATGAAATAATAACTTTATTGGTCACTTATTTATTGTCAGGATCCATTTGATCAATAATCAGTTAAACTGTTTCTAGCCTCTGTTGTTATCTGTGAAGAGGCTGTAGCAGTGTGTGTGTGTGTGTGTGTGAACAACTGAGAAGCTCCAGCTGTTCTGTTGTTCACGTGATCACGTGTCCATGTATGGGACACCAGGCTAACATGCTAACATATGCTAATATTGAATTCCCACCGGGGACAAAAATAATAATAAAACCATTTACTGTTTGTTTACGTTTTGTTGAAAGCAGGAAGTGGAAGACAGATGCAGATAACGGTAAATAAACACGTTAAAAAACAAGCTGGCCCGTGACGTCACGGCGACGTGGAGGGGAGGGGCGGGGCTTGTCACACTGCGGTCTGTTGTTGCTCCGCTCGACACGAAGCTAACGGCTAACGGGACCGTGAAGATGCGCTAAGACCGACGCAGGGGGCACTGACCTCGGTACCGGTTCTGTTAGATAGTTAGTCCGGACTGGCCCGGGTCAGAGTTTCCACTCCGCTGTTTATGTCGTCGTATTTGCGGGGAAGGACGGTCTGGGTGGCCGCTTAGCTCAATTAGCATGTTGCGGCTAATCGGCCAGTATTGTTCAGTTTAGCCCCGTTAGCTCGGCTCTGTGCTCCGTGTGTGGGGGGGTTAGCCTGGCTCTGTGCTCCGTGTGTGGGGGGGTTAGCTCGGCTCGGTGCTCCGTGTGGGGGGGTTAGCTCGGCTCGGTGCTCCGTGTGGGGGGGGGGGGTTGGCTCGGTGCTCCGTGTGGGGGGGGGGGTTGGCTCGGTGCTCCGTGTGGGGGGGTTAGCTTGGCCGCTAGCTTCTCTTTGTTTTGCTGCTGCAGTCAGAGAACCGGGTTTAGTCACAGTATGTGCCAAAGGCTCGGTTAACGGGCCGGTGTTGTGCTAACAGTTAGCTGTTAGCCGGAGCTAACGGGCTCAGATGTCTTTGTTTGTTAGCTCGGACTGTTAGCTCGGCTAGCCGGTGGTTTGAAGCAGGCTCGGTGATTCTCGGTGTCCCGGTGCAGCAGATGGAGCGTTAACGGATCGGTTGGTTCTACCGTCAGCTGACATGCTCCGCCCGGTCCAGTGACCTTGGACTCTTCATCGCTGCTGGACACATCTGGGTCATGATGGCCCTCGGCTCAGGCTGCAGGCTCTCTGCCGTCTACCTGCTCCTCCTGTCAGGTGAGTCTCCGCAGGTGTGAAGGCAGAGACATGGAGGAGGCAGGAGGTGCATCACGGCTCCATCTGTTTCCTGATGATAACTACATTTATTAATTAACGTGTTCATGTGATGCTGTTATAGATTAAAGATCAGCTGATGCTTTATTGACTAATGATCATTATGTTTCATGTGAACCACAGTGATCCATCAGTGTAGCTTGGTTAGCTTCTTGTTAGCTTCCTGTTAGCCTGTGGTTCTTCTCCACCACTTCTTCCTGGTGATGGTCTCTGTTTTTACCCAGAATGCATCGCTGCCTCGCAGAGGAATGACAACGTCTACGTCTCAGGGATTTCTAATGGTGAGTTCACAGTCGTGACACAAGCTGAACACATGAGAAGGCCATGTTAACCCCCCCCCCCCCCCCCCTCTCTCCCTCCCCCAGCCTGTGGCGAGGTGGCAGAACTCCTGCGGGCGTCCAGCGGCGTGGTCACCAGCCCCGGGTGGCCCTTCCAGTACCCGTCCAGACTCAACTGTAGCTGGAACATCAGAGCTCGACCCGGAGACTCCATCACTATCAGGTGAGCCCGTTTCCATGACTACTATTCAGCTTTGCAGCCGTTTCAAAGACTGAAAGCATTTTATCTGGTTCAGTTAGTGACTTAACCGTTCAGACGTCAGATGATTAAAGGCGTCTCCCTCTGCAGTTTCCAGGACTTTGACCTCCAGGGTTCCCACCACTGCACGTCTGACTGGATGTCCATCAGCAGCTACAGGAGCCTGGATGGGCTGAGGGTCTGCGGCTCGTCCCTGCCACCGCCCTACATGTCCTCCCAGGACCACGTCTGGATCCACTTCCACTCTGACGACAGCCTGACAGGAAAAGGCTTCCGGCTGTCCTATGTCACCGGTGAGGACGAGTCTTTGTCCATCACACCGTGTGTCCTGAGGGTGGACGGTTCCCTCAGGCGTCTAACTAGTCTGTGTCTGTGGTTACAGGTAAGGCGGAGGCGTCCAGCTGTGACGAGGACCAGTTCCACTGCTCTAATGGGAAGTGCATCCCAGACCTGTGGCGCTGTAACTCCATGGACGAGTGTGGAGACAACTCAGACGAGGAGCTGTGTGTGGACTCGCCCTTCTCCTTCCAGCCCTGTAGCCTCAACCAGTTCCCCTGCCTGTCCCGCTACACCCGCATCTACACCTGCCTGCCCCACAGCCTGCGCTGCGACGGCAGCGTTGACTGCCAGGTAACGGCTCGGCTAACAGAGCTAGCAGACAGAGCTAGCAGACAGAGCTAGCAGACAGAGCTAACAGAGCTAGCAGACAGAGCTAACAGAGCTAACAGACAGAGCTAACAGACAGAGCTAACAGAGCTAGCAGACAGAGCTAGCAGACAGAGCTAACAGAGCGACCCGTCTCTCGTTTGTTTGTCCAGGACCTCGGGGATGAGATCGACTGTGATGTTCCTACCTGTGGAGAATGGTTAAAGAACTTCTACGGTTCTTTCAGTTCTCCAAACTACCCTGACTTCTACCCTCCAGGAAGTAACTGCACGTGGCTGATTGACACTGGAGACCACCGGAAGGTACCCTGGCTATGTCTGAACAGACCTTCTTCTTCTACCTGTTTGCTTTGTTTTTATTTTCATGTTCTTTTAGTTTAAACCAGAACCAGGTCCGTGCGGCGCTTTAGGAGGAACCTTAGATCAGATCAGGACATAGTTCAGCTCTTGATGTCGTTGTTCTCAGTCTGGTTTCACTCTGCTCTAAAAGCCAGTGTTTAATTATGAATAAAGCTCTGACCTCTGACCTCTGCAGGTCATCCTGAGGTTCACAGACTTTAAACTCGACGGCACCGGTTACGGTGACTATGTAAAGGTATATGACGGCCTGGAGGAGAACCCTCGCCGCCTCCTCAGGGTTCTGACCGCCATCGACTCCAGAGCGTCGGTTGCCGTGGTTTCGTCCTCGGGTCAGCTCCGCGTCCATTTCTACGCCGACAAGATCAACGCCGCCCGAGGCTTCAACGTCACTTACCAGGTACGTACCGCGCGTCTGAGGGGTCAGTGTTAGACCCGGTTCTGTGTGTTCAGCTGCTAACCTGTCGGGTTCTCCAGGTGGACGGGTTCTGTCTGCCCTGGGAGGTTCCATGTGGAGGGAACTGGGGCTGTTACAACGAGCAGCAGCGGTGTGACGGCTACTGGCACTGTCCCAACGGCCGGGACGAGCTCAACTGCTCCTCGTGTCAGGAGGACGAGTTCCCCTGTTCCAGAAACGGAGCCTGTTACCCTCGATCGGACCGGTGCAACTACCAGAACCGCTGCCCCAACGGCTCCGACGAGAAGAACTGCTTCTTCTGTCAGCCCGGGAACTTCCACTGCAAGGTACTGTCAGGGTCGGCATGCCGTCCTTATCAGAACCGTATCAGACCAGACCAGGTAACGTCTGGTCTGAAGGGAGGGGGAGGGGCCAGGTGAGGAAGTAAGAACACGAGCGCTGACGTTGTCTTTTCCTCAGAATAACCGCTGTGTGTTTGAGTCGTGGGTGTGCGACGCTCAGGACGACTGTGGCGACGGCAGCGATGAGGAGAGTTGTCCCGTCATCGTTCCCACCAGAGTCATCACGGCCGCCGTCATCGGGAGCCTCATCTGCGGCCTCCTCCTCGTCATCGCCCTCGGCTGCACCTGTAAACTCTACTCGCTGCGCATGTTTGAACGCAGGTCAGACTCCGCCCCTCGCCTCGAGGCTCCTCACTGATTGGTCCACGCTGCGGCTTTAACGGTTGTGATTGGTTGTTGCAGGTCGTTTGAGACCCAGCTGTCCAGGGTGGAGGCGGAGCTACTGAGGAGGGAAGCTCCGCCCTCTTACGGTCAGCTGATCGCGCAGGGCCTGATCCCTCCAGTGGAGGATTTCCCAGTGTGCTCTGGGAGCCAGGTAACGCTCTCACCTGTGGTTCTGATGCTTCTGAACCAGAACTCGTCTGCCAGAGGTTCTGATGGTTCTGATGGTTCTGCTGCTTTTCTGTCCTCAGGCGTCTGTTCTGGAAAACCTGCGTCTGGCGGTCCGCTCACAGCTCGGCTTCACCTCCCTCAGACTTCCGTCCTCTGGTCGTCATAGCAACCTGTGGCGCCGACTCTTCACGTTCTCGCGGTCCCGGCGTTCGGGTTCTCTAGCGCTGGTCTCGGCCGACCTGGAGGACAGCAGCGGCACCGGGAGCTCTGGCTCTGACCCGCCGTCCCCGGACTCTGATGACACGGACACCGAGGGCGAGCGAGGGAGGGAGCGCGGTGTGGGAGCAGTGGGCGGTCCTCTTGGTTCCCTCCCCCACAAAGCCCCGCCCCCCTCCGCCGTGGAGGCCGTGGTTTCTGTGACGGCGTCCTCGATGTCCGTGACGCCAACATCCGGCCCTGACAGAGCCCGCGATAGGCCCAGAGAGGCCCCTCCCCCCTCCAGCCCTGTCACCGTGGTAACGTCCAGTCCAAACCGCCTCCGCGACGCAGTGGAGCTCCAGGATCCGCCCACCTCCGCTCTGCAGCGCCTGGCCCAGAACCTGCACCGCCTCGCCAGAAACCTGACCAGAACTGGCCAGAGCCAGCAGAACCAGAGCTGGACCAATCACAGCCCACTGCGCCAGCTGGAGACGGGAAGGGGCGGGGCCGAGGGCGGAGAGCGGCGGGGGAGCAGAGAAGAAGAAGAGGACGTGGAGCTCCTGATCCCCGTCTCCGACTCTGACACGTCATCCTCGTCTTCGGCGCTCAGCGACGTCCGGCAGCCGCTGCTTGACCCGCATCCCTCGTCTGTGGACGGTGCCACCCATCATCACCATGGAAACGGCGGCCGAGGGCGGGACGGGCTCTGTAAACACTGTGGGATGGTCCACACGGCTCAGATCCCTGACGCCTGCCTGGAGGCCACGGGCAAGACGGAGAGCAGCGACGACGAGCTGCTGCTGCTTTGCTAACTCACTGGGCTAACATGCTAACAGACAGGCTAACACTGATCACAATACACCTACAGCTAGCTAACACGCTAAAAAACTGGCTAACACTGCTCACAGTACACCTACAGCTGGCTAACATGCTAACGGACAGGCTAACACTACTTTGTACACCCTGACCCTACATGTACAGTTTACTGCTCTGCTAACATGCTAAGCAGTCAACCCGCTATGCTAACAAGCTACTTCAAACCCCACATCTGTTGCTGATGGCTCGTCACTGGACTCTGTTAGCATATGTTAGCATGTTAGCTGGATTAAAGGTTAGTTCCCAGATGATCGGTACCTTTTGATGTCACTACATGGATTCTCATCGGTACGACCTTGAAAGCTGTCCCCCTGTCCCCGGTCCGGCCTTCTCCTTGGTACGAGGCTACACGGAGTCCTGAGGGAGACCAGGGAAGGTTCCCTGTTGACAAGAACTTTGGACTGACCCCTGATAGCCACGAGGACCCGGGTCATGTGACCTGTGAAGGTAGCCAAAGCTAGCTGTTGTTTGTACTGTGTCACCTGGTACCGCCATGATTTAACCCGGTTACTAATAAAGAATGCTTGAGATCCTCGTTGCTAGCTGGGCCTCTCCCAGAGGTCACATGACCCTGGTTCTGCTGGGTTCCTGACACCGTGTCTGGAGTGAGGTCAGAGGTGACGGGTAGGTTTACACTTGGTATGGACCCTGTAGGACTCATCAGAACCGGGTCTGGACCGGCCCGTCTCCAGTTCTAGTGTGTGGTGACTTCCCCCAGACTGAAGCCAGCGTCTTTGTTTCTGTTCCTGGTGTGAGAGCGTCTATTTATTATTAATGTGACCACAGTTCATCCTCACTATTATTATTATTATTATTATTATTATTGTTGTTGTTGTTGTTTACTTGTTTATTTGTGGTGGAGATGGTTCTTTTTTTCTGACCTGCATGATCTCAGTTGTTTGCTGTTAGTTTTTGTTTTGAGTGTAAAAGTTTAAACCTGATTCACTAAAGATTAAAGTTCACCTTCAGTGTCGTCTGCGTCTGTGACTCACTTCGTTCTGACGCCCTCTGCTGGTCACTCCCAGAAAAACATGGCTGACATCTCTGCTTCCTCCCCCACAGTCTATAGAAACATAAACACCACGTCTCCTCCTCCTCTCATTGGTCAAACTGACTCTATGTTCCTGGGGATACGGGCGGCGCCATCTTGTGAGTATGGATCCAGAGGCGGAGCCATGTGGAGCTGTGATGTTGATGCCCCGCCCACTCTTCCTCCAGACTCACTCATGTTTTAGTTTAATACTACGCTCTGCTCTACCTCCACCTGCTACAAGGACATGATGATTAGACACTGGACTTAGTAAAAACCTAATGCTCCCACAGGATCGCTTTACAGAGCAGGTTGGCATGGCAACTAGCGGTCACTATGATGTCACATCCTCTTTCTGTAGCGTCAACTAAAACACCTGCTCATTTATCAACATTAAGTTCCTAAAATGACCAAAAACATCCTTGATTATTTGACGTGTATTTTAGTGTTTTAGTTTGTCCCAAGCCCCGCCCACTAACATGGAGGGGGTGGAGCTTATGACCTATACTGCAGCCAGACACCAGGGGGAGCTCTACTTGATTTGGCTTCACTGTAGGATCCCTGGGCGTACGGGAGGCGCCATCTTGTCAGTCTATTCTAGGTTCTCCACATTTTCTAAAGGTCTAATATTTTCCTCAACAACCAGAGGACAACTCACTGTCCAGTCATTTCTTTTTTAGATGGTTTATCAGGGGATAAGTTCAGCCGTCTATTTAACTCATATGTGTAGTTCGTATTCTTGTCTTGTCGCTGTAACACAGTAAAGTCTGACATGAGTCTCATTTGTTTATTGTTGACGTCTGGTAAAGATTAAATGTTGAGTAAAACATCACATCATTGATCAACTCGTTAAATAAATCACTTTAACGTCCGCTTAGAAAAATAGTTGAGGAGGGGCGCTGGCTTGTTTCTTCTTCTGCGGTGTCTGAAAGGAGCAGCTCCACATCAGGATGAAGTCAGCTGATCCCCTCTGACCAATCACAGCACAGCAGGCAGAGACGTCAGCCAACCAGAGGTCCCCACTAATCAATAAACACTAACAAAGCAGGAAGTGATCCTGGTCTCTGTGAGCTCAGTTGATCCTGGATCAGTCAGTTCCTCTTAAATAAAGTCCAGGTCTGAACACTGAATCTGGATCCCTTCAAACAGAACTGGACTCGGTTCTGGTCCACGTCCATCTAGATGGACTCAATCTGGCGCCGGACCTTTTCAGAGGCGAGGCGGTCGAGCCAGCGCTGACGGATGACCACCACAACGGCAAAGACTGCCGTCAGAGCCAACATGGCCGCCTCAAACTTCCAGAAGAGGTGTTCGTCCATCATGGCGGAGCGACAGCTGCAATGACACGAGGAGAAGAAGAAGAGTCACTTCCTGTCTCCTGAACCTTTCTTCTTCTCTGCTCAGTGAAGTTTGGTTGTTGTTGCAGAGAAGAAGAACGTTTGTGTTTATTGTTTTGTAGTTTATCCTCTCACCTCTTGTACTCCTCTCGGCTGGTCTTGGTGCAGTTGACTCTCTCCACGTATCCCGTCTGTCGGCACGCCAACTGAGATCTCTGAAACAGTCACATGACCACTGACGGTTAATGCTGATTGGTTGTTCATCAGCTGATATGTTGCCCAGTGACTGTTACTTAGAGACCGATTGTGGCGCGTTCAAGGCCACTCTGTAAACGTCACTCACCGAGTTGAAGTCGCTGCAGCGTTCACACTCCTCTGTCACCACAAAGTCCTCCAGCAGCCAACAGGGCTCCAGCACCGGCCTCACACCTGAGACACAGAGACAAGAGACAAGGACAGGTGAGACACGGGCTAGTGACAAGGACAGGTGAGACACGGGCTAGTGACATGGACAGGTGAGACGTGGACAGGTGAGACGTGGACAGGTGAGACACGGACAGGTGAGACACGGACAGGTGAGACACGGACAGGTGAGACACAGGCTAGTGACGTGGACAGGTGAGACGTGAACAGGTGAGACGTGGACAGGTGAGACAGTTGTACCTGTGGTTCTGTCTTCTCCTCTCAGAGCTGCTCCAAACACTCTGGAACACAACCAACATGATTCACTGTTACCGGTTCTCCATGTTCTCTGAGCCACAGACCCTCTGACCTCTGACCCCTGACCCCTGGCTTACCTGAGGGAGACGAGGCCCCAGAACAGAGCGTGGAGGACGAGGACTCGAGGACGACAACAGGCCACAGGGATCCGACAGTCGCTCTCCATCAGTCTGCTCCTACACCACAGACACCACAGACACCACAGACACCGTGTTACTGACGCATTCACAGGCTGTTTCTCTTACTGTTCGACGGACTGTTTCTGTTACCGACTGTTTCGGGGTCTCAGTTGTTTCCTGACGAGCTTCAGCTGATGAAACCGAAAAGATAAACACGATCAATGAATCGATGAGCGGTGAGTTCAGACTGACGCTGTTCACTGTTTACAGACAGAGGTTAGCATAGCGGCTAACACCCTGGCTACTGATTCTTCATCAGTCTGATTATGACCAGACTAGCACAAACACTGTCTGCTAATGCTAACAGCCTGTATTCACCCACAGAGTTGAGCTAACACTAGCTAGCTTAGCTCCGCTACGAACACTCGCCTAATCCGACCAAACAGCGGCCATTTTGGAGCAAACGCGGGAACCAAGACCAACACACGGCAGATTAAACCGTCTGAGACACGAGCTGACCGGTAAAAGTACCGTCTGAGGGAGGACTGGGTAAAACCCCCCGGTTATTAACGGATCAGTCCGCGGCCTCACAAACACCAACAAGTAAACGCAGCCTGTAAAACACTTCCGGCAGCGCGCCTTCAGAATAAGAACATGAGCTCCACGGATCGTAAACAATCAGACGAAATTATCATCAGTTATTATCAATAATTTAATTTATGTAGCTAAACCGTCTTAATAGACATTCTCATTTGTGGCAATGTATTAAATACGCCTTTCTATTTATTAGAGGGTACAATTTAATGGACAAGCCTTTACTTTGAAAGTCATTAAGAGTCACTTCCATTCCCCGCGATACACGTATTTATCTTCGCTTCGGCTGACTTCGGCTGACCTCGGCCGTCTTCGGCCGTCTTCGGCGCTCAGTCAGAGAAAACGCGACCATAGGTTTTTTTTTTTTTTTTTTTTTTTTTTTTATTAAACATTTATAAGTACAAACATACAAATATTCAGACATTAAACATACAATAAATAGACAAACACAAATTATATACATATATACACTGAAAGGGGTACCAACACTATATTATTGGGCTATATATTCAGATATATATATATATATATATATATATATATATATATATATACACACCATATCATACATATATACTATATACATATACGACCATAGGTTTTTGTCTTTGCGCTTCCCGTAGCTCCGATCAGCTGCTGCTCTCATCAGCTGTGAGTTCACATCAATAACTTCATGTTTTCATATTGACTCAGCGGTGAATGGGTTTTATGTCTGTGAGCTGCTGGTGGTGAGACAGAACAGTCACCATGCAGATGTCAACACTTTATTAAATCAGGATCAACAACATTTTAAGTCATCAACGTGACGTCACTTCCTGCTTCAGAGGCTGTGGATGAAGAAATGTGAACACCTGGAGCCACGTGGACAGCGACACACCTGACCCGAGCGACCCTGCTGGCTCCGCCCCCGACTCCGCCCCCAACAGAACTTCTCCAGGTTACACTGGAAGAGGAGACGCAGGAAGACGCGTCAAAGACAATAACCGTACTTTGGAATGACTCCATCTTGTAACCATGGTTACCAGGACGGTGACTCTGCGTCTCTTCAGTCGTCGACAGAGTCCCGGAAGTCGAGCTCCGGGGTTCTCCTCCAGAGGAGCCTTCACCGACACTTCCTGCTGACGGACGAAGAACAGATCAATACGTTGAGCCCAGACAGGTCACAGCTGATCATTCCCAGCATGCACCTGTCCTACCTGCAGCCCTGCTGTAGGAGGAGGGAGCTCAGGTAAACTGCAGTCGATGATCTGCAGAGAGACACAGCTGATCAGCAACAGCACCGCCACGACCCACGGCCGCACCTCCATCTGTCAGTCAACCTGTCAGTCAACCTGTCAATCAATCAAGCTGTCAGTCAACCTGTCAATCAATCTGTCAATCAATCTGTCAATCAATCAAGCTGTCAGTCATTCGGTCCTCTGTCGTCTTCTTCTTCTGTGTCACAAACAGCCGCTGAAAGAGGAAACACATTAATCCTCTTATTCTGCATCAGGAGTCACATGACCAGACGATGACGTCACATGATCGAGTCGATCAACAGTTCTATCAGTTCTACATTTAACCTGAAGGAGATGAAGGAGTCAGAGCGACAGGAACGTCAAAATAAAAGACAAGAGAAACCATTTAAAAGTCAGTGATATATGATATAACTACAGCTGGTGACTAAAGAGCATCACACTGTTCAATCATCATCACTAGAACAATAAGGAGGTTCTATCTCTGGTTCTATTAATCTAACTACTCTCTTATTTTGGTGTGTATGAGTGCTGGTTTGGTGAGCAGAAGGTTCTAGGTTCTAATCCATGGTTCTACTGGTTCCTCTCTGTGTGTAGTCTGCATGTTCTCCCTGTGTCTGTGTGGGTTCTCTCCAGGTTCTCCAGCTTCCTCCCACCGTCCAAAGACATGCTGCTTAGGTTCATTGGTGATTCTGTCTCTCTGTGTTAGTCCTGTGATAGACTGGAGACCTGTCCAGGGTGGACCCCCCTCTAGACCAATCACAGCTGTGATAGACTGGAGACCTGTCCAGGGTGGACCCCCCTCTAGACCAATCACAGCTGGGACAGACTGGAGACCTGTCCAGGGTGGACCCCCCTCTAGACCAATCACAGCAGGGATAGACTGGAGACCTGTCCAGGGTGGACCCCCCTCTAGACCAATCACAGCTGAGACAGACTCCATCCTGGGACAAAGGAACTGGTTTAGTGAGAACAACATGAATCAACGCTTTGGTCGTTGTTGATCTTTGAGTTATCATCATTTGATCAGATCAGATTCTGTCTCTGTCCTGATGGAGAGGAACCAGGAGGATTAGGTCTGGACCAGCGGGTCAGAACCAGACTGGGCCTTGAGTCTGTGTCTCTGCAGGTCCCTGAACGCTGCAGTCAGACGGTGAACGTGTTCTTCTGTGAGCAGTCAGGAAGGAACAGACTCAGCAGAGGAACATTCAGCGTCCATCCTCTTACACACGACCAACACATTTATCTGTGTGTCCCAGGTAGAGTGAGCATAGAACAGGTGGAACCCTGAAGAACCACATGAGACACAGCCAGGAGAAAGCCTCCAGTGTTAATGTGTGTGCTGTTCACTTCCTGTGCTCACGTGACCTCTGATTAATCAATAAACCACGTGATCAAAACAAAGTGAGCAGGTTCCACCATGTTCTGGTTCTGGTTCTGGTCAATGACTCAGAGACAGTCTCCCTGTGTCCTCTTTATTAGGAACATGATGAGTTCTAATTATTATTATTTTATTGATCATTAATCATCAGGTCTTTGATTGACAGCCTGTTTGTTTCTATCTTTACCTGCAGGTCTATCTTTAACACCCCCCCCCCCCCTCCTCCTCCTCCTCCTCCTCCCCCTCCTCCTCCTCACGGATCAGCTGATCTCTGTCAGACGTCACGCCGTCACGCCGTGGCCCCGCCCCCTCTCATGGAGGATTTATTTATTTCTCCTCCGCCTCCATTAGACCACGAAGAACCACCGCAGCGGGCTGAGCAGCAAGGCCGCAGGATGAGAGCCGCGGCCGGGACGGAGAGCCGAGAGGAGCCGCTGAACCCCGGAGGAGGCGCCATGACCGCGGAGTAGACAGGTTAGAGACGGCGGGAGGGAGAGGGGGAGAGAGGGGGAGGGAAGGAGGGGGGGCGGAGGAGATGATAGAGAGATGATGGAGAGATGATGGAGGGATGATGGAGGGATGTGGGTAGATGTGATAAACAGGTGGAGGGTCTGATGGTGCAGATGTAGCGGAGGTCTTACCGCTGCTGTGTCCGCTCCTCACGACTCTCCTCCACCTGGACAGACCGCTGTGGCCTTCATCATCATCATCATCATCACCTCCATCATTGATTGATTAGTATTACTCCTCCTCCTCCTCCAGCGGACCTCAGTCAGGATGTCTGGGCCGGCCGGACCTGCGCCACCCGCCCGGGCCGGACCCGCACCGCCCACCGGGGCCGGTACCGGACCGGACCTGCCGGACCTGAGCCACCTGACGGAGGAGGAGCGGAGCATCATCCTGTCGGTGATGGAGAGACAGAAGAAGGAGGAGGCGAAGGAGCAGAGCATGCTGAAGTAAGAGATCAGACAGAGACAGCACTGACAGGGTCCTTTCAAAATAAAAGCCTGCTTCTGCCGCAGCAGAGAAGAGAGGCGTGACCGTGACGTCACGTGACCTCTGACCTCCACGTGAGTCAGCTGACTGCAGGTAGAGGGGTCACCTGAGTCTTAGACTTCCTGTCAGAGACTGATGAGATTCACAGTTCAGCTGCTGAAATAAGAAACATGAATGATGCAATAGAAACAGGTTATTAATTATTATTATTATTATTATTATTATTATTATTATTATTATTATTATTAGTCATATCAACCAGCTCTTCAGGGAACCAGTGATGTCATTGGTTCTCAGAGGAATCACACCTGTTTCACTGCTAGACTCCGCCCCCTCCCCAGGTGGAGGTGATGAGGTTATTTTCTAGCATGTAAACAGGAAGCATAGAAGAAGAAGAGCCGTGTTCATTGGACCGTCATGATGACGTCACTGCATCTCAAGCTGTCTCATTGGTGCAGGTGTACATGTTACCCAGAATGCTTTGCTGGTTGAAGGTGACTGAGCTTCAGGTGTTATTTGACTTTTATTTTGACATCATTGAACCCAGGTGATGATTGTCATGGAGACGGTGATCAGGTCATTAACTAGTCACATGAAAGGGGCGGGGCTTTATAAATTAGTAGGTGGTTCTTCTGATTGGTGCGTCAGATCATGTTGAGGCTTGGTCAAGAACAAACAGGCGCTGTGACATCACTTGGGGGCGTGGCCAGATGACTGACTGATGCCTTGCTCAAAGGAAGTCCAGACCACATGTCTGTGTGTTCTTTTACATGTTGACGTGTTCTATTTCTGTTTGTTTTACCAAAACAAGAACAGCTGATGATGTTCTTCATTCCTCTTTTGAAGAACTTAGAATAGAGTGTTGTGTACTAGGCGTTCCTCCTCACTGATATCTGGAACATAACAGACCTCTAGAACCTCCTCACTGATATCTGGAACCTCAGTGACCTCTAGAACCTCCTCACCAACCTTAGAACCTCCCTGTTGACTTCTAGAACCTCCTCACTGATATCTGGAACCTCAGTGACCTCTAGAACCTCCCTGTCGACCTCTAGAACCTCCTCACCAACCTTAGAACCTCCCTGTTGACCTCTAGAACCTCCTCACTGATATCTGGAACCTCAGTGACCTCTAGAACCTCCCTGTCGACCTCTAGAACCTCCTCACCAACCTTAGAACCTCTCTGTTGACCTCTAGAACCTCCTCACTGATATCTGGAACCTCAGTGACCTCTAGAACCTCCCTGTCGACCTCTAGAACCTCCCCACTGTTTGTACGCTTGTGTCCAAGTTCATTTTATTTTATTTTATTTCACGTTTGTGTCTGTAGGGATCAGGAGGAAGTGAAACCTCCCCCAACCACGTAAGTACCTCAGTCAGACCTACTTCCTGTCCTGGCCACGCCCCTTTCCCTCGTTGACTTACTTCCTGATTTCCGAACTCCTCCCACTCCCATGACTCTGCTCCTGTCAACTGACTGTCTGTGTTACCTGGACAGGTGGAATCCGTTCTCAGGGTTCAGTCATTTGGTCAATAACGTTGCCGCCAACGTGTCCGAAGTTCTTCAAGTTAAAAGTCCAACTAGCGACGAGTTTCAGACGTGAGTAAAAACCAGAAGCTGTTTGTAGATGACAAGAATGTTTGAGAGTCGTGATCTAGATCAGAACCCAGAGCTGAGATCAGACGTGGTCAGTGTTACTGTTTGGTTTTATTCTCTTTGAGTAAAACCACCTGAGCTAACTGCTACTAACAGTGAGCTAACTGCTGCTAACAGTGAGCTAACTGCTGCTAACAGTCCCATCATGTGACACGGGTCTGAAGGACGTCACTGTTAGTCCATGGTTACTTTAGTCTCCAGCGTCCGTCCTGTTCCAGGGAACCTCAGACATCATCGGTATCTTAAAGTGTCTCCACACAGATTCTAACCCTCTGCCCCCACCCCACCCCACTCACAGGAAGCTACATCAGCAGTTTGAGATGTATAAAGACCAGGTGAAGAAGATGGGGGAGGAGCCTCCGGTGGCTCCGACGCCGAGGGCGGAGTCTCCCACATGCGGCGTCTGTCGTAAAACCAAGTTTGCCGACGGCTGTGGTCGAGCCTGCTGCTACTGTCAGAGCCGCTTCTGTGCCCGCTGTGGGGGGCGTGTCCCTCTGAGAGCCAATAAGGTGAGAGCATCTTCACTCTGTGCGACCCCCAGTGGATGAGTTAAGAATAGCAGTTCTTTAATATTCGTAAATTTAAATATTTACTTTATATTAAAATAATTAATATAAAGTCTGTTCTAATGGACTGAAATAAGAACATCTCAGTGTGTGTGTGTGTGTGTGTGTGTGTGTGTGTATTAGCCTGTGCGTGTGTGTGTTGTTGTTGCTGTGTTCTGACACCAGGTGGCGCCACATGTTGTGTACACGCTGGTCTCTTCAGCAGCAGCCAATCAGGCGTCAGTGCTGTGTTGCTGATTGTGACTGTACCTGTTGCAGGTGATGTGGGTGTGTAACGTGTGCAGGCAGCAGCAGGACATCCTCATTCGCTCGGGGGACTTTTACTCCAACACATCACTGCTGTCTGTCAATCACAGCTCACACGGGGATCCTCACCCACCAACGCAGGGGCCGCCGGGGGCCACGGGTCCCCTGAGTAATGGAGCCATGGAGTGGTGAGTGGTCCCCGTCAATCAGCTGATCTCCATTGACTCATCACTAGAATCAAAGTGTGAATGAGTTAATTAGGTTCCTCAGGTTGTTGTTAATTAGAGTGACCTCACAACACACACACACATTTACAGTCACACACACACACAGTAATCAGATTAACAGATTAATAATCCTGTAGTTCACACAGGATTACTGCTGCTAAATACAGAACACTAACACAGGCTAACACACACAGGCTAATACACACACAGGCTAATACACACAGGCTAATACACACACAGGCTAATACACACAGGCTAATACACACACAGGCTAATACACACACAGGCTAATACACACAGGCTAATACACACAGGCTAATACACACACAGGCTAATACACACACAGGCTAATACACACAGGCTAATACACACACAGGCTAATACACACACAGGCTAATACACACACAGGCTAATACACACACAGGCTAATACACACACAGGCTAATACACACAGCTATACACACAGGCTAATACACACACAGGCTATTACACCAGGCTAATACACACACAGGCTAAGACACACACAGGCTAATACACACACGGCTAATACACACAGGCTAATACACACTAAACACAGGCTAATACACACACAGGCTAATACACACACAGGCTAATACACACACAGGCTAATACACACACAGGCTAATACACACTAAAACACAGGCTAATACACACACAGGCTAATACACACACAGGCTAATACACACACAGGCTAATACACACACAGGCTAATACACACACAGGCTAATACACACTAAAACACAGGCTAATACACACACAGGCTAATACACACTAAAACACAGACTAATACACACACAGGCTAATACACACAGGCTAATACACACACAGGCTATTACACACAGGCTAATACACACAGGCTAATACACACACAGGCTAATACACACACAGGCTAATACACACACAGGCTAATACACACAGGCTAATACACACACAGGCTAATACACACAGGCTAATACACACAGGCTAATACGCACAGGCTAATACGCACAGGCTAATACACACAGGCTAATACACACACAGGCTAATACACACAGGCTAATACACACACAGGCTAATACACACACAGGCTAATACACACACAGGCTAATACACACACAGGCTAATACACACACAGGCTAATACACACACAGGCTAATACACACAGGCTAATACACACACAGGCTAATACACACAGGCTAAGACACACACAGGCTAATACACACACAGGCTAATACACACACAGGCTAATACACACACAGGCTAATACACACACAGGCTAATACACACACAGGCTAATACACACACAGGCTAATACACACACAGGCTAATACACACAGGCTAATACACACAGGCTAAGACACACACAGGCTAATACACACAGGCTAATACACACACAGGCTAATACACACAGGCAGTCATTTCCTATGTGGGCGGAGCCACAGAGTCTTGAGTGGGCGGGGCTTCCAGTCTGCTCCAGCCGTCAGTCATAAACCTGCTGAGTGTTAATGTGTCGACATGAAGCTTGAGACGACGAACAGCTGAAAGAGAAACAGTAAGAGGCTCGTTATGATAAAATAAGATAAAATATGATGAAATATGATAAAATATGATGAAATATGATGAAATGTGATGAAATAAGACGAAATATGATGAAATATGATGAAATATGATGAAATAAGATGAAATAAGATAAAATATGATGAAATATGATAAAATATGATGAAATATGATGAAATATGATGAAATATGATGAAATAAGATGAAATAAGATAAAATATGATGAAATATGATAAAATATGATGAAATATGATGAAATATGATGAAATAAGATGAAATAAGATAAAATATGATGAAACGTGATGAAATATGATGAAATATGATGAAATGTGATGAAATATGATGAAACGTGATGAAATATGATGAAATAAGATAAAATATGATGAAATAAGATAAAATGTGATGAAATAAGATAAAATATGATGAAATATGATGAAATATGATAAAATAAGATAAAATATGATGAAATATGATGAAATATGATGAAATAAGATGAAATAAGATAAAATATGATGAAATATGATAAAATATGATGAAATATGATGAAATATGATGAAATAAGATGAAATAAGATAAAATATGATGAAACGTGATGAAATATGATGAAATGTGATGAAATGTGATGAAATATGATGAAACGTGATGAAATATGATGAAATAAGATAAAATATGATGAAATAAGATAAAATGTGATGAAATAAGATAAAATATGATGAAATAAGATAAAATATGATGAAATATGATGAAATATGATAAAATAAGATAAAATATGATGAAATATGATGAAATAAGATGAAATAAGATGAAATATGATAAAATATGATAAAATATGATGAAATAAGATGAAATATGATGAAACGTTATGTTTATTACACTCTGTGTCTATGTGTGTGTGTGTGTGTGTGTTATATATCCACCGTGTCTACAGGCCCCTCCCCCTTCCTCTCTGATTGGTGTTTGCTGTGTGATTGACAGGAGGCAGAGCCCCCCAGGGTCATCTTACGATGGTGGGGAGGGCAGGATGCCTCGCTCGCCCTCTGACTTGGACCGCCACACTCGCTCACCGTACGGCTACCATGGTAACAGGGAGGAGGAACTTCGGGCAAGGCGGCGACCAATCAGAGATGGACGAGGCCGCTGGCACTCACAGGTTAGGTTGTTTCATTAAAGTCACGCTGTGACCAGGTTTCAGACTGATGACGCTGCCTTCCTCTCCTGGGTCAGGACCATCCTCTGGACCAGGTTCAGGACGAGCGCGAGCTGCGGCGACGCCAGGAGGAGGAGTTTCAGGCTCGTTACCGTAGTGACCCAAACCTGGCCCGTTACCCGGTGAAGCCACAGCCGAGCGAGGAGGCCATGAGGATGTTAGCTCAGGTTGGCAGGGTCCGCCACCAGCGCCGCCACAGCGACGTCTCCCTGGCAACCGCTGACGTCCTAGTGCCGAGGCATGCAGGTAGGAATACGGGCGACGACCGGCGGCGCCCGGCTTCGTTCCTCGACAACGCGCCGTCTGACCCGTTGTCTCCCTCGCAGCTCTGCGTCACAATCGTCCTCAGGGACTGGTCGTGTCTGGAGGTCAGAGGTCGCTCTCTGTCGACCGGGCAGCCAATCACGCCAGCCCCACATCTCCACGCCGCAGCCCGTTACCACAGCAACACCTGGACCCAAGCTCCGCCCTCAAGATGAAGTCGGCCAGTGAGAACGCAGCGCAGAGGGGGCGGAGGCTGGGCAAGATGCACGTGATTGGTAGCTTCAGCAGCTCAGAGGAGGAGCTAGCGACCACGCCTGACTACACCAGCTGTGACGAGCCTGACCGTGAGTGGCTACATGCTAAGCGCTAGTCACACGAAGGGTCAAAGGTCATGATGCTTTAATCCTCCAGACTCTGACTGATGGCTGTTATATTTCTATCTAACACCAGCTCAGCAGCTTTTACACCAAGTAAAAAAAGTTATAAGAAAAAAATAGAATCAGTTGAATAAATAAAGACTAAGAGCTGAGCTTCTGTCTGCTTGAGTCCTGAGCATAAAGACATCGTCAGCTTTTAAAGTGTAAACACTCAACAGGAGCCAGACGTTCCTCTGGCTCCTGCTGGGGAACCCTAGACCACGTGAGAAGAACAGGAAGTAGAGCGTTCTCTCTGGCTCTAATTAGCTCAGTGTGATAATCTTCTTACGACTGAATCTGTCTTCACCTCCAACCAGCTTCACCTGCACTTTCTCTGCAGGACACCAGAGGGTTCCACAGGAAACACTAAGAACCGCAATATGAGGCTGGGACTAGTCAGAGAACAATAGAAGTAACTTCTGTAGTTCTACAGGACGTTGTTCTACAGGGTTCCTATCATTAGCTTCCAGTGTTGCGTTCCTGTGGTCCTTTGTTGTGGCTCAGTTCTGTGGGTTCTGTTTCTGCTGATCCATTGGGTTCTGGTGTTGTTTCAAATGACACCACTGATGTTCCGCATGGTTCTGTAAGAACCAGAAGTCTTCAGGAGTCCCTCTCTACTGCTGTGGCGTTCCTGTTGTGTAGCTGAGGGTTCTGCATCTGTTTCCTGTTTTGCGTCTTCCTGGTTCTGCAGATGTTCTCCTGCTCTGCTGTTCTAGTAACGAGAGTCGTTGCTGAATGTGTTTAAGTTGCCGGCGGCCGTCTCTCAGAAAGTCAGGCGTCATGTTGATGAGTTAATCTGCTGCCTCCGTGTCATTGGGCCAGACGTCACCTGGTCAGAGATTAGGAGCTGTGATTGGCTCAGAGGAGTTCAGGCTCCTCCCCTCAGGTCTGGAGGTGACTGAGCAGCTCAGAGTCTCTCCTGGTGCTGACGTGAAGACATCAGGTCGGAACAAGACCAACGTTCATTTTCCACAAACCGGGGTGATCCAGGCCTAAAAGGAACCAGAGAACCCTGGAGGACCATGGAGAACCCTGTGATAATCTGATCCAGATTAGGTACCGGTCCTGGACCCGGCTCCCCCGGTGCAGAATCACTATCTCTGCTGTCGTTCAATTGGATTAAAAGAGGAGAGTGTGGATTATCAGGAGTCACTGCATAGACACAAAAATAGAAACACAGGCTGCAGGAGGCAACGCAACCGTGGACAAACCAACCAGCAACATGTTGCCCCCCCCCAGCAGAGGACTGGTCCATAGGAGCACTGGGGGTTTGGTGACTTCCTGGTTACATGTGCAGCTCTGATGTGGTGGATCAGCTGGAGGAAGGCGGCGGGGTTAAGGTGTCACCCCACACTAGCGTCTGTTTGACCATCTGACACAACAGGCTAACTCTGTTGATGCTAACCGTGCTAACAATGCTAACAAACAATTAGAGTCAGGTATGTACTGGTCTGCAGCCTGTAGGCAGAGATCGGGGCAAACAGCACACAGAGCTGCAGGTTCACCTCCTCCTCTTCATCGTCCTCGTCCTCCTTCATGGCGTCCTGACCTGTGAGTACACCAGACCCCACCCCCACCCCCTGGCCTCCAGACACCAAGAACACAACGTCGGTTCATGTCTGATGGTTCCCGTTGGTTCCACTGGTCTGATGTCATTAGGGGTTCTCTGCGCTGATTGGTTGGAGTTATGACAGGTGACCTGAGGCGTGATGACAGGATGAGTCTGGATCCATGTGACTGACCTGACTCTTCCATGTGAAACCTAAAAACTGATTTAACTGTTTAAATGACGCTTACCTGGTTCTTCTGGTTGCTAGGAGACATGGACAGCCAATGGTGGGATCAGGGTTCCTGGCATGGCAAGCCTGCACCCATGTCTATGGTGAGTCTAAGCTCCGCCCCCTCCATGAATTACGCTAGCAGCCCCGCCTCCACATGTCCTTGCTCCTCAACATTATATAGAACATCAAAGTTCTCCTCCAGCTGATTGTTGCTGTTGCTAAGTAACGGTCATGTGTTTACCACTGTGTCAGCAGCCAGTCACGTGGCAACCGTCTAAAGATGGAGAACGGCTAATTGGTCGAATTCTGCTCAACAAGAGGATGAAGGATGGAACGGTTCCTGCAGATACTGGGGCGCTGCTGGGACTGAAGGTGACTCCTCCTGTTCTTCTTCTTCTTCTTCTTCTTCTTCTTCTTCTTCTTCTTCTTCTTCTTCTTCTTCTTCTGCTGCTGCTTCTTACCCATGGTTCATCTGTTTTTAGGTGGTTGGTGGGAAGATGACAGAGTCTGGTCGTCTCTGTGCATTCATCACCAAGGTGAAGAGAGGAAGTCTGGCTGACACCGTAGGCCACCTGAGACCAGGTACACACACCTGAGACCAGGTACACACACCTGAGACCAGGTACACACACCTGAGACCAGGTAAACACACCTGAGACCAGGTACATAGACCTGAGACCAGGTACATAGACCTGAGACCAGGTACACAGACCTGAGACCAGTTAAAGACACCTGAGACCAGGTAAACACACTTGAGACCAGGTAAACACACCTGAGACCAGGTAAACACACCTGAGACCAGGTAAACACACCTGAGACCAGGTAAACACACCTGAGACCAGGTACACAGACCTGAGACCAGTTAAAGACACCTGAGACCAGGTAAACACACCTGAGACCAGTTAAACACACTTGAGACCAGGTAAAGACACCTGAGACCAGGTACACACACCTGAGACCAAGTACACAGACCTGAGACCAGGTAAACACACCTGAGACCAGGTAAAGACACCTGAGACCAGGTAAAGACACCTGAGACCAGGTACACACATCTGAGACCAGGTACACACACCTGAGACCAGGTACACACACCTGAGACCAGGTACACACACCTGAGACCAGGTACTGACACCTGAGACCAGGTAAAGACACCTGAGACTCTGACTGATTGAGGCAGACGTAGTACTTTGCTGTAGGGACCACATGGTTTGTCATCAGCCTGTTCTTCTCTGTTCCAGGTGATCAGGTTCTGGAGTGGAACGGTCGGGTTCTTCAAGGCGCCACCTTTAATGAGGTCTATAACATCATCCTGGAGTCTAAACCTGAGCCACAGGTGGAGCTGGTGGTGTGCCGACCGATCGGGTGGGTGATGGAACAAATCACTGGCATCGATGTTTCCGTGAGGACGTTATTAACAGATTGTTCTTGTGGTTCTCAGAGATGCTTCCAGAGCAGCAGACGTCCAGCTGGACTCCAGTGAGTTACACAAACTAAACCGTTAAACACCAGAGTTAAACCAGGTTCTCTCTCAAACTCTCCTTTCTGTCTTCAGGTTCCAGTTCCTTCGAATCTCAGAAAGTTGGGCCGTCCATCTCCGTCACGTCTCCCATGAGCCCCAGTGTTCTGTCGGGACAGGTCTCTGTAAGTTTACCCAGCATGCACTGCACAGCCTCACGGTCAATCAGCTGATCGTTAACAGTCCTTTTCACGGTGACACGTGTTCTTTCAGAACGTGAACAGACGTCCTCTGGTTCCCAGGATTCAGGTAAACTGTAGAACAGAGCGGTTTGTTCCAGTGTCGTTGCTCTGTAGTTTAGCTGTTGATCATTAGGCCTCAGGTCCTCGTCTGCATAGATGCTTAAAGTAGAACCTCAAATATTCTTCATAGTTCTGTCAATCAGAGTTTTCTGCATTTGTTCTGGTATCTGGGGTTCCACATGCAGGTTCTTGTGTTCTGCAGGGTCCGTCTGTAGCTGTCAGAGATTCTACTGTTGTCCTTTTAGGTTCTACTTCAGTGGTTTCTGGGTTTCCTTTGGTCTCTGCTGCCATCAGATCTGAGGGTTCTCTGACAGTTCCATAGAACTTTGGTTCTGTTCTCAAAGTTTCTTTTTACGTGTTTTTGCTTTTACTAGGAGTATTATTCTGCTTCTGTTTTATGTTCATTTCTTTCACCAAGGTTCCTCTGTTCAGGTGTTCTGTGTGGGTTGTCTGATTGAGGGTTCTCTCTATTGTTATTGATGGTTATGCTAATGTTGTAGAGGACTATACTGGGTTCTATTATGTTTGGAGCTGCGTTTGTTCTATGGCTTTCACAGCTGTATGGAACACGTTTTCCCTGTAAACACACTGTTCTGTAGACAGAATGGTTCCTCTCATGTTCTCCACACTAGCTCTGCAGTTGAGTCTGATGCCGTTCTGTGGTGTTCTTTTGCAGGTGAAGCTGTGGTACGATAAAGTCGGTCATCAGCTGATCGTCACTGTTCTCGGAGCCAAAGAACTTCCTGTTCGGGATGACGGCCGACCCCGGAACCCATACGTCAAGATCTACTTCCTGCCAGACAGAAGGTAAAAATGACAGAACCTAAACCTGGAGTTTTATGGACCAAACGGTTCTTTAGCAGAACCCTTAGAACCTCTAGTTGGGTTTAATAACTGGCCATTTATCCTTCGTTCCTGTCTGAACAGCGATAAGAGCAAACGGAGGACGAAGACAGTGAAGAAATCGGTGGAACCTCGGTGGAACCAAACCTTTATGTACTCACCGGTCCACAGACGAGAGTTCAGAGAGCGCATGTTGGAGTTAACGGTCTGGGACCAGGCCCGGGTCCGAGAGGAGGAGAGCCAGTTCCTGGGAGAGGTGAGAACATAAAGAGCATGGAGAACACACAGCAGCGTATGTTCTTCATTCATCTTAAAGGAACGATCTCCTGATCTAATCACTGTGGTTACGTTGTCTCTTTGTTTTTTGGTTGGTTCTCTTGACGTTCTCCATCCACTCATCTTTTCTGCATTCATCTACACACATCGTTGTGTTCTTGACGTTCTCCGTGCACAGGTTCTCATAGAGATGGAGTCGGCTCTCCTGGACGACCAGCCTCACTGGTACAAGCTGCAGCTTCACGACGTGTCGTCTCTGCCGCTGCCCAGTGGCTCCCCCTACCTGCAGAGGAGAGGACTGCAGGCCGAGGCCACGCAGAGCAGCAGGAGGCTGCAGAGTGAGACCCTACCGCTGCTCACACCTTTTCTCACCTTTATTATGTTTCGTTGTCGTTTCTCGTGTCGTTTTGTGTTAATGCGTTTTTCTTTCTCTGCTTTTGTTCACATCGTTTTTCTTTCACTCTTCCATCCAGACAAAGATCCGTATTATAACTCAGGTAATAACACCTGTCTGTCTGCTGACTCTTTGTGTCTAACTGTGAGGACACACTTTGTTTCATCATGTTTTCTGTGACCTGATCAGACTATGAATCCTCTGGTAGAACGTTCTGTTGGATCTAATCAATCAACATGACTTTAAGGTGTCATGTTCTTGGTTTTCTGACATAGTACAAGTTCTAGACATCTGTACAATGTTCCCATGTGTTCTTGACAGGATTCAGGGAATTGTTTTGAGGTTCTGAAATTCATTAATGGTGAACAAACACTTCTATTCAAGAGCTACAACGAGTCCAAAACGGAGTCATCCTGAAGGTGCCCCATGGATCTAAACCTAATGGATCCTTTAGAGGTGGTTTCATGAAGGGGTTATGTTCCTTTAATGGTCTCCAGGTGGACTTCTAGGGTTCTGTGAAGAGACATCAGTCAGCTTTAAAGTGATCCCAGCGTAGGTGTCCAGTAGACAGTGTTGTGGGTTCTTCGAGGATCTTCAGCTTCATCCTTATATGTGTCCCAGGGGTGTCACAGATGTGACGTTCTCAGGATCTATGAGGTTCTCCTGGGATTAATGGACAGCTGTGAGACATCACCAGTGAGGGCTGTAGAGAATGGCTGTCGAGGCAGTTAGGAGGTGGATCTCCAGGATCATTCTGGGACTGTTCCTGATGGAGGTTCTGTTAAACTCATACAGTACCACTGGATTCATGTTTAGACTCTGTGTTGTGTACGTGATGTTCTCATGTTCCCACATCTCCGTGGTTGTCCAGTCTAAGGTTGGGCCTCGGTTAAAGTCAGCGTCTCTCAGTTAAAGAGTTGTCTGACGTTGCTGAAGCAGCTCCTCGTGTCTCTGGGTCGTATTTGTTGACCTTCCTGTGGAGGATTATGGACGAGCTGCTTACAGGATTAAACAGCGTCCTCTGTCTTCATGTCTCTGCCGTCTCTTTGCAGGGTCTCAGAGGATCAGCGACAGCGAGTTTTCAGATTATGACTGTGAAGACGGCATCGGGGTGATATCAGGTGAACTCCATATCCCATCATGCATCACCTGCACTCAGATGAGTCATTACCTGAGGCGGATGAAGTGATGCTCCACGCTGACTCACGCTCTGTTTCTCAGACTACAGACAAAACGGACGGGATTTCCACAGCTCCACCCTCTCAGTGCCAGACCAGGTGATGTCAGCCAATCACAGCTCTCGGTCAGACGTGGCCAGGATGAGGTCACGGTCGCCAAGTCAACCGCCTCCTCAAAGGTAAACGTCTGTGTGAGATTCAGACTGAGATAAAGTGACACAAAGAAAAGTCTGAAATAACTTCACAACGAGAAGAAAGAAAAGAAGCTTCAAGAAGCTCATGATGTGAAATGAGATGATGCTTCTGTCGTACTTAGTTTGTCTTTTATCGTTACCTTTTCATTGGCTGCCTGGGTCAAAAGATTCCTACAAGGCCTCACCTCCTCTGTGTCCCCCTCTCTCCATCTAACCATAACCTCTGAACTCTCTGACCTTTGACCTCTGGTTGCCAGCGGCACCCCACTGTACCCACTGTACCGGGAGGACGCCGTTCGGCTGCTGCGAGGCTCCAAACTGAGCCGAGCGTACTCTGACGCCAGCCAATACGGCAGCCCGGACAGGTAACCATAGCAACCTGAGCTGGTTGTAGTCCCGGTTGTAGTCCTGGTTGTAGTCCTGGTTGTAGTTCTAGTTGTAGTTCTGGTTGTAGTCTTAGTTGTAGTCCTGGTTGTAGTCCTGGTTGTAGTTCTAGTTGTAGTGCTAGTTGTAGTTCTAGTTGTAGTCCTGGTTGTAGTTCTAGTTGTAGTTCTGGTTGTAGTCCTGGTTGTAGTCCTGGTTGTAGTTCTAGTTGTAGTTCTGGTTGTAGTCCTGGTTGTAGTTCTAGTTGAAGTTCTAGTTGTAGTTCTGGTTGTAGTTCTAGTTGTAGTCCTGGTTGTAGTCCTGGTTGTAGTTCTAGTTGTAGTTCTGGTTGTAGTCCTGGTTGTAGTTCTAGTTGAAGTTCTAGTTGTAGTTCTGGTTGTAGTTCTAGTTGTAGTTCTAGTTGAAGTTCTAGTTGTAGTCCTGGTTGTAGTCCTGGTTGTAGTTCTAGTTGTAATTCTGGTTGTAGTTCTAGTTGTAGTCCTGGTTGTAGTCCTGGTTGTAGTCTTAGTTGTAGTCCTGGTTGTAGTTCTAGTTGTAGTCCTGGTTGTAGTCCTGGTTGTAGTTCTGGTTGTAGTCTTAGTTGTAGTCTTAGTTGTAGTCCTGGTTGTAGTTCTAGTTGTAGTCCTGGTTGTAGTTCTAGTTGAAGTTCTAGTTGTAGTTCTGGTTGTAGTTCTAGTTGTAGTTCTAGTTGAAGTTCTAGTTGTAGTCCTGGTTGTAGTCCTGGTTGTAGTTCTAGTTGTAATTCTGGTTGTAGTTCTAGTTGTAGTCCTGGTTGTAGTCTTAGTTGTAGTCCTGGTTGTAGTTCTAGTTGTAGTCCTGGTTGTAGTCCTGGTTGTAGTTCTGGTTGTAGTCTTAGTTGTAGTCCTGGTTGTAGTTCTAGTTGTAGTCCTGGTTGTAGTTCTAGTTGTAATTCTGGTTGTAGTTCTAGTTGTAGTCCTGGTTGTAGTTCTAGTTGTAGTTCTGGTTGTAGTCCTGGTTGTAGTTCTAGTTGTAGTTCTAGCTATATTTGTACTCCTGCTCTGACCGTCAGTCTCTCGTTGTGTCCAGGAGACAGTGGAGAAGAATGTCTGTTGCCAACTCTCTAGATTCCCACGACAGGTACAGTTGCCTCAGTCGTTGTCATGGTAACAGCTGTAGCAGGTAAATGTGTTCTCACCTCCATGTTGTTGTCTGTGGAAGATATATGAATGGTCCACACCCCACCTGGACAAACCACATGATGAATGGGAGCTGTGAGGACTATAGGTGAGCCCCAGGGCTTCTGGGTAATGTAGTATTAGACGATGGGTTGATTTTTACCATGGTCCACAGTTCTGACGAGTTTCTGTTCTTCAGTCAGGACTTCATCCCAGACTTCCCCTACGAACCTGACGCCTATGATGAGGAACTGCTCAGGTAAACAGACGGACGGACAGTTTGACTTTCAGACAGACGGACAGGTGTAGAGGACAGGTGTAGAGGACAAATAGGCTCCGTCTTAGGAATCTGGATATGACTTTGTCCATCTTGAGATGACGTCTTTCACACCTCTCATCATTCATCGCTGTCTGCTCTCTCACTGAGGCCTTGTGGGAAATGTAGGCTTTCTTCTTTGTTGGTGTCAACTCCAGCCTCCAGTGCCTTATACTTCCTGTTTACCAGCCCTCTGCAGGTGACGACCACCTGGTCGCCAGGTGACTAACTAATCCACCTCAGGTGCGGGTGTTGGGGGGATGTGGGTGACGGTTGTCATGGTGATGTGCAGGTACAGTCGGGGGATGGACCGGAGAGACTACTACAGTCGCTCTCGCTCAGCGGACCAACGAGCGATGGCAGATCGTCCGGTCTGCACGCGCTCACACTCCACCGACAGAACTGACTCCGCCCACTTGAGGTCTGGACGCTCTGCTCCCCCCTCACCTGCTCCACTCAGGTGACCCACAGCCGTCCAATCAGAAAGCAGCTCCAGAAGCATGACGTCTTTTGTTTTCTGCCGTCCATTGACGTCTCTGATGGTTTTCATTTTGTCTCTCAGCATGCTGCTCGTTGGTTTCTGTCCTGTTCGTTGCATGTTGCTCATGTTTGTTCAACTTTGGACTCTGACGCAGAAATGAAGTAGATAAGGACAGAATGATGGACGTCAGTCAGAGCAGACGTTTGGGTGGATGTCCCTCAGAGATTAGTCAGTAGAACCATAGACATCCTGGATTTATTAGTGACATTAGCGTCCATCGGTCCTCGTCTCCATGTCCCTCTCTATGATCAGTAAACGTCCTCACACTCTGAGAACATCTCAGGTGTGTCCCTGGTCCTCAGAGGACATTGGTACACGCTGATTGGTTTAAACATGGTGAAGTCAAGCAGCTGTTGAAGCCTGAACATCTGGAGTTTATCAGACTGGACTCAGTAACTGAAAACACGAGACAGTAGGTAGAGCTGCTAGAAGACTTTCTAATGACTGTGACCATGTCGACCTTTGACCGTTGACCTTTGACCCGACCTCCCTCTCGTCAGCCATCTTGATTCTTGTGTTTTTTTTCCAACAGGGCAAACGCTCGGGGAGGTTCCGGCCTGACGAGCCCGACAGGAACGCCAGTCTGCAGCCGCCGAGGACGCCAGCTGCCCTCCGTCCCTCCCAAAGGAGCTCCGGACAGAAGTATGTATGTCCAACCAGCCAATCAGCTGCACAGCTATGGTTCACACAGGAAGTAACCTTCAGAGGTGACGCAATAAAAACCTCTGACCTGAAACATGAGGAATATGAGCTGACTGGTGTTTGTATACGTGATGTCTGATCGGCCTGAGTTTAGTTTTAACAGAGAGACAGACGGACAGACGGACAGACGGACAGGTGTCTCCTTGTTGCTGTTAAGGTGGAAGTTGATGTTTAGTTGTGATCGTGTCCCGTCACATCCAGGATCAGCTCCAGGCTGAATATTCTCGTCCACCGTTTTAGTCGCCGTTGTCTTTGGTTGATGTTTGTCCTGGAGAAAGTCTAGAGGCTGAAGTTTGAATTAAAATGACGACTGGTGTCTTTCAGATGGAGGAGAGGCGTCTGACTGTGTGCAGACAGGTACCGTTCACTAGAACTAGAGGAGTTCTGCTGGTAGAGTCTGTAGCAGTAGTGATGTGGACAGAGTGGAAGGAAGGGATCTAGACTTCCACTAAAAGTCTCTGGAGCTTCTCCAAGGGCTCAGGGTCACGTTGTCATGGAGAAGGTATGAGTCTGGTTGCCACCGCTACCAGAACCAGACCAACCGTCATGTTGCTTCATGTCCACCTTCACTCACATCAGAGCCAGAGGCTGAAGGTTGAAGGTCCATCCGGGACGTCCCACCACAGCTCTTCTTTCAGTGTCACGTGTTGATCCTGGTCCAGATTCAGGTTCTGGTTCTGGTTCTTCTACCTGCACAGCTCGTTGCCTCTTCTCAGTTTTCCTGTTATTTCCCAGAGTTCCTAGAACTAGTCTTGTGATTGGTCGCTGTTGAATCAGTTCCAGTGGTCGTTCAGCATCTCATTGGTTGTTTTTATGCATGTCTTTCATCATCTTCATTTCCCTTCTCTCTAAATGCTCATCAGTTCTGGCCACTCCTACCTCAGGAGCACCACCGCCAACCGCCGCCTCACCCACCCCTCATCACCAGATCCCTCCCACTGTCCACAAACAAGCTCCTCCCCCTGTCAATTATCAGCCACCTCCTGTTATACGAGTCCAAGCCCCACCTCCTCCACCTGTCCAACCACACCCACCCCCTGGATATGCACCCGCACCTGCTACTACACCCGCACCCGCACCTGCACCTGCACCCGCACCTGCACCTGCACCCGCACCCGCACCTGCTACTACACCCGCACCCGCACCTGCACCCGCACCCGCACCCGCACCCGCACCTGCACCTGCACCTGCACCTGCACCCGCACCTGCACCCGCACCCGCACCTGCACCCGCACCCGCACCTGCACCCGCACCCGCACCGCACCGCACCCGCACCCGCACCTGCACCTATACACGTGCCCGCACCTGCACTTGCACCTGTCCAAGCCCCAACCCTCACACCTGCTCCAACACCTACTGCATCACCGGCCCCCTCACCAGCCCCACCCCCACAGACTCCAGGTGTGTACATCACAGGTTTGACATATCTGCCTAGTCGAGACCAGTGTAAACCAGTATATCCAGATATCCATCATTCATTCATTCTTTCATTCATTCATTTGTCCATCTTACATCACACTGATGTCATCACACCTGTCCATGTCAGAGCTGGAGAGACGCTCAGCGACACCTGGAGGAACCAGAAAAGGCAAGTCCAGTCTCAGGTGGACTGATTCGGGTTCAGGTGACCCCTGTCAGAGTGTGTTAATGTGTTTTGATGATGAACACACCTGATGGGGCTGTAGTCTGACCAATCACCTCTCTGTCTGCATAACGCAGAGGTCACATGGGAGGACCAACAGAAGAAAACAGCCAATGGTATGAAAGCACCTGTTAGCCACACCCACCTGCAGACAGCTAGTCTCTAGATCATGTGACCAGATTACGACCTTTGAATCTTGAATTTTGTTCTCACCCTATTCATTCATCTATTCATTCATCTGTTCATTCATCTATTCATTCATCTGTTCATTCATCTGTTCATTCATCTGTTCATTCATCTGTTCATTCATTGTTTTAATTTGTTGTTTCCGTCCATCGTTGTCGTCTGAAGGAGGCGTGTTGCCAGCGACCATAGAAGGTAGAGACGTCTTCCTCTCTGAGCTGCTGTCACTTAAATTCTGATGACATCATAACATGAGCTCTGCTCTTAGTGTCAAACTGATGACATCACATGTGACCAGGGGTCACGTTAACCGAATATTTTTTATTTATTTTCCATCATTTTTTTTGTGACAGTAAACTTCACATCCCTGACCACTTGGTGGCGAATGACGTTATTAATTGTCTCTTGTCTCTAATCACAGTTTAAATTCCAAATATTGCAGAACTTTTATCAGGGCATGATTTCCTGGTACACAGATTATACTGGTGCACACGTCAGAGCTCTGCTAACCATAGACATGTACACATTATATGTCTATACGGCTACCAGATAAAAACACGTTGCTACGACTGATGAGTTTTTTGTGGAAATTGTGCAAATAAAAGAGTTTGCAAACTTTGCGTATCACTGAAGCATTAAACCCTACGGTGCCGTCTAAGAGCTGTTAGCGCTAGCAGTCCTGGTCAAGACGGACGAGACGTGTCAGCAGCACAAACTTTTCCTACCATTTAAAGTCAGTACTGAAAAAATACTTAAAGTTAATGAAAATTAAATGCTGTTGAATTCAATCATTTAAAAAAAAGTCTAGCTCAACCTGTGCATGTGACATCACTGAGTACTGTAACACGCTAACTGTCCTCTCGTGTCTCTGCAGGTGTGATGAAGGACATCTCTAAGGTGAACAGAAACCACATCACACCACTGCTCACACGTCTCCTGTGAGTTCACACCTTCTCACCTGTTCACCTGAATTCTTTCTGCAGATGAGGGACAGTCAGTCCTTTAAATCCTCAGACAGTGACGTCAGTGAAGTGTCCGCCATGTCCAACGCCTCGGACACTCGATCTCTACGCAGGTTCAGGTGAGGACATGAATATTTCACAGGTCAGGAACCAATCACAGATCAGGAACCAGTGAAATGTGGAGAGGTTGGTATTCACAACTTCATCATCGACAAGATGGCTGAATACGTATCAACAGTGAGTGAAGCTAACTGTGCTAACTGTGGCTAACCTAGCCAACACGGCTAGTTAGCATCACAGCTGATCCATCTTAGCTTCACTCGCTGTGACTCATCCTGTTTGTCATGTTCCATCTGAACATGTTTGTCGTGTTTTCATCCATCAGACACAACACGTCCTGTTTTACATCACCCTGTTGTGTTAGCATGCTCCATGTGTTAGCACTGCATTAGCACTGTGGGTTAGCATGAACTTCACCTCCATCATTCTGCATGTTTCTGTCTGCATGCGTCACCTCTGATTGGCTGGGACAGTCGGATGGAATCTGTGGAGAGCCAATCAGTGGAGCTGGGGACGGGATCAGAGGGAGTAGAGGGGACAGCAGAGGGCGGAGCCACACTGCAGAAGAGCGAATCAGTGGAGGAAGTTGAGGAGGAAGTGCCTGAGCCTTCAAAGTAAGAGACCAATGAGAAGTCGTCCAGGTGGTGAAGGTGCCTCCTGTTTGCTGTTGAGACCTGTCTGTCCTCTCAGGTGTTTAAGCCCCTCCCCCTCAGGTAACAGTCAGATGTTTAAGCCCCTCCCACTCAGGTAACAGTCAGGTGTTTAAGCCCCTCCTCCTCAGGTAACAGACAGGTGTTTAGCCCCTCCCTCTCTCCTCCTGCAGGGCGCCATCGGGGCCCGGAGCTCCTCTCACCAAGTCGTCGAGTGTGGGAGGTGAGATTTGTTCATTGGGGAGAAACGACGACGACGATGACGACAAGAAGCGTCGGTCGAGTTTTGGTGCGAAGATGATGGGAATGGTCGGGCTGGGAAAGAAGAGTCAGAGCGCCTCACAGCTCAACCCAGAGGGTCAGTCTGATGGACAGAACACTTGTCTTCTCAGTCCGTCCTGAATAAATGTTTTAACGATGGGGCCGGAGGACGACGTCTCTCTGCTGCCCCCTGCAGGCCGGGCTCAGTCAGCGCAGAGGTTCAGTGTGAATAAATTCATCTCTTTCTCGTGTCTCTTAACCTTCCAGAGGAGGAGAAGAAGAAGAAGGTGGTGAGACTTCCTGTCCAGAGGAGTGTCGAGACCGGACTGGCCGTCGAGTTCAAATCACGTTTCACCCGACAACCGAGTCGAGACCCTGACGCTGAGGACCCCAAACCTGGAGCGTACGAATCACTTCCTGTTACTCTGGTCCTTCACTAATCTGACTCTAGTTTAATTAAGCGTGGTCTCAGTGGTTACTGTGAAAGCAACGACGTCAGCAGATCACATGAACATCTGATGAAACATTAATAACCACTAATAACAACATTAATGTATCACTAGTAATAATTATTATATGTCTTTGTCTCGTCAGTCTCATTTTTCCAGGAGTCAAGTTGGCGTCAGACAAACAGTTCACGGGCTTCCTGGAGGGATTAGGCCCCGCCCAGCTAGCTGGACGCCAGACTCTGGCCACGCCCCCTATGGGTCAGTTTACATGGATTCATTATGTCTGTGTCTTTATGTGTTACAACGTGTTACTCACTAACACATAAGCTGCTCTGATTGGCTCTCTGCTGGTCAGGTGACATCCAGATTGGGATGGTGTACAGGAAGGAGCGTCTGGACGTGGAGGTGATTCGAGCCCGAGGGCTTGTGGGTAAACAGGGCAACAAGAACACTCCAGGTGAGAAACGCAGCACTACACAATACTACACACTAATACACAATCATACACACACTACTTAAAGTGACTGTGATGTGTTCTGGTGTTTGTTGCAGCACCGTATGTGAAGGTTTATCTGATGGACAACGGGAAGTGTGTCCTGAAGAGAAGAACTCGTCTGGCGAGAAAAACTCTGGATCCTCTTTATCAACAACAGCTTCAGTTTGAAGAAAACCCAGAAGGAAAAGTTCTACAGGTAAAGACACACCTGTCTCACTCAGGTGTGTGTGATGTCACTCAGGTGTGTGTGATGTCACTCAGGTGTGTGTGATGTCACTCAGGCCAGGTGTGTGTGATGTCACTCAGGTCAGGTGTGTGTGATGTCATTTAGGTGTGTGTGATGTCACTCAGGTGTGTGTGATGTCACTCAGGTGTGTGTGATGTCACTCAGGTGTGTGTGATGTCACTCAGGCCAGGTGTGTGTGATGTCACTCAGGTGTGTGTGATGTCACTCAGGTGTGTGTGATGTCACTCAGGTGTGTGTGATGTCACTCAGTCAGGTGTGTGTGATGTCACTCAGGTGTGTGTGATATCACTCAGGTGTGTGTGATGTCACTCAGGTGTGTGTGATGTCACTCAGTCAGGTGTGTGTGATGTCACTCAGGTGTGTGTGATGTCACTCAGGTGTAACCCGTTGTCTCTGCAGATCATCGTCTGGGGCGACTACGGGCGGATGGACCATAAATCCTTCATGGGAGCTGCTCAGATCCTATTGGACGACCTGGACTTATCCAACATGGTGATTGGCTGGTTCAAACTGTTTCCTGCCACCTCATTGGTGGACCCCGCCTTGGCCCCGCTGACAAATAAGGAGACAGAGGGCGGCAAGTCGTAGCGTCGAGCGGCGGGACTGTATCGTCATGGTGATGGGCAGGAGGGGGGGGACAGGACGGGGCCTAAAAAAGTCCCAGGATCCTCCTCTGCTGCTGCATGCTGCATGATGACGTCACAGTGCCATGATGACGTCACTGGGAGGAGGGAGGCCCCGCCCCCTGATCCTCCCACAAAGGGCAGAGCCACGCAGCAAAGGATGCTGGGAAAGGAAAGGAGAGCCACGTTCTGCTGCCAGCCAATCACAGCAGCTCCTCGGGAGTCATGTGACTGTTAGAGGCACGTTTCCATGGAGACGCAGGAACATGGAAGATGAGCTTCTTTATGTTTTTGCATGGAACGATGAAAAATCATCAGTAAAAAAATAAAAGATTCTCAAAGGTTCTGTTCAGCTTCTGTTCTTTAAGGTTCTCCTCCGTGTTCCACCAGCGACGCCTGCAGCTCTACATGACCTGTGGAGACTTTAGGTCTCCATGGAGACACGTCTCCGTCCAGACGTCTGGAGTCAGTCAAACTGAATCATCACTGGGTTCATGGATCAGCTTTAATAATAATGATAAATAACACAACCAATCATCAGACTCTTTGTTTTTATTGATCCAATCAGAAACTGAAGTTTATACAAAACAATAAAATTTCACAATAAAAGCATCTGAACTTCCTGCCATTGATTCGTCTAAAAGTCATTGATTGGTTTAAAGGGACAGAGCGACCGGCAGCAGCAACGTGGACCCACCCGTAAAAAACAGTTCATTTAGAAACGACCAATCAGATCAGCCCTCAGTTGATTGGCTCGTAGGTTGCCGCGGTCGCCTCCCTCTTCTTCCTGTGGCAGACGTAGACTCCGCCCACCACCAGGATGACCACGGGGATTCCCAGACAGACGGCCATGACGGCAATGATCATTGGAGAGAAGGAGTCGACGGGAGGAGAGCCGACGCCCACCAGCAGCGTCCTGAGGAGACGATGGTTAATTAATGATGATTGATTGATTGATTGTCATGGAAATGCAATCATGCAAAATCACTGATAAACGCCTGCAAGAAGAAGAACACACTGTACAGACAGTTTTTAAAACTTAGGACAATCCAATCAGAGTTGAAATACAAACGGTACAGAAATAAACTAAATAATATCCTAAAGGATTGCAAGAAAGAATATTACAGTAAACTATTAGCAGATAATATGAGCTATACTAGAAAATTATGGGATATTATAAACAAGGTGACCAATAACAAAGCGGCTAAACCAAGCTACCCCCCCTACTTCAAGGACAATAACATCAGGGAAGATAATATGGGAGTCATAGCAGACAGATTCAATGAATTCTTTGTTAATGTGGGACCAGATCTAGCCAAGGACATTCCAGACTGCACTGACCTGAACATGGACCACTTTGATAAAAAGGGAGGCAGAAACCCAAACTCACTGTTTCTCACACCAGTGGAGACAACAGAGATTAGACACCTGGTCAATACATGCGTAGCAAAAACATCTACGGATGTCAACGACCTTGATATGAGGCTAATCAAGTATGTTTTGGACGGGATCATTTCACCTTTAACATACATTTGTAACTTGTCATTTCAAACAGGGACATTCCCCAACAAGATGAAAGTGGCCAAAGTTGTACCCTTGTTTAAGAGTGGTGACATACATGAATTTACCAATTACAGACCAGTCTCATTACTTCCACAACTGTCAAAAATACTAGAGAAACTATTTAACAATAGGCTAGACAACTTCATCAACAAACACAATCTGCTCTACGACAGCCAGTATGGATTTAGAATGAACCATTCTACCGCTATGGCCCTAACTGAGTCTGTGGAAATCATCACTGATGCTATTGACCAGAAATTGCACTCAATAGGAATTTTCATAGACCTCAAAAAAGCATTTGACACCGTTAACCACAAAATTCTTATAGAAAAGCTGGAAAGATATGGTGTTAGAGGAGTAGCACTGGACTGGTTCAGAAGCTACTTAAATAACAGATCACAGTATGTTAAGATGGGGGAACACACATCAACTTGCTTGAATATAGTCTGCGGGGTCCCACAGGGGTCAGTATTGGGTCCAAAGCTGTTTATACTGTATATAAACGACATTTGTAAAGTGTCAAATATGTTGAAACTAATAATATTCGCGGATGATACTAATATTTTCTGCTCGGGGGATGACTTGAACCAATTAGTTGAAACAATCAATACTGAAATAGCAAAGCTTCATGTGTGGTTTAATATAAACAAATTATCACTGAATCTGGGGAAAACAAAATACATGCTGTTTGGGGAAAAAGGGCCGAAATACCAGCGTTAACGTTCAAATAAACGGAATAAATATTGAAAGGGTTAACGAAAACAAAGTGTTAGGTGTGATCATCGATGATAGGTTAAGTTGGAAGTCACATATAAAACACTTAAGAAGTAAGCTGGCCAGGAGTGTGTCCATACTTTGGAGAGCACAGACACTACTAAATCAGAAAGCACTTTACCTTTTGTATTGCGCACTAATCTCTCCTCACCTGCAATACTGAGGTGTGGGGACACACGTATAAAAGCAATACACATCCCTTGTTAATACTCCAAAAAAAGCAGTGAGAATCCTACATCATGCCAAGTATAGGGCACACACAAATCAGTTATTTAGCAAATCAAAGATACTCAAATTCAACGACTTATCAAACTTTCGAACAGCTCAGTTAATGTACAAGGCTGCAAAGAAAAGCCTCCCTCACAATCTGCAATTACTACTCCAAGAGAGAGAGACGAGACATAATTTAAGGGGGAAACTAATATACAAGCGTAAAATGGTACGAACTACATTAAAATCCTTTTCTGTAACTGTTACAGGGGTTAAGCAGTGGAATAAATTGGACGAGGAGGTCAAGAATTCAGTGAATCTGAGTGTCTTCAAAAAGAAATTTGTCAAATTAACCATGGAACGTTATACAGCGATGCAGAGTTAGTGCAGATAAAGGTCATACGCATGTGTTCTCAACACGGAAGGCGGGTTCTAGTGAACCTAAATGTTAGGTTCACCAGGCGATTAGAAGGGACTGTTGTTCACTCATGACTGAAGAATATGTATAATGTGCGAACACACATGTAATTCTGTATTTGATTGTCTCATTCTGAACTGCAGCTATGCTTTCATATTCTGTTGTAATAGGTCAAATGACAAAAAAAAAAACATCTAAATTTGTACTCTGGGTAATGGGGGCGGGACTAGATAAGCTTTGGCTTCTCCCGCTTTCCCTTTCGGCCAGGTCTCTTGTACTCATACTGATATTGATTTTGATGTGTGATGATGATTGAATTGACTTGCCGAAATGAATGAATAAATGTAAATGAAAATGAAAAATGGACCCAAGGGAACCAACGTACCAGCTGAGGAACTTGGTGTTGTTGTAGAACTGTTCTCCCGCCATCCCGAAGCTCACGTTCAGTCCCATGGCGTCCGGTTCTGAGTAGAATGCTCGGATCAGCATGGACGCCGCCGTCCCGCTCTGAGGCTGCGGCTCTGAGTGGTGGCACGGCGTGGCGTCCTCCAGAGCCGGACTGGGCCGCCGGTACGCCACGGGCTTCCACTGAGCGAAGCCCAGAACCTCAGAGCTGCCGTTCACCTGAGACACCCACTGAGACACCTGAGGGGTCAGAGGTCAGAGGTCAAAACAAGTCAGCTGACCTCAGACAGGAAGTGAAAGGTCACCTGACTGAAGAGGTCACCTTGAATATCGATGGTGTGAACTCATCGTCGATCGACTGACGGACGTCCACTCTGCTCAGGGGATAAGCCCCGCCCACTGACTGGAGCTCCAACAGGAACCTGGAGTGGTTGGTCCGTGGCGACAGGCCATCAAGCCACACCCTCAACTGGGAGGAGTTAGCAGAGTGAAGGAGGCGGGGCCAGGACAGGTCGTTACCGTCGGAGCCAAACACCATCAGCTGTAACGAGAGAGCGCGATCAGTTGATTGATCTGTGACATCACGTGACCTGGTCACCGTGGCGACAGACCTGCAGGCAGAGCGAGCCGTTGCCGAAGGACGAGGCGGCGCCGCAGAGCAGAGCGGTCGAACCCGACAGGTTGAGACGAGACCAGGTGAAGTCCTGCAGCTCGTAGGGAGGGAGGACGTCTGACGTGGGCTCGGCCGTGTTGTTGACGTCGTCGTACTCAAACAGCTGAGACAGAGGTCAGAGGTCAAAGGTCAAACACCTGAGCACTGTCTTACACACTGAAGATGGACGGAGGGTTCTGACCCGACTGAAGACCACCGCCGTGCTGAACAGGACGCTGCTCTCTGGCTGCACCCACAGGCCACCGGTGGCGTTCACACTCAGATACTCCGTCCAGTTCATCTGAGACACGGATAGGCCACAACATTAGGAACACCTGGTCAGCTGATTAAACGGACCTTTATTCTGAAAGGGTGTGAACGTCCTGCTAGACGGGAAACAGAAACACGAGTTTAAAGTGTCCAAATAAATGATTCAGCTCCAGTCAGCGTGACCTCACACGTGACCTCACACGTGACCTCACACGTGACCTCACACGTGACACACAGGCGACATGTTGACATCTGTAACTAAATATGAATTAAAAAAAATGTCCGACGTGTTTCCACTTCCTCCATCAGTCAAACTGACACCAGTAACCCGGGGATACCAGCGGCGCCATTTTGTGTTTTCCTATCGTTACGTTCCTACAGACGGCTTCATGCAGCAGCTGTCAATCATCATGATGTCACATCCTGTTTCTATAGCATCAAATAACTTGAACATACATCAACATTATACTAACTACATAAAACGTTTGTAGTTTGGCCCGAGCCCCGCCCACTAACAGGAAGGGGGCGTGGTTTGTGACCTCTGTGATGTAAGTGACTTCCTGTCAGACCTTGAGGGTAGAAGAAGAAGAGTTGGTGTGGACCAGCAGCAGCGTCGGCGCCCCCTGGCTACTGAACAGGTAGTGCAGCGTGTCGTTGTCTCCCACGGCTCTCACGTGCAGCAGGTCGCCACCAGGGGGCTCTGTGGTGGCGCCGGGGTTCACCGCCACTGTCAGCTGAAGAAGAAACAACGTCACTGTGGTCAAAGACTACAGATAAGTGGCTGATGGACAGGTCACATGACTCTGATCAATAAAACACGTCTCATGTACAAGTACGTTGATCAGCTGATTGACTGACTGCTCTATGTTCGGTTTGAATTAAAGTTAAAATAAAAAAAGACATTTAGTCGAAACACATTCAACTCTTTTACGTCTAATCATCACTTTCACTTCCGCCCGCTTTTCTCGCTGTTTCGGCTCTTTTCTGACACTTCCGGGTTCACCTGCTCACTCACCTGTCTCGTGAACGTCTTCCCGCCGCTGAACAAACTTTGAGTCAAACTAAAAACACTGAAGAAGAGAAAAATGAAGACGACGCTGCTCCGCGTCCTCACTGCCGCCGCCATCTTTGTTGTGAACGGTCACATGACCTCCTCCTTCATGACAGCTGACCGAGAGGCCCCGCCCCCACAAGTGTCTTTTTCTTTTTTCTTGACGTAAAACGCGTTTACGGTGTAAACATAAAATAAAATAAACCTTTCATCTGAAGGAATAAAGTTCTGATTTAATATCGAAGTGAAGGATTTTATCAGGATCTAAACGTCACGTTTAAGACATTTATTCACAAACTCCGACAAATAAAACAGAATTAAAAAGAGTTCTGAGTTATTTATCAGAATAAATTCAGTAATGAGATCAGTAAACATTACTCAGGGTTTCTAGATTAGTTTTAGAATAATCAGGTCATTCATCTCATTCTCTGTCCAGGTGTTAAACAGCTCACCTGTAACAGGTAACTCCATGTTAATGTCAGTGGACTCCGTTACACCGTACGGTCATCTCTCTGTGTGTAATATAGATTCTAGTCTCTAGTTGTTGTACATTTGTGTACTTTTGCTTGTACTAATTTTATTTTAGTTATTTTTACATTTCTTTTATTTGTGGTTAAGTGTTTTTTATCTAAGCTACTGTGACCAAAGTTTCTCTTGTGGATGAATAAAGTTTATTTCCATTTCCACAGGTGTGAGAAAGTTCATGTACGTGTGAACGCCTGTTCATTAAAAAGTAAAGGTGAAAGCTTTATTACTTTAATATTCATGTGGATTTCTTTCTTTCCATTTACAGATCAAATTAAACTAGAACCACTTCTCATGTTTAAATGTTTAACTTTTTATTTTTACCTGAACATGAAACAAACCTTCAGAATAAACATAAATGAGCTGAATGACTCGTTAATCACTTCCTGTCTGTGACATCATGACCTGTTTATAAAGTGAAGAGACTCAAGAGTTTCTGACGTCGTCTTTATTAACGTTTAGTTCGCTTCAGTGAATGTCTGGTCCCCACACACACTAATGCACACACACACACACACTAACGCACACACACACACACAGAGCTGGAGTGACGGTGACATTGCGATGGATGGATGATGATGGACGTCTCTACTCGGCTCCCTGTCCTCCCATCTGATCCTCTTTGTCTTTCTTCTTGTGACCAGAGACGATGTCATCGATGCGCAGCAGCAAGATGGCCGTCTGGAAACAGAGCAGAGTCAGAGTCAGAGTCAGAGTCAGAGTCAGAGTCAGAGTCAGAGTCAGAGTCAGAGTCAGAGTCAGAGTCAGAGTCGACCCAGTGATGATCATCATGGGTCATGGTCGGTCTCCAGCTCTTACCTCCACCGCCGTCTTGTAGGTCTGAGCTTTGACGGCCAGAGGTTCCCAGATACCGAGAGACGTCATGTCGATGAGAGCGCCGCTCTCTCCGTCCACGCCCCAAGACACACTGTCCTCCTGGGTGTGTTTGGCCTGAAACACACACACACACATCAGTACATTAACACACGTCTTCATACAGAGCTGGTCATGAAGGCAGAGGAGCTGCTCCTACCCTCAGTGACGTCAGGACCCTGATGGTGGACGCCCCACAGTTCTGGATCAGGGTTCTGGGGATGACCTCCAGGGCCTGGGCCACGGCGCGGTACGGCCACTGCTCCACGCCGGTCAGAGCGCGGGAACGCTCCGTCAGGCGCTTGGACACGGCCATCTCCACGGCGCCGCCGCCCGGCAACAGGAACGGGTCCAGCAGGACGTTACGACACACCTGCATGGCGTCCTGCAGGTTCCTCTCCACTTCCTGAGGAGCAGACGGCAGCCAATCAGTGACGAGCGAGCGAGTGAGGGAGGCGATGAGTAATGTGATGAGAGTAACTCACAGCCAGGATCTCCTTGCTGGCTCCTCTCAGCAGGATGGTGCAGGCTTTAGGATCTTTACACTCAGTGACGAAGGTGAAATACTCGTCTCCGATCTTCTTCACCTCAAACAGCCCCGCCCCCAGACCCAGGTCCTCCTCACGCAGCTCGTCCGTACGGCTCACGATGCGAGCGCCGCACGCCCTGAGGGAGGGGGGGAGAGAGAGAGAGACACTAAGCTCACACGCTCCTAGAGAGAGAGAGGTTTAACTGAAAGCTGATTGGCTGCAGCAGCTCACCTGGCGATGCGGTTGTTGTCCGTCTTCCTGACGCGGCGGATGGCGGTGATGTTGGCCTTCACCAGGTAGTGCTGGGCCAGATCTGCCAGAACCAGAAGAACAGACAGTGAACCAGGAGAACCAGGTAGAACCAGGTAGAACCCATGTGATCCACCAGGTGTGACGTACCTGAGATTCCTTTCTCAGTGAAGATCAGGTCTGGTTTGAGGCGGATGATGTCCTCACAGATCTGCTGGATGTACTCCTCCTCCATCTGCAGGATCCTGGCAAAGTCCTCCTCCTTACTGATCTCTATGTCCGTCTATGGGGGGGGGGGGTCAGTGTCAGTGTGTACTACTGTGTGTTACAGCATTAGTGTGTATTAGTGTGGGTCATCACCTGACTCTCCCCCTTCTTGTACTCCAGGGAACAGTCCAACAGGACGATCCGAGGGTCTTTGATCATGCGTCTCATCCTGGGGTGGGTCACGTCTTTGTTCACCATCACTCCTCTGAGGACACACGACTCCTCGATGATTCCTCCTGGAACCTGAACACAACATCACATGTGACTCCATTCATCATCACTGCAGCCCCCGTGATGCTACGAGCAGTAACTACGCACGAACCGACACGGAAACAAATGAACCACGGCATGAACGAGAGAAAAATAATCTTACATTACAAAAGCAATTTAATGTACGTTTAGTTTAGTTTAACCCTGTGAAGGAGCAACAGGAGGTCGGCATGCTCTGCTCAACACCTGACGCTGCACAGCATCCACCGACCTGCTGCTCCTGAGCTCATTAGTTTGCTCTTTGCCTTTTGGATGTTCAGGTGATAAATTAAAGCTCACATGGAGAAATTCTTTGCAGATTCAGCCTCTAAAGGCTGACCAGGCCCGGCCCAGGCTGACCAGGCCCGGCTGACCCGGCCCAGGCTGACCCGGCCCAGGCTGACCCGGCCCAGGTTGACCAGGCCCAGGCTGACCAGGCCCAGGCTGACCAGGCCCAGGCTGACCCGGCCCAGGCTGACCCGGCCCAGGCTGACCCGGCCCAGGTTGATGGAGTCGTACCTTCTCCACCTTGGCGTAGTTCTTGATGTCGATCTCCTTGCGTCCGTTCTCCTCCAGCTCCACCGTACGCACGGCGTCCAGAGCGATGCTGCAGGCCAGCTCAGACCAGCGGCTCAGGGCCTTGGTGTTGATGGCAGAGTGGACGATCTTCAGCATCATGGAGCGGTCTGACGTGTCCACGGGGGTGCTGCAGGACAACCATCCGTTAGACGTCTCACTACATGTCCCCTGTTCTAAACCAGCATCACTCAAAGGCACACTGACCTGATGTCCTTCAGAGTGTCCAACATGTCCTCCAGAGCCTGCCTGTAGGCGCTGATGATCACTGTGGGATGCATCTGCTGCTCCAGGAACTGTTCAGCCACAGACAGCATCTCACCAGCTGATAGAGAGACAGACAGGTGTCACATCAGCTGATAGAGAGACAGACAGGTGTCACATCAGCTGATAGAGAGACAGACAGGTGTCAGATCAGCTGATAGAGACAGACAGGTGTCAGATCAGCTGATAGAGAGACAGACAGGTGTCAGATCAGCTGATAGAGAGACAGACAGGTGTCAGATCAGCTGATAGAGACAGACAGGTGTCAGATCAGCTGATAGAGAGACAGACAGGTGTCACATCAGCTGATAGAGAGACAGACAGGTGTCAGATCAGCTGATAGAGAGACAGACAGGTGTCACATCAGCTGATAGAGAGACAGACAGGTGTCAGATCAGCTGATAGAGAGACAGACAGGTGTCAGATCAGCTGATAGAGAGACAGACAGGTGTTGGGTCATGTGACGCCTCCTCACCCAGGATGATGACTGACGTGGTCCCGTCTCCGACCTCCTCGTCCTGCGTGCGGCTGATCTCGATCATTGACTTGGCCGCAGGATGCTGCACCTGAATCTGTTGTCATGGAGACCAGGAGGTTAGTGACAGCGAGGAGGAGGAGTCATGTATGAAGATGAGACAGGTGTATGACAGGAGTCACCTCTCTGAGGATGGCGTTTCCATCGTTGGTCATCACGATTCCTCCCATGGGGTCCAGCAGCATCTACACACAAACACACGTGTTACTGGCGTGTTGCCATGGTTACCTGCTGAGTGTCACTGGTGTGTGGAGGTAGCCTCACCTTCATCATGGCCCGCGGGCCGAGGCAGGTCCTGATGACATCAGCGATGGTCTGAAACAAAACACAGACGTTAGAGGTGGAGCCAGCAGCTCAGATCACCATGGTAACGTCAGCCTGACAGTCACCGCATCGTCATGACTACAGGTTATTATAGGTTGGTTTGAGTCTTCAGTCTGTTTCTGAGGTTTCTCTGACCTTGGCGGCATTGATGTTTCCGGTCTGGACTTTCCGACCCGACTCTCTCTTCACGTTCTGGTCTGAGGACAAACAGGAAGTCATGCTTTTATTTTGATAATTATTGATGATCAGCTGTGATAAGAGTCTGGTCATGTGACGCGGTACATGAGATGGAATGAAGTTAGTTTCTCTGGTCCCGATTCAAACCACAGCAAAAATAGAACATACAAAAAAATAAATATAAATAAAATTAACCAAGAATTGTACAAAAAAAATACAATAGCAAGAAATATATAAATAAGCAGATTATTGCATTGAATAACACAGTAGTATCCTGTACCACTGAGGTAGCTGCAAGTACAGTTAAAGTAAAATATATAATCAATACAGTATCAGATATTTATTAGATCAATAATAATTATAATTTAAAGGTAAATATGACGACTGAACAGTTTATAAATTAACCAGAAAAGAACAACGGATACCGATCATATTCATCGTTATGATTAAACAGCAGCATCTAATAATAAAGAGCAGCTTTATAAACTGAAGCCTGGTCATTACTGATCAGTGTTCTTCAGTCTCATTAAGCTTCTAGCTAACATTACGAGCAAGTACCAGAAATAAAAGCGTGACCTTTACTTATTCATCAACATTAAATATGAAAACATGTAGTCATTGTTAGCCTGTCAGCATGCTAACGTAGCTAGCCCTAGCATCCTATCAGCCTCATGCTGAGTAACGCATGCGGATAGTAGCTGCGTCTGGGTGGAGCCGCTAGCTAACTGTCTGATGCTAACATGCGGTAGCAGCTAAGGATGCTAACAGCGGCCGGATGGAGGCTCTACTGGCTAATGCTAACAGTTAGCCCAGTTAGCTCTGCGCTTTGTGTCGCAGCCGGACCGCTGTGACGGAAAACAGCTCCAAACTAGACGGAGCTGCGACCTCCGGCTGAAAAGAGCTCGAGGGAAGTTTCTCCGTAAATAATGTCCGGTACTTACTAAGGACTAAGACCTGCTGGCCGATCATCTTGACAACGGAGCCGGTAAACAGGCGACTGGAAGGTTCTGGGAGGCACGAGGGGAAGGAGGGATCAATTCACAGGGGCGGGAAAGCAGCACTGCGTTGACCAATCAGCTTACAGCATTAATGTGACTGACAGGACAACTCACCAATAGAGTGAATGAAGTGACTTCAAGACAAGCAGCCTTTTATGGAGAAAACCAGAGTCCATTTAGATTTTTAACGATTTAAGAATCAGCTCTGTGATATTGGAAAAATAGACTCTCTGCTGTCCTAAGTAGAAACAGTAGAGCCAGTAGAGCCGAGTATGTTCTACTGACCAGCAGCCATCAGCAGCAAACACTGTCATTTATCTAATGAAGCAACAACTTGGTGAAGTTTCTGACATTAAACTGATTTAAATGTGAATGAGATCTGGTGTGAACAGGCTCAGGGGTAAGACACAATAACTTAACACTCACTGAAATAATGACAACAAATAAACAGGTAATTAACATTTGTGGTGTTTATTAAAAAATAAATATTTAGAATGAACAGAAATTAAATGAAGAAAACATCTTTAACCGGTTCTTCTGTTGTTGTTTGACTCATCTGACTTGTCTTTTTATTGTTCTTGAAACGTTTTAATCCTTAAATAATAAAAAAACTCAATAAATAAATTAATTCATAAAAACACTGAATCAATAAATAAATCTGTTTATTCAGTAGAAACATCAGTAGCTGTTCATCACTTCCTGTCTCCAGGTGTGTCAACAAGCCCCACCCCCTAAACATCAGTTGTCATGGAGACCTGCAGGATGTCTCCAAAAGTCAGTGTTGATTGGATGAAGATGTCAGAGTTCGTTCTTGGAGCCGCCGAGCCGCAGACTGTGACTCGCCTCTCGCTTCAGGAAGTTCAGGAAGTCTCTGAGCTCTCGACCGCCCTGAAAACACAGAGACGTCATGTGACCGACAGACGTCATGTGACCGACAGACGTCATGTGACCGACAGACGTCATGTGACACTCACCGACAGACGTCATGTGACCGACAGACGTCATGTGACCATCACCGACAGACGTCATGTGACCATCACCGACAGACGTCATGTGACCGACAGACGTCATGTGACCATCACCGACAGACGTCATGTGACCAACACTTACAGACGTCATGTGACTGACAGACGTCATGTGACTGACAGACGTCATGTGACCAACAGACGTCATGTGACCAACAGACGTCATGTGACCAACACTTACAGACGTCATGTGACCAGTTGAGCTGGTGCTTACCTCGTATCTTATTGGTTGGTCTTTCTTGCCCGCTGGTGCGAGGTAGATGGTGGGAAACCTGCAGAGACAGAGACATGAGACAAAGAGTCGATGGGAGATGTCTGCCTCATTAAACCTCGTCCTCACCCTTGGACGTCGTAGCCCAGTGGGACGTCGTTATCAACCGCGTTCATCTTGGCGATGAGGATGCTGGGGTTGGAGCTGAGCTGAGGGCGAGCGGAGAAGACAGAGTCAGACTGAATTCAAACATAGACCTCAGAGGACATCAGAGGACATTAGAGGACAGCAGAGCGTGTCTCACCGTGTCCGCCAGCTCTCTGTACACTGGCTCCAGCTTCTTACAGTGTGGACAGGACGGAGAGTAGAACTGGATCAGAACGTCTCTGTCTGGATTGTTCACCACCTCGTCAAACGACTCAGCCACAACCACCTGCACAGGTCAGAGGTCAGAGGTCAGAGGTCACAGGGTATTTAACAGCCCTCTACCTGTCTCTAATAATCAATAATGGCTGGTCTCACCTTGACGGCCGCTGTGTTCCTCTCAGGTACCGGTTCTGACTTGATGTAGCGTTTGAGTCGACCAGCAAAGTAATCGTCCAGGAACCTCTCCAGAGACTGACCGTCCCTCCTGAAACACACAGTAATCTGATTACTCACAGCATCTGTGACACTGCGACCTGATTGGCTGTCCCTGTGTGAGGTCACCTACGTGAACTCCTCCCTCATGGTGTACTTGTGGCCCAGTCTGGTCCGGATCGTAACAAAAGGCAGCTCGCCGCCGTCAGACGTCCCCAGACCGAAGTCTTCCTCCAGCTCCAACAGGAAGTCCTTTTTATTGGCTACTGAGAATGTCAAGCCCCGCCCAGCATATTTAGACGCCACCTTCATCACCCTGGCAACAGAAAACAAAAGGGAGGGGCTTAATCACACCTGTCCACACACAGTCTGCTACAAGTTACACCTGTGTTCATTTCCCTGTTCACTGCATGTGTTACCTGAGTGTCTTTACCTGAGTGTCTTTACCTAAATGTCTTTACCTGAGTGTCTTTACCTGAGTGTCTTTACCTGAGTGTCTTTACCTGAGTGTCTTTACCTAAATGTCTATACCTCAGTGTCTTTACCTGAGTGTCTTTACCTGAGTGTCTTTACCTGAGTGTCTTTACCTGAGTGTCTTTACCTGAATGTCTTTACCTGAATGTCTTTACCTGAGTGTCTTTACCTGAGTGTCTTTACCTAAATGTCTATACCTGAGTGTCTTTACCTGAGTGTCTTTACCTGAATGTCTTTACCTGAGTGTCTTTACCTGAGTGTCTTTACCTGAGTGTCTTTACCTGAATGTCTTTACCTGAGTGTCTTTACCTAAATGTCTATACCTGAGTGTCTTTACCTGAGTGTCTTTACCTGAGTGTCTTTACCTGAGTGTCTTTACCTAAATGTCTATACCTGAGTGTCTTTACCTGAGTGTCTTTACCTGAATGTCTTTACCTGAGTGTCTTTACCTGAGTGTCTTTACCTAAGTGTCTTTACCTGAGTGTCTTTACCTGAGTGTCTTTACCTGAGTGTCTTTACCTGAATGTCTTTACCTGAATGTCTTTACCTGAGTGTCTTTACCTGAGTGTCTTTACCTAAATGTCTATACCTGAGTGTCTTTACCTGAGTGTCTTTACCTGAATGTCTTTACCTGAGTGTCTTTACCTGAGTGTCTTTACCTGAGTGTCTTTACCTGAGTGTCTTTACCTGAGTGTCTTTACCTAAATGTCTATACCTGAGTGTCTTTACCTGAGTGTCTTTACCTGAGTGTCTTTACCTAAATGTCTATACCTGAGTGTCTTTACCTGAATGTCTTTACCTGAGTGTCTTTACCTGAGTGTCTTTACCTGAATGTCTTTACCTGAATGTCTTTACCTGAGTGTCTTTACCTGAGTGTCTTTACCTAAATGTCTATACCTGAGTGTCTTTACCTGAGTGTCTTTACCTGAATGTCTTTACCTGAGTGTCTTTACCTGAGTGTCTTTACCTGAGTGTCTTTACCTGAGTGTCTTTTCCGGAGTGTCTTTACCGGAGTGTCTTTACCTGAGTGTCTTTACCGGAGTGTCTTTACCGGAGTGTCTTTACCTGAATGTCTTTACCTCAGTGTTACCTGAGTGTTACCTGAGTGTTACCTGTTCCTCCAGTAGTTGGACCCTCTGACGTTGTGGTGATAGTCCAGGTCGTAGTACGCCGTCAGCAGGTCACGAACTCTCAGTCGATCTCTGTTCTCCAAGGTCATGTGAGGACACAGACCATAGCTACAGAAAGGTGAACAGGTGAACAGGTGAACAGACAGGAAGCATGATGCTGCAGTTCATGTGACGTCCACCAGATCCTGCTGTGGTCAGTGAAGTGAAAGTGTCTCACATATTGTCTCTGATGAAGCGTCTCAGGGAACCGATGGTCAAATAGTCTCTGAAGACAACGATGTTGTCCTCGAACGTGTTGGCCAATCTGGGTGGTCTGAACAACAACACACTCCTGACACACACACACACAGATACACACACACACACACACACACGCACACACGCACACACACACACACACACACACACACACACACACACACACACACACACACACACACACACACCAGTGATTCTCTGTCATTTAAAGATAAACTAAAAACAGAAACTCGTTTCAAACATGTCTCATGTCTCTAACTTGTGTCTCTGATGTCTCTGATCTGTCTCTGATGTCTCTGATGTGTCTCTGATGTCTCTGATGTCTCTCTTACGTACTCAGACTGGACGCCGTGGTCCTCGGCCAGCTTCAGATCCGTGATGTGAGCGAATCTAAACTGTTCTCTCAGCAGACCTGCAGCCTTCAGGAACTCAGCCAGACGAGAGCTGTCATCACCTGAGAACACACCTGAGACACAGGAGCATCAGAGTCAGGTGACCAGGAAGAAGAGTGTTCAGTGAAGTCACATGACCTCAAAGACGTACCAACTATACTGGCATCGTAGTGGTTGATGAAGCTCTGAAGGTCCTCTTTGGTTTTCAGGTAAACGGAGTCTGGACCTGTCTGCTTCTTCATGTACTGATAGATCCCATCTGAACACACACAGGTAACGCTCAGGTAACACTCAGGTAACACACAGGTCACACACAGGTCACACACAGGTCATACACAGGTAACGCTCAGGTAACGTTCAGGTCACGCTCAGGTAACGCTCAGGTAACACACAGGTCACACTCAGGTAACACTCAGGTAACACTCAGGTAACACTCAGGTAACTCACAGGTAACTCACAGGTAACACTCAGGTAACACTCAGGTAACACTCAGGTAACACACAGGTCACACACAGGTCACACACAGGTCATACACAGGTAACGCTCAGGTAACGCTCAGGTAACACACAGGTCACACTCAAGTAACACTCAGGTAACACTCAGGTAACACTCAGGTAACTCACAGGTAACACTCAGGTAACACTCAGGTAACACTCAGGTAACTCACAGGTAACACTCAGGTAACACTCAGGTAACACTCAGGTAACTCACAGGTAACTCACAGGTAACTCACAGGTAACACACAGGTCACACTCAGGTAACTCACAGGTAACTCACAGGTAACTCACAGGTAACACACAGGTCACACTCAGGTCACACTCAGGTAACTCACAGGTAACACTCAGGTAACACTCAGGTAACTCACAGGTAACTCACAGGTAACTCACAGGTAACACACAGGTCACACTCAGGTAACTCACAGGTAACTCACAGGTAACTCACAGGTAACACACAGGTCACACTCAGGTAACTCACAGGTAACACACAGGTAACACTCAGGTAACACTCAGGTAACACACAGGTAACACTCAGGTAACACTCAGGTGTTAAACCTTCATATTTTTACCTGCAGTGCGAGGTCCGTCGTAGGGGGCGGAGTCTCTGCCGTACCTGAAAATCTTCAGAGTGGGATAACCAGAGACCCCAAAACGAGCACAGGTCTCTGAGTGGGCCGTACAGTCTACCTGAGCCACAGGAGAGACAGACACGTGAGGACACAGGTGAGGACAGAGTGTCTTTACTAAAATGATGATGATGATGATGATGAAGGTACCTTTGCTAACTGGACGCTGCCTTTTAGTCGTGTCGCTGCTTTCTCAAACTCTGGAGATAATTTTTTACAGTGACCACACCTGAAGAAAGGAGGGATGAAGGAAGAGAAGAAGAATATCAACAAGGGAAGAAGGATGGAGGGATGGAGGAGGAGGAGGTCTGATAGAAGGAGGGATGGAGGAGGAGGAGGTCAGATAGAAGGAGGGATGGAGGAGGAGGAGGTCAGATAGAAGGAGGGATGGAGGAGGAGGAGGTCAGATAGAAGGAGGGATGGAGGAGGAGGAGGTCTGATAGAAGGAGGGATGGAGGAGGAGAAGAAGAATATCAACAAGGGAAGAAGGATGGAGGGATGGAGGAGGAGGAGGTCAGATAGAAGGAGGGATGGAGGAGGAGGAGGTCAGATAGAAGGAGGGATGGAGACGGAGGAGGTCAGGATAGAAGGGAGGATGGAGGAGGAGGAGGTCAGATAGAAGGAGGGATGGAGGAGGGGAGGTCAGATAGAAGGAGGGATGAGGGATGAGGAGGTCAGAGGATGGAGGAGGTTAGAGGATGGAGGAGGAGGTCAGAGGATGGAGGAGGGAGGAGGAGGAGGAGGTCAGATAGAAGGAGGGATGGAGGAGGAGGAGGTCAGATAGAAGGAGGGATGGAGGAGGAGGAGGTCAGATAGAAGGAGGGATGGAGGAGGAGGAGGTCAGATAGAAGGAGGGATGGAGGAGGAGGAGGTCAGATAGAAGGAGGGATGGAGGAGGAGGAGGTCAGATAGAAGGAGGGATGGAGGAGGAGAGGTCTGATCGCACGGAGGGATGGAGGGAGGAGGTCAGATAGAAGGAGGGATGAGGAGGAGGAGGTCAGAGAGAAGGAGGGAGGAGGAGGAGGTCTGATAGAAGGAGGGATGGAGGAGGAGGAGGTCAGATAGAAGGAGGGATGGAGGAGGAGGAGGTCAGATAGAAGGAGGGATGGAGGAGGGGAGGGTCTGATATGATAGGGATGGATGAAGGAGGAGGTCAGATAGAAGGAGGGATGGAGGAGGAGGAGGTCAGATTAGAAGGGAGGGAATGAGGAGGAGGAGGTCAGATAGAAGGAGGGATGGAGGAGGAGGAGGTCAGATAGAAGGAGGGAAGGAGGAGGAGGAGGTCTGATAGAAGGAGGGATGGAGGAGAGGAGGAGGTCAGATAGAAGGAGGGATGGAGGAGGAGGAGGTCAGATAGAAGGAGGGATGGAGGAGGAGGTCTGATAGAAGGAGGGATGGAGGAGGAGGAGGTCTGATAGAAGGAGGGATGGAGGAGGAGGAGGTCAGATAGAAGGAGGGATGGAGGAGGAGGAGGAGGTCTGATAGAAGGAGGGATGGAGGAGGAGGAGGTCAGATAGAAGGAGGGATGGAGGAGGAGGAGGTCAGATAGAAGGAGGGATGGAGGAGGAGGAGGTCAGATAGAAGGAGGGATGGAGGAGGAGGAGGAGGTCAGATAGAAGGAGGGATGGAGGAGGAGGAGGTCTGATAGAAGGAGGGATGGAGGAGGAGGAGGAGGTCAGATAGAAGGAGGGATGGAGGAGGAGGAGGTCAGATAGAAGGAGGGATGGAGGAGGAGGAGGTCAGATAGAAGGAGGGATGGAGGAGGAGGAGGAGGTCAGATAGAAGGAGGGATGGAGGAGGAGGAGGTCAGATAGAAGGAGGGATGGAGGAGGAGGAGGAGGTCCGATAGATGGAGGGATGGAGGAGGAGGAGGTCAGATAGAAGGAGGGATGGAGGAGGAGGAGGTCAGATAGAAGGAGGGATTGGAGGAGGAGGAGGTCAGATAGAAGGAGGGATGGAGGAGGAGGAGGTCAGATAGAAGGAGGGATGGAGGAGGAGGAGGAGGTCAGATAGAAGGAGGGATGGAGGAGGAGGAGGTCTGATAGGAGGAGGAGATAGGAGGGAGGAGGTTAGAGGATGGAGGAGGAGGTCAGAGGATGGAGGAGGTTAGAGGATGGAGGAGGTCAGAGAGAAGGAGGGATGGAGGAGGAGGAGGTCAGATAGAAGGAGGGATGGAGGAGGAGGAGGAGGTCAGATAGAAGGAGGGATGGAGGAGGAGGAGGTCCGATAGAATGGAGGGATGAGGAGGAGAGGAGGTCAGATAGATGGAGGGATGGAGGAGGAGAGGAGGTCAGATAGAAGGAGGGATGGAGGAGGAGGAGGGTCAGATAGAAGGAGGGATGGAGGAGGAGGAGGTCAGATAGAAGGAGGGATGGAGGAGGAGAGGTCAGATAGAAGGAGGGATGGAGGAGGAGGAGGTCAGATAGAAGGAGGGATGGAGGAGGAGGAGGTCAGATAGAAGGAGGGATGGAGGAGGAGGAGGTCAGATAGAAGGAGGGATGGAGGAGGAGGAGGTCAGATAGAAGGAGGGATGGAGGAGGAGGAGGTCAGATAGAAGGAGGGATGGAGGAGGAGGAGGAGGTCAGATAGATGGAGGGATGGAGGAGGAGGAGGAGGTCAGATAGAAGGAGGGATGGAGGAGGAGGAGGTCAGATAGAAGGAGGGATGGAGGAGGAGGAGGTCAGATAGAAGGAGGGATGGAGACGGAGGAGGTCAGATAGAAGGAGGGATGGAGGAGGAGGAGGTCAGATAGAAGGAGGGATGGAGGAGGAGGAGGTCAGATAGAAGAGGGATGGAGGAGGAGGAGGTCAGATAGAAGGAGGGAGATGGAGGAGGAGGAGGTCAGATAGAAGGAGGGATGGAGGAGAGGAGGTCAGATAGAAGGAGGGATGGAGGAGGAGGAGGAGGTCAGATAGAAGGAGGGATGGAGGAGGAGGAGGTCAGATAGAAGGAGGGATGGAGGAGGAGGAGGTCAGATAGAAGGAGGGATGGAGGAGGAGGAGGTCAGATAGAAGGAGGGATGGAGGAGGAGGAGGTCAGATAGAAGGAGGGATGGAGGAGGAGGAGGTCAGATAGAAGGAGGGATGGAGGAGGAGGAGGTCAGATAGAAGGAGGGATGGAGGAGGAGGAGGTCTGATAGAAGGAGGGATGGAGGAGGAGGTCAGATAGAAGGAGGGATGGAGGAGGAGGAGGTCAGATAGAAGGAGGGATGGAGGAGGAGGAGGTCTGATATCTTCTCCTCCCTCAGCAACACTCGTAGCTAGCTATGCTAAGCTAACGATGCTCCGTTACCATGGAGCGTAGAATTTCACGAGCATGGTCTCATGCTCCGTTGCCAAGTAGTCGAAGTCCGCGTCCCCGAGCTCGAGCACGTCTCTGCGCGAGGACACGGCGGCGGGAAAACGGGACAGCAACACCAACGTGACGGCGGGAATCAGCCGGACCGCGGCCGCCATGATGGATCTGGGAAAGGACCGCGTTCGGGAGGGAGACACAAACCAAGACGGAGACGGGAGACAGTACCGAGAGAAGAGCCCCCGTTACACCGACTATAGAGGCTGGCTGGCTTCCGGTTTCTTCTTTTCAAAATAAAACACCTACTAGTAAACACAATGGTTGTTTCTATGGACAGATGATAAAAAACAATGTTTATCTGAACAGAAAATGAAACACGTTTAACATCGAGACCTTCTTCATGAACGAGACGAGACATGACCCGGTTTCAAACTACCGGTCAACTGTACTGTTTTTATTTTGAAGGTCTAGATTTGTGTTTCCGGTGTAACTTCTGCGTGCAGCTGTCAATGAGAGGCGGGGCCTAAAGAGAAACACCGGAAAGTTGCTCTCTGATTGGTCCAGTGGTAGACGGAGGCGATGTGATGTAACCATGTCGTTCGCCGAAAGACTGTCAATCACTGGGATCATGAATAATTAATGAGGTTTGATCACTACGCTTTGATTAAACGTTAAAGATAGAGAGTGTTTATTAAATATTTAACTACAATGAATCAAATGATTTTATTTGAAATTCCTTTATTAGAACCCACTCATTAATGATTATGTTTATGGAACCAAATTAATTTCTTTAAACATATATAATATGTTGTCATTTAATCATAAACAGAGTAAAAACATCGGGTCAAACTTGTGAAAAGGTTTTATTGGTTTCATTCAATATGAATAAACAAATATGTAAACAAAGCCTCAAAGGATCATGGGAACCCCAGTGCATCATGGGAGGAAGTGTTCAAACATGGACTCAGAGTCACGTGACCTCACTGAGACTCCACCTCCTCATAAATAAACATAAATAATGAACCTTCATCAGTCAGATGGTCAATAATATGAAGCATCAAACAGTGAACCAGTGATTATCAACCAGCACCCTCTGCTGGTGATTGGTCAGTGTGGAGGTGCTTTCTCTCTGCTGATTGGCTGTTCCTCTGAGGAACAGGAAGTGGACACAGAGTGGAAGAGTTTCATCAGGTCCTGGAACCGATGGCGAACCTGGAGAAACAGCAGAGTCCTTTAACCACTGTTATTAACTAACCAGGAGGAATTGACTGCACACCTGGAAGCTAGGCTCCGCCCCTTCTCACCTGCTGCACAGTCTTGTTCCCAAGCTGTTCAGACACCTGTCTGAATGTCTTCCAGTTGGCTCCTTTCTGCTGACATGCGGTCAGGATGGAGCGGTCGGCCTCGCTGAAACAGGAAGTGGTCACGTTACTGTCTGGAGACGTTTCCATGAGAACAGAGGTTAAACCACAGACGCCTCAGTGATGCGTCAACGTCGCCGCCATGCTGGAGGAGGCAGCTCTGTCCCGTCAACCAGTACGAGTCAATAGAGTCAACTTTATTAAGCGTCTTCTACAAAGTGCTGTAAGTTACACACAAACGTTTATAATCAGGAAACCAAAAACATGAATGGAACATTAACGCTGCCTCCTCCAATATGGCGGCGACGCTAACGTACGGTCCAGCGCTCAGTGAGGCGTCTATGTGTCTACGGTTAAACCTGCTCATGTCAGAGGTCAGAGGTCATGGTTACCGTCCTCACAGAGACAGAAACATGAGTGTGTGCGTACCGGGTCCAGACGACGACCTTCTCTCCGCTGGATGTAATCGAGATGTTTTTAGCACAAACCCTTCGTCGCTCCTCCTCCTCCTCCTCCTCCTCCTCCCTGTTACTTCCTGTCTGAGGCTGCACACTCTTGTTCTTCCTGTCAGGAGGATTCGTGTCCTGTCGGGTCCTGGAGGCGGTTGCTAGGCGCTGCTGAAGGAAGAGGTGGAGGTGGTCTTGCAGAGGCGGGTGCTGTTTGAGCAGAGCCTGGAGCTGAGAGAAGAAGAGGCTGAAGCTTGAACTGATCATGTGACCAGTTTGTGTTTAACAGCTGATCAATAAAACAAAACAATTCATTTAATCGTCTTTTTTACAGACAAAGACCTCTGACTGCGTCACCATGGTAACTGATACGTTTGCTAGCTAGCTAACTAACGCCTCTGAATGTGTTTAGAAACAGATGCTCCTCTAATCAATACTCAGGCATTCTTCTGATGCAGGGGTCAGAGGTCACCGTCTACCTTCATGTCCTCCGGTAAAGGCACCGACTCCACCTGCTGGCAGGGGGAGGAGTCTTCTACCAGGTTACGCCCAAGCTGACGTAGAAACCGACGGCTGCGTTCAAACAGCTGCTGCTCCAACAGCTGCCAGAGAAGAAGAACAGAGTGACGTCACAGGGTAAACGGTGATTTCACATTTTGAACAGTGACATCACAGGGTAAACAGTGATGTCACATTTTAAACAGTGACATCACAGGATAAACAGTGATGTCACATTTTAAACAGTGATGTCACAGGATAAACAGTGATGTCACATTTTAAACAGTGATGTCACAGGATAAACAGTGATGTCACATTTTAAACGGTGACATCACTGTTTACCCTGTGATGTCACATTTTAAACGGTGACATCACAGGGTAAACAGTGACATCACAGGGTAAACGGTGACGTCACAGGGTAAACAGTGACGTCACTGTTTAACGTGTGATGTCACAGGGTAAACAGTGATGTCACATTTTAAACGGTGACATCACAGGGTAAACAGTGATGTCACATTTTAAACGGTGACATCACAGGATAAACAGTGATGTCACATTTTAAACAGTGATGTCACAGGATAAACAGTGATGTCACATTTTAAACAGTGATGTCACATTTTAAACGGTGACATCACAGGGTAAACAGTGATGTCACATTTTAAACAGTGACATCACAGGGTAAACAGTGACATCACAGGGTAAACGGTGACGTCACAGGGTAAACGGTGACATCATAGGGTAAACGGTGATGTCACAGGATAAACAGTGA
>SRSE01000004.1:0-36477 GCA_005024645.1 Planiliza haematocheilus | reverse complement strand
TATTCACTGTAGCACCTCCACCCAGATGGCATGCATGATATGAGGGGAACAGCTTGCAAATGATGGAGCAACTACAGCAGCTCAGTCAAATTAGAGGCTTTCAGTGGCTCTCTCAATATGTGCCATATGTATGCACGTGTTGGCAGCGGCCTCTGAAGCTTAGACCGTCCTGATGTTGTGGTCGTAGATGACAGCGTGGGCGTAGAGGTCCGACTGCAGGAATGTCCTGTTGGAGTCCTCACCGGGACCAGACTGAAACCCAGAGCAGAGTTGGAGGAGTTGGTAGAACTTATTTGACAGTGCTTTGCTTTGCTGCTAGCTAAAAGAAGCTAAAAGCTTCACAGCATTGTCACTCTCTTAGGAGCCACAAACGTCACAGAATCACTAGATGCAGCGTTACTCTTACATCTCTAATCGGCCTTCTTATTTCAAAAGTCACAGCTGCCGTAGAGAGAGTGTGTTAGCAATTACACGAGCCAACAGATATCCCGAACGCGTCTCTTTTTAATAGCAGGTCCATTAACGTGCAGCATAATTTGACAGCGACTGTTCACTTTTTCCGAGATGCCGCGGCGTTACCCCTGACTGTCAAGCTGACACGGCACCACCGCTAAGATGTGAAGCCGCTGCCAGCTGGGAGCATTTATTTAAGGCTAAGTGTGTCAAAAGCTTCTGGTGGGAGTGGATCCATAGCCAGCCATTACACTCAATTTACACTTTTACCTCAAACACACTTGTGGGTGTCCTAATAAGTGAGGCAGTCTTCCTTTTGCGAGTTCAAAAGAGTGTCAGCAGAAATAGACCCATAAAAGTGACTTCATAGACATGTTAAGGGGAAATGGGAAATGCTGGTTAATGATGAGCAAACCAGAATGCGCCATAAACGCTCACGTCATCTAATTAACTTGGCCTGTTCTGCAAATCTTTTAAGAATGTCTTTTATTAAAAAAAAGGAAAAACTTTTACTTAGCCAAGCCAATCAAGCCTTTGTCAAAACTGAAATATGACAACTCCTCCACCCCCAACCCACTTTCTGGCTAGGATGTAAAAAGTGGTCACGGTATGACAAAGGGAGGAAAACAAATAAACCGCCTGAAATGAGTTGATGCGAGATTGGATTTTGGAAGGTTATCCTGTGGATCTGTGACCGCACGAGCAGCCCGAGCTCACGGTGGGTTAAAAAGCCGGACGGTTCTGCGCTGCTCCGTGCCTGAGCCAATTTGGGCTGAGCTGAGCTGGGTTCTGGGCACACGGGTGGTTTGCTGTGTCTGGCTTCCAATGCCTTCGCTTGTGTTTTTAATAGACAGCCTGGTCGGGGCGGTGCTCGACCACAGCTAGAACACTGTGCTGCCATTTTGGCGCTTGGCCTCAAAAACGCAGTCCCCACAGCCCTGTCTGCAATTTCAAAATAGTTCAGCCCCACCAACTACTTCCCTACCCCCCTACGCCCCCACCCCCCCAGCGAAGAGGGGAAACTGGAGAGAGAAAAAACATTGCTGTCAGTCGTTATTCTTCATGGGCCGCTGTCAGACTGTGAGTGTGGAGGAAGCACCTGTCTCGACCCCTTGATCCTCCATTCTTCCTGCAGGTGGAAAGCAAATATTTTTTCCCTCCCACTGATTTCTTTATCTCTCTCTCTCTCTCTCTCTCTCTCTCAGTCTGTCCACCTACTTCTAAGTCTTCTTCGTAGCGCCGTGTTCCACTGACATAACTCATGTCTGTCTAGTGAGGTTGATAGAGAGGTGAATAGCTGAAGATAATAATAATATTGCAACTATTCCAAGATGTTTAAATTTGATGGATAAAGCTGGAGATAGTTGGAGAAAGCGAGGCCATGAAATGTAACACTATTAATATCATACAGGGCTCACATTTTATTTGTCATGGAACAGCAGTGTCTCATCCAGGCCGTAAAACTAAGCAAGATAAAGCTACTGCACGAGAAGTGAGAAGTTTGTTCTCGCACATAGAATAGCCTTCATTTGGGAGTTCTTGCAGCTTGCTCTCATTTTTCAGAACTTTTGTTGTGTCCAGGGCACTGGAAATTGGCAGTAGGCATGTTTATTGCAGAAAAGTGGAAATGCTAGCACTCTGTGAGCTCACAGTTGAGTATTCAGAGTGTGACTGCTAATCTCTCCTGGGTAGAACAGCACGATCCGACCGATGCGGTCGCCAAAACGACTGGCCATAGTTAGTATAAAGATGGAAAGTGAAGCCAAAGCAAACAGAGCTCCCCCTGGTGGCTGGCTGCAGTATAGGTCATAAGCTCCGGCTCCGCCTCCTCCATGTTAGTTGTTAGACTTGCGCTAAACTAAAACATCAAAAATACAAATGAAATATGTTTTTAAGGATGGTTTCCATCATTACAGTAGTAGTTGAAGTGTCAGTTATTTGGATAAGTTTCATTTTAGTTAGTTATTTGCCGCTGTAGAAACAGGATGTGACATAATGGTGACTACCAGTTGCCATGCCAACTGGTCCGATATCGTGCCTCTGCATGGTTCCACTCTCGGATCGAACTGCGCAAACTCTGGCTCCAAAGTCTGCCCGTATCCCTGGGAAAATGGCGTCAGTTTGGCCAATAAAATGAAGTGGGGACGCATTGTCCATATTTATATACAGTCTATGCGACTGGCCAACATCTTTTTTTTCAGAGTTTACTGTTTATTTAAGAAAGGGACAGTGCAATTTCATAGAACACATGATTAGCCATGGTTAAAAAAGCCAGAATTAGCCAGAAGGCTAGCTATCTGAAAATAATAAGAAACGTGCCTCTTGTCATCCATGTCCTGCATCTCACAGAAAGCTCAATGGATGTGATGTATGCGGCAGCGGGAGGGCGGTACGAGGACGTCCCTGCAGTTCGGCACTTGAGTTTCTTGTTGGATTATAAATGACCTCACCAGAACAAAGCTTGTTCTTGTTCTTGTCGCTCTACAAGCGAGAACAAATTTCTCGCTTCTCTGGGAGTATGTAAGAAGCTTTAGAGGAACCACAACAACAAAACTTACCAACGGGTCCACATTCAGAATCTTTTTGTCCCTCTTGTTCCTGAAGAGAAGGCCGTTAGGGTCGTCATAAATCACCTCAAAGTTAGGACTGGAGTTGGACGTGGACACCTGCGTCTTCCAGTTGTAGTAGCTGCAGAAAAAGGGGAAACGGTTCCTGTTAGATGACTGGAATGAGGTCATTTCTGAAGCTTGTAAACTAAGGTGCTTTAAAAACGGTGGGAGGCTACCGCTGCAGTGGTTTTTCCTCATGGCAAGCCTCAGAGGAAAAACTAAAAAAAAAAAAAAAAAAGTTGCCATCTTTTACTTGCGGAAAAAAAAAAAAAAGCCTGCACCTGTGCGCATAGTGGAAAGAAGACACATTCTGGTCTTGCTGCTTCCACCACCACCACCAGCCTTGATGGAACAGCTGACATCATGTTTGAAACTACAGAGGTGCTGCTGCCAACCGCTCAGACATCTGCAAGCCTCTGTAGTGATGGTAATCATTTATGGGAGCAAATATGTTTGGGGAAGCTTTTCTTGGAGTATGGCAAGGTAGTTGTAGCGAGTAGAAGCTTTGCGTTTCACCGACTGCGCTGCCCGGCCTTCTTTTGGTTTCTTTTCTTTTTTTAGGCACGCAGAAATATATTGCTTAAACGCATTTGTAATTCATGTGTTTCAATGAAAGGATGTGACCCGTAGCACCCGGGGGAGGGTGGGGCAGCGCTGTGACTTGGTTAGTTTTTTATTTTTTTGACTAAAAATAGATGAAAATAGATCAGCTCGAGATGGGATGCTATGTGAACCGGGAAAAATAATATGTATTGCCTTTTCTTCTTTCTCAAGCCCTCTGTTGTGTCCAAACGTCTCACACAATCACAGAAAGAGGCTGGACTTCACAAGACACTGCTGTTGCTTGGATTTCTTTTTGGAGTTGATGGCTGACGCTCGATCAGTAATGTGCCTTAGCTTGTGTGTTCGCACTTTGAGTAAAAGCAAAGATTGATATTTTGAGCGTTATCTCTTGCGTTTTCCGTTACAGACTCGCACAGCAGGAGATTTACTGCCAAAAACACTGAGGTCATGCATGTTTCACAGACGACAGCAAACTTCACGGATTAAAGAATATCACACAGCCATCAATACGCAACTGCAAGCTGCAAAAGAACTTTGCTTTGCAGAAAAGAAAAGAAAGCAACCTGCAGAGGGATGTTATCTTTTGAAAGACACAGAGTATTTAAAAGTCTGTTTTCAATTTGACTCCGGGCACTGTTTTGGAGTTTGCCGACACAGGCATTAAAGTAAAGCTGTGACTAATAAGCAAGAGAAACCAAAGAGTGGTTTGAATTCCAAAATAAACGACTGATTAATTTGCAGCGTCCGATTGGATCCCGCTCTGGTTATAGGTTTTCTGTTGTTTCTGACGCAGCAGAGTGAATGCGTGTAACTAAGGAAAAAAATGTTTGGACCCGTGGGTTAAAACAATTTGTTTAGCATGTGTATCAATTTCAGGATGGGATTTATAGGTGTTTTAACTATTACGCAGTCGTATGGCATTCAAATGCGTCAAATCGAATGACAAAGACAGCTCACGGCGTTTGTTTGGAGTAAAGTGTGGAGACACGGGAGATCAGAGATTCCTTAGCCGTAAAACTGGCAGATGAGCTCCCTTTGCTGACGTGAAATACAAGGCAGGTTGGCATTTGAAGACTAGTCATTATGGCAGGGTTGAGTGCTGCATTGTTCTCATGTCAAGTTCAGATTCGGCACAGGCTTACAGACGAGAAGAGTCAAACAAGAGAAAACAAGAGAAAACAAAGACACAAGTCTTAAAAATGGTTTAACTATAAAACAATAGTCTGACGTCCGCTGCCTGGTCAGTTATGAATCAATCAGATTCATTTATGACATATTTGTGTACACAAATTGTCCCAATTTTGTTCTGAAATGGGACGTTTTTCTGCTGAGTAGTCTGCACACACAACTTATTTTGAAATGCAATGTTGTATTCTTCTTACAGAATGGCAATAAAAGTTGTTAGGACAACGGCACACGATGGAAACCAACAAAAACCAACAGGCCCTTGTTCGTGAGTTTGATTGTTGTCATTGCAAGGAATACCTACAACATGTGCACGCGTAGCTGCGTTTCTCGTCGTTAGCCGATCACATAGCTAGCAACACAACTCCACATGTCACACTCCGAGTAGCTGAATGTTGCTTTACTGGGCCTTTGGCTGCTCCCCAATAGCAGTTTGTGATCCAACAACTAAGTTGGACCTCAGGGAGGAGGCTAAACATAAATCAGAGAAGAGGTACATAGTGTTGAGAAGTGGAATGGGCTAAAGCTGCAGCATCCAGGCTGTAAATGTCAGACTATAACATAGTGGAGTGCTGCCAGCATTCTGCAGGTAATATGTCACTTGCTTGGATGCTCCACTGGAGCTGGTACGTGATTAACAGTAGATCTGAAGTATTAAACAATTTGCATAATGGAAAATACATTCCGAGACCTTTACACCTGCATTGCGGGGCGACTAAAAATATTTTGGCTGTTGGGCTGCAGTCAAGATGTTTTCTCCAAGGAATCTCTAGTGACACATAAAACCTATTCACAGATACCTATTTGAATTTGAGCCATAAAATATTTTCTGCCTGCAACATATTAAACATGCTTGCTGCAAATTACAAGCAAACACACTGTATAGTTGAAGTAATTTAAAAACATACCTATGTGGCCTTTCCAAACCCCACTGACCCCCACTATGCAATTTTGGGAAATGTAAATAGAGAACAGCTAAGGCCTGGTATTCTAGCCAATAACTTCCAGTATACTTTCCTGGTCTAACTGCATGTCATATTCCCAAAGAACTTCTTCCAGAATAAAGGGGGATGATGCCTTCAGGCTTGTTCTGGGGCCAGGTTCAGAATGGATGTTGTAAAGCGCCATGAGATAATTTCCATTGTTGTGTGTGAGGGTTCTCAGTCATCCAGGTCATGGCATATCCAAAAAAGGTTCAAAAAAGGCAACTGGACTTGTAGAGTTTTAGAGAAGATGTTTCACCACTCATCTGAGAAGCTTCTGCAGTTCTAGGGGACTGTTGGGAAGTCTGAGGTTTAAATAGGAACTCCTCCCAAAAAAAAACTTGCTTGTTATGCTAATGACCAGAAACTGCTGCAGCTAATTTCCTAGAACTGAAGAAGCTACTCGGATGAGTGGTGAAATGTCTTCTCTGAAACTCGACAAGTCCAGCTGCCTTTTTTAAACCTTTTTTGTAATTTCCATTGTTATTGACGCTATATAAATAAAACTGAACTGAATTGGTTCATCTCCATGTCAGTTCCCAAAGGCTTGCACCAACATTCAACAATGTGACACGGAGACCATGGTCCAACTTCTTTTTGTAGAGCAAAAATGTAGACGAAAAATAAATGTATTCACGAATTAACTATTTATACCCTGGGCCGCAAGTGTATGCTTCTCTCACATGACTTAAAATATGTATGAAATATGTAACATATGTAAAATAAAACACAGTGGTAGCACCTGGTCTAAATTTGACTCGTTTTGGACGAGACACTTGACTTGGTCTCGTCTCAAATGACCGACTTACGGTATGTCGTACTCGATTGATTCAACTGACTTGACTACGGTTTTGTGCATATCTTGCACTTCTGGAGAGGTGACACTGGATACGATCTGACATCTCAGCTGCGCGTCAACCATCTCTGCGTCGACCACCTTCCTGTCCGGGAAACATATACTACCCTGGACGCCTCCGAGCAGTTCAAGCTGTGGGAAATACACTGATGCATAAAATTATATGGTATGATTGAATGAGAAGTCTGGCATTTGTTTGGAGTTGCCAACAGAGCCCGAGTGAAGCAAGTTCAAAATAGATTGCTGCAATGCCCCAATTATGAAACACAAATTGAGGTTTTTACTTTAAAACGATGGAAAATTACATTGTCTGAGACTTCCTGTCAGACATAAGTGTCCTTCTTCTCTTTGTGAATTAGATCTGACAGTGATTCAGTGACTATTTATACCAAGATGCCATACAACAATTAACATATTTTGGTCAACCACTTTTATTCCATGGTGAACCGCTTAACCTTTCTAGAGAAATGGGACAGATGTGAGATATTTTAACACAGAACATGAAAAAGTTGACGGAAAAAGCAATAAAAGAAAAAAAAAAAGTCTTTGAAATCAATGCCGAGAATTTTGTTCATACATTACTTGGATGTGTTTATTGCCCCCACCTCCCTAACGTTCCCATGTGAAGTGTCACCAGGGCAACTGACTGCACGGTCGGTGCACATTTGGTCACAAAGAAAGCTCCAGCAGCTGGATGGCACCACACCCAGACATATGGACCAGTAAAAGTGTGAGAACCTGGATTTGGTGGAAACAATGACGGGGCTCTCGGCACCCGTTCCCGGTTCCCTATGCATTTACCATGGCCGTTTGACACGTGCACTACGTCCATTCACTTTCCATAGTTACCGTGCTTAGCTCCATTGTCATCTCCAGGCGGTCATTTTCCAGGGTAATGTCAACAGTCTCATTATAGGGCTCAGAGGAGGTGGACTCCGAGCGGTGGATGATATATATCATAAAAGAGCAAAAACCCAGCATGTCTGTTTTTTCTTTAGTGGCTACACAATACAGTCTGGAGTTACTGTTTCCATAGTAAATCACCAATGCGCCTTACATGCTGAGGCTCAGTTTAGTGAGTAGAAATTACGAGTAATTCTTCTGGGGGCGTGTAACTCAACAACACGTCCTAGGTGGGCCATGTTCAGCTGACAACCCCATTAACAAGTCTATTTAACCACCTACCGTCACGCTACAATTTCTTTTTTAATCGCTATTTTAGATTTCATCTGGAAATGTATTAATGTATTGTAGAGATATTGTCTTTAAGGAAGTCAAATGCGTCCTGATTGGCCAAGGGAGAGCCCGTGTGTCATCTTCTGACTGGCTAAGTGACTGTAGATTGTCAATCAATTGTCAATCAATCTCCTCCGTACGGTGTCTCTTGTAGTACAGAATGCGTTCAGCTTGCCAAATTTACATATACACTACTGTATCTGTAAGCAGTGTGACTGAAGTGTGGTATGTTAGCAAGTTATTGAGAAAAGTGTATAAAGTGTGTAGTGAGGGGTTTTGCAACCTTAAAACATTTAAAAAACATTGTAAAAAATAAAACTGACTACTCCGCGGATTTCGCCTATTGCGGGTTATTTTTAGAACATAACTCCCGCGATAAACGAGGGACCAGTGTAATAAATAACAATTATTATATATACCATATATTACGTATGGTATGCTGAGAACATGCTCCAACAGTCAAACGTCCTAGTTTGGGTTTGACAAGGTATCTATCTATCTATCTATCTATCTATCTATCTATCTATCTATCTATCTATCTATCTATCTATCTATCTTAATTTCAATTAATTTCTTCTTAATTTATAAGATAGATAAGTATAAATAATGCATCTAGGTAGGCGGTTAAAACGTATATTCTTATATACAATGCATACACTCATTCTTTTCTAAACGGTTTGGTGCACTTCCTCATTTTCTTCACTTTTGATTTCCAGAAAAATAAAAAAATAAAAGAAAACTGCAGCAATTTTTATTACTAGCCAATCATTTCACCAACTTAATCGAGCAAGACAGAAACAAATCCTTTCCTCTCTGGCTGCACGATAAACGAAATGCTGCTGTATCCTGGCGGAGAGAATTTAACAGAGTCGGACACCGGCCCGGCCTTGTACGTGCGCTCATGTTTAAAGAACGATGGCTAATTGGAACTTTTCACTCTGGTATAGTGACACATTCATGAGCAAATACAGCCCTCCTTTTGCCATTCCATGAATAGTTTCAGGTCTTAATTACTTGGACGTGACGTGGAAAATGAGGCGGGAGGTCTGTGACCATGGTACTGCTGGTGGAACACTAAAGGAATCTATCAAACACAATCCAAACATATCAGCACAGAGAACAAACAGTGCGATTGGATTTAACCCTGATGATTCAGCCAATGCAGTATGTGCGTGCCATGTGTGAAGATCAACAGAGATGACATGGAATGTTCCAGCTTACCAGCAAATATTTAGCAAGCTGGCAAACTCGGCGGTGATAGAATGTCCCACCGACCACTTTTGCAGCTTGGACACAATGCTTAAGACCCGGCCGCCGAATCACCTTCGGAGCTGGAACAGTTTCTCTTTTGTATTAAAAGTTAATAAAACGGGACAGCAGTGCAAATATTTTCACAGCAGAAAATGAAGCCAGACACACAGGTGCACGGCAGAGGCTGAGCGTGGAGGCAACATGGTTTTGGCTGCAGAAGACGCATGCGCTGTATTTCCGCTGAGCTGATCCTTCAAATTCAATGTTTCAGTCTGTCGCCAAATCCGCACAGAGTAGGCTGACAGCACAAGAACTATTTATAATATTCAGCATTAAAAAAAATAAAAAAATAAGTTGAGTAACAAATACAGGATATTGCATATGCGTTTACAATGAAAATTAGCACACTTTCTCTGCCACTTTAACACCGTAAAGTAGAATATGAGCAGTAAATCAATTAGGACTCTCATATAGTGAGTTGTTGCCCAGCCTCCTAAAGGTCTTGAGTAAACACAGGCACTGGAAAGAGAGGGAGAGATAAAGAGAGGAAGGAGGGGAGCAGCCAGAGTGCATAAACAGATGGTCACTTTACTGGTGAACATTAAATAGACATCAGAGATGCTGTAGGCACATCTGGAGTGGCAGGAAGCTGGCTGCACAGAGCTGCAGATTATTGGGTTAATTAGACAAAGGTCAGGATCCTTGTGTGTGTGTGCGCAGTCGGAAGCTCGGAAAGTTAGCCTTTAAACACGTCACGTTTTGGTTTTATCTGCGAAAAGGCTTTAAGTCACAGGAACTAATGCACATGTGTATCTGATGGTGAGTCTACTGTTGATAGTCTAACACAGCTGCTTGTTGATAGTCGTCCAGTCACCTTTCTCATTTTCAATTTACAGTTTGCCTAGAAAACTTTTCAATTCTATGCAAAAACTAAAACTTCTGCATATTCAAATGGGACAATTACGTTTCCCGTGGAGTTCAGACACTTTCAACATATGCATTCATAAACTTAAGCTATTTGATTCACCCACTCAGTGTGCCTGCTAAAATAAATCCAGGCGAATGAAAAGATCTGGACGTGACAAAGAATGTACTGTAAAACAAATCTTTGTGACTCATCAGAGAATGGACATGGGTCTTCTGAGGGTGTCCTGGTGTCTGGCAACACGATGTTCTTAGTGGGGGGGCCTTTGAGGGGCGGGGCCTCTGTGGATCATCCCACTGATACGTGATCAGTTTGGGATCTAGTGAATTTGTACACCTTGTGCTGTTTTTTGAGTTGTTCCTAAACCGTTTTTTTTTTTTTTTTTTTTTCTGTCAGTGGTTTTAATGTTATGGCTAAACAGTGTATAAATAGTAATAGTTAATTAATTGCTAATAATTTGCAAAATGATGCACATAAACTGTCAAAGGAGGACGATTTGATGCGTTTAGTGCTTAGTATCCAGCAGTTTAATGCATTTGCAAACGGCTACAACACCTGTTACACAGAGTTGGAACCATTTGTTTGCAGCATCACAGTTCTGTAGCAGAGACGTGCTTTATTTTTTTTCCTTTTCTCCGAATACCTTCAACCCATTCACTTTCCTTCTAATGTTTTAAAGTCACGCATTCTGCTCCAAGATGATTCTCGGTTACATCTATATTTTCCTCGCCTCTTCAGGCTGTGTACGTGAACCTATCCACCCCTCCTTGCTGGAGGTGGGAGGTGGAGGCCAGAGCTGGCGCTGGTGTCGCTGCTTTGTGCTCTCTGCGGTTGTAGAGGAGGAGGAGGGAGAGGATTCAAGAGTCCTGCGGTGGGAGGTTTAGTGCACTGAGTGGGCAGCAGCTCCAGCATCTGCTCCCTCTTAGCAGCAACCACACTGGGTGTTATTGTTCCCGACAGAGATGAAAAAAAAAAAATGGATGGGGTGAGGCGGTGGGGTGAGAGAGGTGGAGGATGACATGGGGGGAGAATGGGAGAGGTGGGAACGCGTGGAAAAGTTGAAAATAAAGACAGGGAGATGTGTAAATCTGATGAAGTCGAGTTTTGGCGGATGATAAATGAGGCTGAGAGGGGGAGTGTGAAGTCAGATGTCAGATGGAGGGAGGGCAGGGAGGGCAGGGAGACCTGTGGCGGGGAGGAGGGGTGGGGGTGTATGGGGGGGGCGGGGGTGCCTCATAAAAGCATCATTAGGGAGTAGGTTGTACCTCCAGGCATGCTCGCCCAATGACTCACACCTACAGCTTGTTAGGGCTTCGACTCACCAGAGGGGGGGCCACGCTGAAGGTCACAAGCAGGGTTGTGTGTCAGAGCACATGGTGAGAAATAGATAAATAAAACAACACGGCGTCGCATGCCTGACACTTTGGTTTCAGCGGAAGGGAAAACCACGTCTAAAAATAAAACGCCAACCGTCATTCTTTGGAGCGCTGCAACAAAAACTGTTTTCGATAAGTCTGTCGTGTCCCGTTTTAAAAGGCTGAAAGTCAATGTCAGTGGATCGAGTTTCCAGGCTGATTATGGAGAATGACATCCACGCTCAGCTACTCTGACACGGACGCATATTTTTGTTCTGTCAAATCTTTTTTATATAACCTCTGTAACATATTTTCCTACTTTTGGCACACACTGTTTAACTCTTTAACACCTAAGCCTCAAAATGTCCGCCTGGACTTCTTTTTGCTTATTTTGACTAGAAGTTATTTACAATTTACCGCATGTTATAAGAGTGTAATAACCTCCCAGGAGAGCCGCAAGTGAAATTACCGTAATGGCACCATGTTGGCTATAAAGGGCCTCAGCTTTCGGAAACCGTCATTACGGTAATCCAAAGGCCGCAAATTTAGCTTTTAATGGGTTAGGTGAGACGGTTTGGACTTGTTCAGAGGAGGGATAGCGAATATATTGGTCGATGAATGCCGAGCTGCCAGGCAGGAGGTCTAGAGGAAGACCAAAGGGGAGGTGTATGGATGGAGTGAAGAAGGAGGACATTGGTGGAAGGTAGCTGGTGTGACAGAAGAGGATACAAGAAGATAGGGCAAGATGGAAGCAGATTATTCATTGTGGCAACCCCTGAAGGGAAAAGATGATGTTGAAGAAGAAGAAGACTTGTTTGGAGGTGAAAAGTAAGCTCAGAGTGAGAGTTTAATGGGCAAACTGTCCACTGAAATCTGAATTAGTGTTCCTAGAACTTCTACAGAGAACATTCGGTTCTGCAAAGCCGTTAAAAGCAGTAATTTTCATTTCACATAAAGTCAAACTGGGGGCTTGTTCAAAACCTTTGTGTTTGCTCTGATGCCCTGTGTTGTGCGGCCCTCTTGGCAGAGTTCACACAAATAAAACTGAAAGTATAAGTCAAACCTAATAACAGTAATGAAACTAAGAAAATACTGTTAAAAATCATCCGTGTAGCTCAGGACTTTGGAAACCATGTTCTGTTACTGAGGTTATACAGGCTGTTTGCCTTTTGGCTGAACTCTCAACAAAACCATGTAACACACACTCTCGTTCTCACACCTGTCCAGTTGTGTTTGTCCTCATGGGATTTCTCGCAGATATCTGAAATGTTGGTAAGATGTTACTTTGCACGGCTACGTGGAATTGGGGAATGGTTTTGGCTCTGGTAATTTGCTGACAGCCTTCTGTGTACACAGGTCTCCTGATGGACCGAGAACTGTAAAGATGTCATTTGCCCCTCTGAAGGATACAAGGTAAGATTTTTAGCTTACACCTGCAAGGTCAGCAGTTCATTTGTGGCTTGTCCTGGATCTGTGTGACTGGCACTGGGCCTGTAGTTGTCCAATATACAGTCCCTGAATTTTAAAGCTTTTCTTTTATTTGAAAGCAGTTAGTATTCAGGTAAAAAATGACAAGTCGACAAGTCTGTCCTGCAGTACAACAAGAGTACTACTGCAATGCAACCTCATCTGAAAGTATCCGCTAACGCTAGCAGGGGAACAGTCCAAAACCTCAGGACAGCAGTTAATAACAACGTCACCAAATGCCCTGTGGTAATAGAGAGAAGCAATCAACAATTTGCTATTGGTGGTGCTGACTTACTGCCTGTTTTTATACAGGCTATACATACCTGCAGCTCACAGTACGTCGCAGATGAGCTGTCTGCACATGTGTTCAGCTCAAGAATATAGATTTCATTGTGGCAAAGCGACTAGCGACGTCACCAGCAATTAGTCTGGGTCGACTTCAAAGCATCTGAACATCGTGCAACCTCTAATGTGCATGGGAATTTCTAAAACAAAGCCAAATTTCTCGAATGCGTTTCACCACTCTTGACACTTCTCCAGTGGCCTTCGTTTTAGCTTTGTTTTAGACCATGCCCTGAATGACTAAGAATCTTTACAGACCATTTGAATGGAATGCGCATTTTACAGGAGAGCAGGTTGAAGTAAAGGTACACAAAAGAAAACTCCAAAGACTCGCTCACTGTATAATAAAATCAAATCAAACTCTCTTGGTTTAAGTCTGCTTAAATTGCGACTTCAGTCATGCACGTTGGCAGCACTACTTTACAAGTGTTTATTTGTTCTACGCCTATGTTGTGGTCCAAACAGGGAGTACTATACGTGATAACTATAGCGGCCCTGTGCACAGCTCTCTCCGAGCCTATATTGGTGTCTCACGAACGACTGAATGTTTAATCCCGGATAATAAGATTTCCTTACCCTTCAAATCTTGTTAAATCCCACTCGAGTCCAGGCCTCCCCAAACCAACGTGGACGTGCTACAATGGAAGGAGACTTACCATAAATCCGGGCGTCCTGGCAGGAGTCTCTTCTTTCCGCTGAAATATGGTTCAAAATCTTGGGACTTGAGTCTGTGGGCGTAGTCTATATAGCCAGACACTTCCTGTCCAAGAGTATTATGATCCCTTATGAAAATGACCGACTGCAAAAAAAAAAGAGAGAGAGAGAGAGAAAGAGAAGGAAACCCTCTGTGTAAATAATCATAGCCATCAAGTGTCTGCGAGCCAGTAGGGCCAATGTCACTTGTGGAAAGTGGACAGATAGAAGGGGATCTGTTACAAATACTCCCACTTTGAAATACCAAGACTCGTGTTGTACTTTGAATCAAGTTCAAATCAGAAACGACTCCAACTTATGTCATACACTTGCTACGGCCGGAGTTCACCGAGGTGGGCTGTCTACGGAATATCCTGCTCAGATAAGTGCGTGGGACGTCACTGAATTATTCAACGTAGAGTAACTTAAGTCTGGTTCCGTTCCATCGAGCCAACAGTTGGGCCAATAATGTAGCTTGACATGAAAGGTGTGAGTACTAATACTGGAAGTTGTATGTATACATAAGGACCTTTTGTAAAAAATTCCAGTGGATGAAACTTAGTAATTTATATATTATTTCATTTTGTTCATTGTCCATACACGTCCTTTATTGCTCTATATAAAACCAGCCATTGCTCATGTATTTCAAGTGGTATTTTCCTCTCCTTCTGCAGTTTGAATGATACTTTTACAGTATATTTATTTACTTTTACTTATTTTCCACGTCGATTCCAAACTTTCTTATCAAAGCGAAAGGTCTAAGGACGGATTTATTTTAAAGCAAGCACTGAGTTCTGGTAGTAAAATGACAAACCTTGATGATTTAAGTCTTTGGACAGAAACAATTAAAAACCTACCGCACAGGGAGAAATCAATTAGGAACAATCATGAGTTAGATTCAGATAGATGGATGTGTTCCCTTGATTCTACTCCTGAATTAAAAGGAGCGACAAGGAAGCAAGTGGAGAGGAGAGGGCTCAACATTAAATGTAAAGGCTTATAAACACACTGGATGTGCATGTGCATTACAAATATATTTAATTAATTTGATTTGCGAAACGCTAAAGTAGATTTCTGCTTTGAATGTGATAGAAAAAGGCTCTAGGACGACATCTGCACTTATCAGAAAATGCTGATGTCTGATTATAAGACCGTGAGTAAGAAGGGAAAAAGGTCTGTATTCTCCGACGCCGACAAAACACACATATCTAAGGACACCTCCGATCAAAGGCCGACTCTTTGAAGAGAGTTCAAACCGCACACAACCTGGGGGGTGAAAAAAATGGATGACAAACTGTTGTGTCACCGCATTCAGACAAAGCGAATGAAAGACAAGTTGTCCAAACCCCCTCGGGTGACGGCGGAACATGAAATGATCTTTTCATGTCGATTTGATGGTTTAGATAACACATGATGACAATGGGCGGGAGGACTCCAAACAGAGGACACACTCAGGTGTGAAGAGGTTGTTTTGTCTGCGCTCACAAAGACAAAACAGGAGGCTCCCTTTCATTCTCCTCTGCCTCATCTCTACGACGGAGCACTCCCTTTGTGTCGGACTTGTCTTGTTTACTCTGAGCGTGAATGAGCCCCACTTGTCGGCTTACAGTAACACAGTAAGAGGATCCTTGCGGAATACCTCAGCCGGCGATATCACATTTGTATAACTGTCAGGACACGGGCCATCTGTGGATGCCTTTACTAAAAAGGCACGAGATAACTAGCGCTCCAGAGCTCAGAGGAAAAGACGGTTCCTTTCTCTCTGTCTCTCAAACGTTTTAAACAGATGCTATCAGGTTCACAGCTGGCTGGAGGCCTGGGCCATATACCCTATCTGCTGGCTTCTGGCCTCCAGCAGCCAGCATTGAAAAGTCATCATGAGGTGGACACAGCAAAAGAAAAAAAAGAAGAAGAAGAAGGTGAGTACAATTTGGGTAGTGGCAATAAAAGCCACTGTAACAGATAAACATTTTAATTCTAATGAGCTTCTTGGCATTTTAAAGTGAATTATCTCCAGTGGGGAGACAATTATAACAAGGTAAAAAAGATTTATGTGATTTAGGAAGGCTTTATACTGCATTATGGATCGCTGTTATATTTCTTTACTCTTTAAAAGAAGTTTTCTGTTTTCCGTTAGCATGTGGGCCAGGGTTCATTTCACTCGCAGCGAGCGTGGGGAGCAGAACAAACGAGTCAGACTCTATTATTTGCCGCAAACAAGCAACATGAGTTTCCAGCCTCCTCGCTGGAAGGAGCCGAGGGACCTCCACCTTACACCATGGAAAACAAGTGGACGCCTTACGTCACCTGCCAGCAATTACCAAGAACAGGTGCTGTGACCTCACAGGGCAGCGAGAGAGAGGCCCCACTTTATGGCAAACATCAGTCTGCTCGATGCCTGAGAAGCTGAGCGCCGCTCTGGCTCTTTGTGACACTATCTGCTATGTATTGTACCCCTTTGAAAATCTTGAGTTTTTTAAATGTTTACCAAGTTGAAATTCAACCAGCAATCATCAGTAGAAGTTTGCACGCGCCCAGTACTGGAACATTTGATTAGGGGTATCCGTTAACAGTGATCCACACAACATAAAATAAAATTAATATGAAGAGACTCAACAGTGAACCTTACACATAGCTGACAATTGCAATTAGTGAGGTGTGTGAAAACCGTGGAGGTATCCCCCTGCCTCTTGACACGCAGATGTGATTTACTCCACAAACCTTCGGCTAATCTTTCAAAGGCTGAGAGAAGGGGGGGTCACAAATTTAAGTCAAACAGAAGCTGACAGCGGGCCGACACTTACTGTGCTCCTCCATTGTGCTCTGACAATGTCCTACAGGTGGGGACACAATGGCTGGACCACCTGACATCCTGTGGCAGGAGTGTATGTTGGAATTTGTGGACTGGACACCAAGACTAGGTGCTGAGTGTATTCTTGTTTGTCATCATTAGTTTTTTATTCTGTAATACGCTGTCTGGCCACAAAACAGAAAAGGTCACCCACTCTAATATTTCGTTGGACCAGCTTTAGCTTAGATTACAGCACGAATTTCCATCCAGTGTTGCATTCATTTTTCACCTAGATCTTGTATTGATGATGGAGAGTCTGACCACTGCTCAAAGCCTTCTCCAGCGCATCCCAAAGATTTTCTATGGGGTTAAGGTCTGGACTCTGTGGTGGCCAATCCATGTGTGAAAATGTCTCATGCTCCCTGAACCACTCAAATCTTCACAATCTGAGCCCCATGAATCCTGACATTGTCATCTTGGAATATGATCCATTGATGGAGTAACCTGCTCATTCAGTATATTCAGGTAGTCAGCCGACCTCATTCTTTGGACAACATAATGTTGCTGGACCTAGACCTGAGCAACTGCAGCAACCCCAGATCATAGCACTGCCCCACAGGTCTACCGTTTGTTTTTCTTCGATTTGATTTCACCAAACGTTTAAGTGATTGGCAGTCACGATCAATCAGGACTTTTTTCCGACCACATTTCTTCCTCGAAGACGATGGTTCTCCACTATCCTTACAGTTTTTAATAATTGTCTTGAAAAGCTTACAGAAGGGAACCCCTGAAATATGGGGGAACTATCTGCTTGAGGACGGTTGGGTGGGGAGGCAAAAAAAGGGGGATGTCAGTCGTCCTTTAACGTACATTGAATATGGAAATCTTAAATATTTCAATCTATTGACACAAATGAACCTAAATCATTTGCTTAAACAGTTGAATAATCTATTAATGAGGGCCACTGCACAGAAATCAGTGAACATTAGCTTCAGCTTCTGGGAACGTTGCCTCGATTAACTGTGTTTTTGATGTTAGAGACCTCTGAGAACAATCTGGTCTCATCTGCGTGCTTCACGTTGACAGTAAATGCAGAAAAACTTCTTGTCAAGAGAACAATTTCGCAGTTCTAAATGTTTCGTCCAAATATAATTTGCAGTAATGCATTGTTACCTTGCTCATTTTGACAGCCTCAGTTACAACACAACCAAAGTTTGATCTGTATGTTGCACGGAGTCCCTCATAAATAAAATCTGATTAATCAACCTGAACGCAACACTGACTGGTTGCACCTCCTGCACACACAGCATGACCCCACCAACCTATCTGCTGGCCTCGTGGTCTCCTCATCCACCATCCCCAACCCAACTCTGCCTCCCCCCAGACCCTGGGAACAATCCTGCAGTGTCAGGGAGCCGTGCAGGTGTCTTGCGGTGTCAGCTGCCATACTGTTTATTATTGGTGGGCTGCGCTTTAGGAGGAATCCCAGGCCATCACTAACAACTGTGTAAATTTGTTGGGGTAAGGAAAACATGGCCTGTACTACGGGAATGTTTTTAGGTGGGAGCCCTTTTTCTGGCAGGCATTCCTTGAGAACTGTGTGTGTGTGTGCATGTGTGTGTTTTTCAGAGAGTTTGGGGAGAGGTTCATGAGTACGATGAGGAGGGGTCATTGCTTATTTGACTTGGAAGTGACTTCACACAGCCAGCTTGCGTAATAGATGCAACGGTAGAAACCATATGTGCTGAGGTGTGTTGCATCCTTGGGGATCTACCCGAATTACACATCCTGCAGGATATGCGGTCCAGAGCCAGAGATCACTTACTGAAGGGTTTGTAGGCAGTGAACCAGGTCACTGCAGTCACTCACCTTGTCGCAGCTAAATATTGTGAATTTGGGTCACACTAGATGCATTTACATGGAGCAGTTGGAATATAAACGGTTTAAAGGCCCAAATATATACCCTCCACATAATCACCTCATACTAGAAAATTACCATAACTGATTAAAATTTCGATACGTTGCATGGCGCTTTTCATTGTTTTCCTGGCTGTGTTCTTTGCGTGCGTGCTATCACCTTGATGTAAACGCGTGGGGATGTTTCTCTGCATTCTAAATACAGCATTTTCCAAGATGGACTAATCTTCTGCAGAGAGTTTCTGCTGCACAAAATTAGGAAATAGTGTATGACTTCCTGTTTGCCCACGTCATCCAACTTCCTAATTAAATTAACTGACCCATAATCTTAGTAGATAGATCAACTTAGCCCACCCACCAACGTTTTACACTCAAGGTTGGTCTTGAGTCACTCCATCGGGAACTGATCATGCTCTGCAAAGATCTGCTGGTCCAGTCAAATCGTTTGGCGGACTTTGTACAGTCACGGACAAAAGGCTAACGGCGACGCAGCCGTACACATCATCTGATAACCGTAGTCTTAAATTTGTCAAAATTGTTCTGACTGGTTGCAGGACTGTCCAATCGCATGCAAAGGAATTCTCTTTCCTCGCATTGGTTGAAACGTGTCATGATCCCAATTGAGTGTGGTTATGCCAGGCTTCTTAGCGCTGCCTTGGGCCTATGCTAATAAAAGACCACTGCATAAACCAGATTAATAGTTTTCATAATTCCATTTGATTTTATTAACAGCAAATTACCAATTACTGACCATGGTTATACACCAAAAAACAACCAATAACTGTGAGTCATGTAACAGAACAGAATACGATTATCTGATGATTTTTTTTGCCACAATGGAGTATTTATAAAGCTGTTAAGCTTAAAAGGAAAGGGAAAGGGAAACTTAACCTGGTTGATCCAAATATGTTATAAAAAAAGGAAACTAGACTTGTAAAGTTTCTTGAAGACATTTCATCTGAGTAGCGTCTTCAATTCTAAAGGACTGGTGGGAAGCTGGGCTTTAAATAGGAACATCTGTGGCAGCTACCAATCAGAAACTAGTCTGACTAGTGTCTGTTAACAACTAGATATTTACCAGCATGAGGCCCATTGGGGATCGACCTGCTAACTTTGGTTTGTGGACATCAGCTCTACCTACTGAGCCACAGCCACCCGCATACTCTTTGTGCGATGTGTGGGATTGTGCCTCTTAGATGCAAGAGCAGCATTTGTGATCTCCTCATACATTGTTGTGAGTCACCATGATCTGTTTGAACACCCTTTAACATAACAACCCACATGGGCCGCTGATAGACTGCAGCCACCATCCCCAGACTCGCTTGGACTGTCTCCTGGCAAACGTTGCTGCTTTAGGTTCCAAAATCAAACATGCCGGTCTTTATCAACAAAACTAAACACTGCAGTGTTTCTTTAATTTATCATAAATGTTGTCATTTCTGTCACTTTGCCATCGTGTCACCTTACCGCTCAAATAAAATCTTTTCAATTGCTCAAGTCCTTGTTGTGATTGTTTTGTTGATTGTGTGTGAAAGCAATAAGGATGGAAATAATCAAAAGACATTTCTTTTCCTTTCGTTTATAATTACAGGGTGTGTCACCAGACAGATGTCTTGGCACCGGATACAAAAATGCCCCAGTTAACTGCTCAAAAGGACTTCTCGCTCTACGCTGTGCTTTAATGTAAAACTGTATCTCTTAAAGCCATGCACCAAGGCTGTGCAGGCAGCACAAAAAGGTGCAAATAAACCCTTTCTCTGATTTTATGAAATGCACTCTCTGAATTTGTCTTAATATATGGTCCACCTCCCACAGCGTAGCATCGTTTCTCTTCATTCTAGAGACATAGGTTGTAACAGCGTGTGTCTGTTTGTGGCTCTGCACATGTAAAATAAAGGATGTGTTTTTTGGAGTGGAAGACCACAAGAGTTTTCTCAACTATAAAGTATGACAGAACGCCAAACTGTGACTTAAAACAGGACGCGTTACGTAAAGGCCAAATTAGGTCACTCGTCGTTAATAGCATTTTGTGAGAAAGGTGCATTTATGTGGCTGTTTACGCCATGCGTTCATGAACGCTGCATGGGTGTTTGTGCAAGAGACGGTATAAATAAAAACTGAGGCAGGTGTCCTCCTATTGAGCTTTCTAAACACCCAATGGTCGACTGCTACGCCCAGTGAGGTTAGCCATGAGGGCAGAACAACTGTGGCCAAATACCAGAGGGGAAGCAGCTCAGTCAATCAGCAAGGACGGCAAGGCAGCTAGCTCAACCCTTAGCTGCGTTGGTCTCTGACTTTTTTGGAGAACCCGCCAGTAAAGCCATGACCACAAAATAAGTGGCTTGAACCCACACACTTCAAATTACAGGGCACTCAAAATCAGAAAATGCTATCCTGCTTTTCGCAATTGATGTTTTAGAAATTCTATTAAAACCTCCTTAGCTTGGCCCACGATGCAGCTCGGCTGTGTTGCCTCTGGCTGCATCAGTTCAGGATGGTTTCACATTGGTCGAACGCATTGTGCTTTGTTTGGAGAGTTTTTCATCGTGCTCGCAAACGCAAGAAAATATTTTGAGCAGCAGCAGAAGCAGCAGCAGCAGCAGCACAGGTTCTGCTCTGGAAGTTATGGTTGTCTTTGGAAGACATGTCAGATGTGCCAATTAAACTGTAGAGCTCACTGGGAAAGAGTAACAGAGTCACACCATGGGCCTACTGTAGTCCTGCCAAGGAAACTTCCTGCTGCAGAATAAAGCAGTGATGGGAACATGAAAACATTTTCTAACTCTTTGACCATCTTAACAGCTAAAGAGTGTGAAGTCAGATAGTCAAATAGCCCTTCACCATCACCTTTTCACACAGCTATGGACTAAAAGAAGCAAGAAAAGCAGAAGGTCCTAGGAAGGTCCTTTTGCAAGATTTGCACTGCTACACCATCTGCTGTGCAGCATAATACACCTCAGGTATGAGCTAAGTTCAAAAAAGGACGCTTTTTGTAGACCTGCAACAGCTCTCACTTCAACTTCAACTCTTCTTATAACATCCAAAACCCACTGCAATAAAAACCCAACCATAAACTATTGGAATTGCTCTACAACCCTTAAAAGAAGACAGTTAACCGTTCGAAATCCCTGGCAGGTGGAAGACATTTTCTTGGTGTGTGCAACTGCAGCTGATAAAGGTCTTCCCCATATGGAGAATAAGCTGTCAGCCTGACAGGTGGCATCACTTACAGTGCTTGGTGCACAGCCCTGTAACAGAAAAGGGGTAACGTTTCTGCTCCTAGAAGAGCAGAAAAAAAAAATCCTGCCCCTGCAGTAAATTAGTCACATGCCTGAATTCAGAGGGAAATTACGGGTTGAGAATAGCAGGCGGGTCTGGCACATGTGGTCACAACACAAATCAGTCAAACGCCATCTCAGCTACGGATTTCAGACACCAAAGTGACCAAGCAACCAAGCAAGGCATATCTTTTCCCTCCCCTCCACTCCTACGACCATTTTCCACATTCCACTGGCTTTTAAATTACCAGTGGGAAGAATACAAGTTTAGCTTAAAATATAATGTGAAAGTAGTGCAACGAAGTTGCATGTACGCTGGTTTGCAAAAGTTTGCGAAAGCTTGTTAAAAAAAAGAAGAAGAAGAAGAAGGAAAGGGACTATGGTGTCACTAATTCCGTGGGCAGTTTTGTTGCATTTCCTGTCTTGTCTAGAGTGTTTTATTTCAGTGTGCAGGACGTCTCAGGACCAAACTTGGTTGGGCTGACTGGCATGCTGTGGTTGCAACTGACCTATAACTAAAAGAAAAAAGAAATGGTGGCAGGATATTAGATAGAAATTGAATATTTGTCTTCAGTCATCTAAGCTAGACTTAAGGACTTTTTTTAATGTGATGCTGAACAACAACATGATTTAATATCTCATTTGCTAATACTTCCAGGTTGGGAAATTGTTCCTCTTATACGGCAATAGTGACTTTTGCTTCCTAGGGTTAGACCTTTGCTTGCTAGGGTTAGGGTTAGACACCATCAGCACTTCATCTAATCAACCACTTGTTGATGGTGTAGTTGTGCATTAGAATTTACTGTAAGACTGAATTAATCTCTTTATACCCTAGTAGCAATTAGCTACCATTAACATTATTAGACTATTAGACTAGGAGCTATAATTACCTCTTTGCCTTCTAACTTATCAACATGTTATTTTTAAACAAATTACTTTATTCAAATCTTCTTTCAAGTCAGGCTCCTACACCACACATCCATCTTAGATGCAGATTTGTGAAATTCCTCCAGGACTGTACAAACTAAACGCCTTTCTTGTTCCTGTATTCTTGGCTTCATTGGGAGAATGGTATTATTCTGAGACCCCTCCCTATTAAAACAAGTCCTTTCCCAGCCTGTATGAAAAACTGGAAGGCACAAACTGTGGTACACCGCCACTGACACAACACTTGGTACGGATCAAATGTACCGTAATCAGCGAAGATATCGTTCAACACTCGCCGCATGATAGCTGTGTAACCTTTGTTCAGAAGATTCTTGTCATATTTTGTTTTCCCCACATGATATAATGGAACTATGGAGCGTTAAAGTTATTAAATACTATCCTAGATCTTGTAGGAGCTACCAAGTGAGTAAATTAAAGGTTTTCTACCTGATTTATTAAGTCTTTTATGTAGAACAAGTGTTGGGTGAGCACATGAAAAATATATTTTCTTGACTGAGATTATACCTTCAAAAATACTAAAGATGATACTAAAGATGAACACACCTAAACATTAAAATTCTCACTTCCAGACATTTGCTTGTGCAGGTGTGTGAAACAGCGTGTGAGATTTGTAAAGCAAGCACTTATCAAACTCTTGAGTGGCTGGGAATTAGTTCCTGAATGTCTGATACAAAAGTCTTGAGGTTTTCTCGTCTCCGTTTCTCACCGGACGGCTGCTCCGGTGAGAAAGCTGCTGTGTTTCCTTGGGGTAACAAAGGCGAGACCTTCAGGTGTGACCGTAGCTTTGTTAAGGATTTTATTTCGCGTACGGCTGTGTGAACACGGGGCTTGCAAACAAGTGGGGTAGGCGCCGGGTCATCTGCGACAACTGATTCAGCAAGAAAAAAAAAAAAGATTGTTTTTATGGAAAGTGAAATGCTACAAAACTAACACAATAAAGTGAGCGTCGTGTATCGCTTCACTTGGTTGCCTAAAATAATAATTTCCAACACAGGTCTACGGAAGGGAGTTTTTCAAACGCAATATCAAAGGAGCATTCAGAAGTGAAAACATGGTTGTCCTGAGGATTACACTTTACACATGGACTATGATTATCATATTACTCCTGTATGTACTTGTCCTATCTTAATCCTCATCTTAATAAAGTAGCTTCTACCTAACAATGTGTGAAACACGTGATGTAAACCACAGTTTTCAGTGTCAAAACCATGCTCTTTACATACCCAACCATTCCCTCCGACTTACTTCCTATGACGTCTGAGTGTTCTCCAAAACATATCTCAAGGGTGAATGCTTGTGACTGACGATTTTAAATTGACCGTATGAGGTTACACAGTGGTGACTCAGCCTGCTGCATTGCTTTCATCTGCTAATAAAAAAATTCCCACTCAATGCAGCCCCGTATCAAAAGCGTTCACCGCAAGCTAGCTTTTGTTACGAAACAGTCAAAGCAAATGAAATGTTTGCCGACGAGTATAGCACTTGCTGCAGACAATCATCAGAAATGCCATGGCATTATTCTGACGGCACGTTAGTTTGAAGTGTTACAGGGAGCAACGCGACAAGAAGGAGCAGCCGTGGAAAGCTACTACATGAAGAGCTGCGCGCCTCTAATAGGGATGCGCGATATTTTATCGTTTACGATATATCGTCAAAAACATTCCCCATGGTAAGAATATATCATCCCGCGATAAAAACGATAAATTTCCATTGATGACGTATATATGTGCGCAACATGCTTGCAGCCCAACACGTGTGGAATATTGACAAATTGACAAATGGCGGAAGGCGGAGCAGATACACCGGGCAGCGAGGAGCTCGGTCCTAGACGAGGCTCCACCTACATTATCTGGAACGGGTTTGGTTTTAAAAGTCTGATGCGGAGCAGCAATTTACAGCATGCAAGGTTTGCAAACAAAATGCCACTAAAACAGCCCAAACCAGAATATGAAGAAAATGCGCAAGAAGCAGCGTCGACTTCATCCAAAGCCACCGATAAAAAAAATAAATAAAAACTCGACGAGACTTGCCAATTCACTACAGTCATAGCTAACATGGCTAACATGGTGTTTATTTATCGTCATTTTAATCGTTACCGTGATAAATAGCAGAAATTATCAGAATACATTTTTTAGTCCACATCGCCTCTATCTCTAGCCTCCAATTCATCTTAGCCAAGTTACTCCTTCCACTGCTCTGTTGTTCACAGGCTTATATTGTTTGCAGCGTGAAATCAGATCTCAGTTGCTCACAAAATGACATAAAAAAGCCATAATGTGCGGAGTTCAATGATTTTAAATCTCTGCGGCCGTGACTAGCTTCCCATTTTTTTCCCCCCACACTGCACAGAGGAACAGCTGACTCAAAAATACAAAGGTTTCGTGTGCATTTAGACTTGAGAATTTGTGTACACGCTACATGCTTTAGGTTAGAATTTACTGTGTGTGTTATATGCAGTTGAGTCATAGCTACAAACCACATTTGGTGGAGGAACCCCATTGGTTGCATCTGCAAAACTGACATGACTCAAAGATGACAGGCAATGAAAAATGCTAAACTGACCCATACAAATATCTCGCAAGCCATCAGACTGGTAACAGAAAGCAGTCCATAATGGTGGGTCTCATTGTCACCTTGGTTACAATGTGGGTTCAGCTTATTGTACAGAGTAACATGCAGAGCTGCTAGGCAAAAATTACACAGTGCTCTTAGTTCTAAAGTGGGCACGAACAAGGCTGCCACAAACAACTTTATTTTTGAGTGCACTCCCTTCCTGTTATTTGAGACGGATGTTTTAACAGATTTTTGAGTGCAGGCAAATACATGGTACATTGGTCAGCTGCATCTGCAGCTTAACAGATACAGCAGTGCCTTGGCTCACAAAGTTACTACTTTAAGCAGAGACGCTGGCTATAGTAACCACATCACAATGATCCAGCAATAGTAAACACATTCCAATCTTCTCTCTCCAACACTTTCTACATTTTAAAGAGCGGGGATAACTGGTGTCTGACAATTTACTTCTTATAGGATTCGACTTTTGCTACGTGGATGTTCAAACTTAATGAACAGCTGTTGCTCTTCTAACATCTTTTGCGTGTTAGCTTACAGCACAGTGTGCTTTGGATGCAAAAGACAGTACAGTTGCTGTCTAATTTAGTGGCATCAACAAGCCATTTCTTATTAGAAAGATACCAAAAGAGAGACGGAAAGCTTTGCGTTAGGGGTATTTGGCTTTGAGATAAGGCACTCAACGTATCTCATCATATAGGCTAGTGGCACATCCAGGAACTGTCCATCATTCTGGGCTTCTTACTCTGCAACTAAAATCAACTCAAGTTTCACAAATCTAAAGCGACATATTGTTATTATCTATCTTTTGTACACAGTTAAGTGTATAAAAGATATAAAAGGCATAAAATGGTGTCAGTCCATCCAATCCATACTACTATTATCCTGTAGAAGGTTGTGGGGGCTGGAGTGAGCGGCAGAGTTCACCCTGGACAGGTCTCCAGTCTATGAGTGAACCTGCGTGAACAGAACATAAGCCAAATAGGCACAACTCTAATTCTGTTCATAAACATGGTTGATAACAATAAGTGCTGTAGTACAGGTAAAATACATCTTCATGGTCAACAGTTGCCAAAGTTCTGACAGACTTTGTATCCATTTGGACCGAATGCTGCTGCTGCTGCAGTATTTTTAAAGGCCACAAAACTCAAAACCATGACCAACCACATAAAGCTGTAAAAATTACTGAACCTCAAAGTCATTTCCTCAACATCTTGCATCTTCTGATACAGGAAGCCACGTGGTAAATACGTAGCAAGGTCCATCTTGATGCTGTTTGCCTCAACCCAAACACCGAGCTTCAGATTCAGACTCGCATACAATTTAGTCCTAACCAAAAATCAGAAAAAAATACGTTTTTTTCAAGGACAAGGCTGTCAAAATCTGACATGTGGAGAGAGGGACAAACTATTGTGGAAATTCAGAATGATAAAGTAAGCAACGTTACTCCAGTACAAACAATCTCTACAGCACATACTTCTTGTGCCCTCGTTTCATGTTTTAGCCTAAACTGTCAATCCTTTGACAAAAAACAGACTTCAAAGTCTCTGGGTGGGACACAGTTTCCTCCTAAAATGTTTGGAGATTAGTCTGATCTTAGTAAGTCTACCAAAACGTGATTTGCAGACATGAAACAATTACTTTCCGGTTCAAAGCAAGTATGCCATGCATTATTACAAATCGCCTTCCGAGACATTTCAACATTTTACGTCTCCTGAATCCCCCTTTGAAAGTGCAACGTTTGCGGTGTGTCTCTGTCACAGCAGGCTTCTCTTTGAGGGTTTGAAGTGAACAACCACTTTTCTAATTGTCAGCTCTTGCTCCCACTGCACATTAATCTGGGCAGTGCAACCAGGGATTAGCTCCAAACAGAGGGGAAGTCCCTGCCTGTTGATCTCACGTGAACCACAAATACACGCGAAGAGGCACACACGACTGAATGTTGCCTAGCATGTGCATGCAAGCCCATGCGGCATGCAAACAGACAGCATATACACGTGTGAGTGTAAACACACGCATTATTGGGACCAGTCAGTGAGCTAATGAGAGCCAGCTTCACTAACCGCCCGCTGCATCTGACACGATGGAGCCCCACTGTATTAAGTCTGTTAACATTTAAGAATATAACCAAGGAACCACCAGCGAGCTGAAGGCGGCAGGGTGGCCTTGTGGTTACAGCAACCACCTTGTAACTAAAAGGTCACAGGCGTGATGCCGGCAATGGCTCGTATGCCCATCAAATTAAACCGAGGCCAAATCTTTACAGAACGGCAAACGTGCAAAGATATGCCTCGGGATATGGCCACATACTTTAACTCTTCAACTTTATTGATCATCATTTTAGCTTCATCTAGCTTCACTTTTTAATAAATATCTGTACTACAGGCAAACGTATCAACGCCAACATGATGGGTGAAAATAAACTAGTTAGTTTGAATGGGTCCTGGAGAAATGAAATGGGTTGGGTCCAGGTTGACCTAGCTTTGGCTTGGACAGCAAGGAATCCGATTGGATCGGGCTTGAGCAGTTAAAGTGTATTAAAGTATAGTGTACCTCCCCCTTCTCTTGTACACAGCTGTACTCATACTTAAAACCCTCTAAAAGCCATAATCATTATATCAATGGATACTGAGGTACAAGCACAATAATAGATCTTTCATTGCTACCTCTCGTTTTCTTTGGATGGAGCCCTCCCCCATGTCTGAGATATGTTTACTTTCCTAATAAATTCTAAACTTTTTTTTGTGTAGCGTATTATTCCGCAGCAGATGTGAACGTCTCCGTCGGCGTTGACTTAGGATGATTACACAACATAAAAATGCACCGAGAAAGGATGATTGAGACCAAAGTTCCTCTGCCCCTCTTTATATGAGATTACTATAATTTTTGTCTGTTTTGAAAGCCACAAGATGACTTTTCACTGCTACACGCAATATAAAATAACTGGCCGCGTCCAGATTCAAATAAAAACTCCTGCGCCTTGAACTCTTGCAGCTGTATAAAGAATGGCGTACACATGAATTGGAAGTAATACACACCGCTCTAATAGCCCTCCTCATTGCACCTGATGAGTTGTTCCATGATTATCATTCACCCTGCTTAAAATAACTTATAAAGCAGGTGGTGCATTATCAGAGTCTTATATTTGTGGACACATTCCCGGGCAGACAAAGCCACAGATGAAAGGGAAAGTGTACATAGCACAATCAGTTCTTAAGACACACAAATGAATGCTGGGGCGCAGGTTGGGCAGAGTTTAAAGAACATGTTTGCACTAAATTCAATTACTTTTGTTCAGCTGAATGTGTTTGTTAAAGGCACATTCCTACAGAGCATTATTAGTTGACTTGGAAAGCAGCACACGAGCCGATTCAACCCGGAAGCCCGAAGGATCTGGGTCAGTTTTCTTAAGGCGCATACGACATTTGCGAACTTCAAATGGGACGATTTGCAGACATGCCCTGTAATTAAGTCCAATTTAGTTTTAGACCAAGTATTTGAAAGAAGCAAATGAGGTGACACTCTGACCAAAGTGAACTTACAAACGTTAATAGTCATGGGGGACAGCGCAGAAAACTCTCAATTATAACTCCATCCATCTTCCATCTGAAAAATTGTGGTACGATTTTATTGGCGGCTAAATGCAGATAATAATTTATGTGGTCAAGAACTAAGAAATGAAAGACCTGCAGGAGATTGATTTCCAGTTTGGTAATTAAAGGTTGAGCAGACAGAAATAAACACTGCAAAGGAAGGTTATGATTAGGCCTTTGAAGATGCAGATAGCCTTCAGGACAGAGGAAGCTGTGTTCCTCCATTCAATATGAGCTCCACATATTGTCCTCTCAGGAGCTCATTGGGTCATTGTGTACGGATGAGAATACACCAAAACTGCACTGCAGGTGCAAAGAAACTCCAAATCAAAGCCCGACTTCAACAACTACAGACAAAAAAATCTCATTAAGAGTAATATGTGCTGTTTTTGAGTGTTTTTTGAGTAAAGCTATGACCCCTTCCTGTTCTGCCATGTCTAAGGGTCAAGCTATGGTCATGGTTTTACATGTATACTTTGTCAAAGCCAAGAAAGGACAAAGAACGTGCAGTCTGATATGGGTATATGAAGCAAACACAAGTAAGAGACGCTTGTGGCCCATCTATCCACCCTGAGCTCCTTTCCAAGAGGAAGAGGAAACATGACATTTCGACGTCACTTGTTTGCACTGTTAGCATGTTGTATTTATGAGAGGCTACAGCATTGCTGGAGACTGTTGTCCACCTTTCAATCCGTCATTGCATGCAAAAACTTACAGCTCAAGTCCACTGCAATTTGCAAGACAACACATAAGACCATGTCAAATGACCGTAAAAAAGAAAAGAAGAAAATGTTTTATTCAGTGTTGAACTGCAGCAATGCATCAAGCTGTGGCAAAAAACAATGCGTTATTTTTGGAAGTGAAATTCTGAAAGTTGCGGTGGATGTTTGGGAGGAAGAAAGCGGGTGACGTCAACGCGCAGTATTTTGTGTCCTTTCTCCGACCGACAGTCAATGTTGTTTTTTTAACCATGACCACAATCTTGTCCTAAGTTTAATGAAGTGGTTTTAGTTGTCTAAACCTTAACTGCAGAGGCAGAGCAGAAAACATCCATGTGTCACTTTTGGAACAGTCATACGGGTCGTTTTTGGAAAGAACTGACAACTTGATTTGCTGTTGGTGTAAGTGAATTGTTATAACCTTTCGACACTTTTTGTTGTTACGTTTCTCAACCAAAAAAACAAATATAGCAATGAAAAGTTCTTTCACTGGCTTGCCACAGAGTACCATCAATAGACTTACAAGCCAAACATGTGTCCTGGTAGCAAAGACACAATATCCCAAAGCCTTGGTTTCAGCTAATCTGAAAGTATGCTGAGTGTCTTTATGTCGGGAACAATGAGGGTGTGCGGTGGGAAGAGGAGGAAATCTTACACATACCAAGCTGACCACGCAAAATTAACTGAAGTGTGTTTTTAAGAGTGGGAGGGACCCAAAATAAATCTTGAAAGACCTGACTATCATGCCCCTTGTCCGACTCTTACTCAAGTTTAGCCACACACACAACTAGAGGTTAATTCTTTTGACCTGTGACAAACTCTTTCCACGTTATTAGGCATTTCTTGCGTTGACAGAAGCTTTCAAAGCCTGTTCGTTACAGACCAAACATGTCAGAGAAAGCACCAAGAATGCCAACCATGTCAATGAGGCAGCAGCCTCCTGTTTAGTGGTCGAGATGATTGAACCGTTCACAGGACAGTAACAATCACTCTTTTCAATTGTTCTCTATGGAGTTAAAATCAAAGCAGGCACCGTGACTGTGTCATTGTCTCAGCTGCGACGGAAAGGCGCAGGATATTATCCAAATTGTGAACTGACATATTATTGAACTGCACAGAGTTTGACAAAGTAAATCGGCAACAAACCTAATTTTTAACATTTACCCCAATATTTCTGAGATTAGTTACTTTCAAATTTGAAATATTATGTCAGATATATGCGACAAATGGTGCTTTTAACACATAATCGCAAAATATGAGAATTTCGTTCTTAAAGAGAAGACATTTTGATAGTACAAAATACAATCGCATTAAACCAAACCAAATTATTATCAGTGGTCGGTAGAAGGTATCTATGAAACTATCATCAAATACCCACCACGGAACGCAGTACACTTAAACACTTAAAAGGTGCCCTTGAGCATTTGTCATTCACTGGTCCCTTCCAGCTCCTTTTCAGGGTTTGAAACTGCCGACCTTCCGGGCAATGGTAAGTACACTGACTTTTAGTCTGCCTTTGCAGTTACGGATCTGCACCTTTTTTTTTTTTTTTTTAATCTGTGTTTGTTTAGAGAAGCTCTCATTAGTTGTGTTTTCTCTGGATGAAGATTGTTACACGCCTGGATGAACTCACTCACTTACACAGGCTTCAGTTCCAGCAAAAAAACATTGTCAGGCTCTCAGAATATAAACCAGTCAGTGAAATATATATATATAGCATATAACATAGAACTTAAGTTAAACTTATCAGAATAATGGACATGTTTTTTGTAAAAAAAAAAAAAAAAAAAAAAAAAAAAAAATCATTTGACTTGTACTTTAGTGTTTTAGTTTGGCCCATGCCCCACCCATTAACATGGAAAGGGTGGAGTTTATGACCTACATCACAGCCAGCCACCAGGGGGCGCTTCACATGCTTCTGTTTTGCTTTTGAGAAGCTGTCATGACGTCCATTTTTTTTTACAGTCTACCAGCAAAAATCTATTCCAAATGGACTGACTCTAGACCCCCCAAAATTTGGTGGGCCGGCTTCCAGGCTAGCAATAACAGAAGTCATAAATAAGTAAAGTGTGTTGAGCTGACAAAGCTAATGATTATGGGGTCAAGTGCCACACCTCGAGCAAACAGCTCACACCTGTGGACCACAAGGGATGGCTGTACTAAAGTAACCGCAACACCGTGACACAAAACAGAGCAGCTCCATTCCTAGAAACTAGAAATCTATCTCATACGCCGTCACCGTATATTTCTCTATGTGAGGAGAAGGTGAGCTGAACTTGTGGAACAATGTGGACTAAGTGGCTGCTCAATGTGTCATGGGAAAGAAAACATGCCCCCTGTGGCTTGCCTGTTTACTGGTAACCTTTCAAAGGTTACCGTCTCGCTTTAATGCCAACATCACAGACTGGTCTGGCCCCAGCTAGTCGCAAACAGGAAGTCCCTACTAATCCTGGCCTTCCCTAATGACGCAGAGGAATTCTCAATATTCCCATTGTCTTCTAGCCTGCGCCTCCTCTAAGTCTTCAACCGCATCGTTTTGTTTAAAAAAAAAAAAAAAAAAGTTCAAGACCTACAATCTGGGGCAATTAAGATGTCTAAAATTCATGCACTCTGTTAAGCGTGATGATTTCAAATATGAAACTACGTGAAGATACGAAGATACGTTGGCTTAGTTACTCACTTAAGCAAATATCAACTTATAATCAAATAACCTGGACAGAACTGTGTTGCAGTTTTCCATTTTCTGTCCTTTTTCAGCTTTTAATCCACTGTCAACTGTGCTGCTCATGCTAAAGTCAGTCTGGTTTCTCCAAACAAATTGCTTCCACGTTCACTAAAACATGATTTCCAGTAACCAGGAAGTCTTTATTTGTCCCACACTTAATGTTTTCTGTCAGCAGCAACATGTGCATACCCATTGTTAAAGTATTTTAAATACATGATCATTAAGATCATGTCTGCGCAGACAAAGAGTTGTGCCACTGCCTGTTGTGTTCTGAATGCTGATGCACAGATTAAAGTGGAGTCTGTCATGGGTATAGTCCAGTCCAGCTCAGCTCCTATCAGCATTATTCCAAAGCACTCAGGCATGGTATCTGCCAAGAGGCCTGCTGCAGGGTTTGGCCTCATCACCAGGAACACATCCAAGTCAAATATTGTTGCCCTTGCACATTGTGGGGCAGCACCCTGTCACAGCTCCTCTTTAACCAGGAGGTGATGTTTATGACAGCGCTTGGAAAATTAATGCACAGTTTCCATGAAGAGGAAGAAGAAGAAGAAGAAGAAAAAAAAAGGAAAAGAAAACGTGGGAGGTACGACATACCACTCACACACTTTGGATATTAGGAGCGAAGGTGGGGCCAGGCTTTCGGAGGTTCTTCTTTCTCTTCATCTCAACTTGACCAATGTGTTATCAGCAGCAGAGATATGTCCGACACTGTGTTCCAAAAAAGTAGGATCAAAGTAGATGACATAAGCCAGCACAGCCTTCAGAGGAAGAAGATAAATGTACAGAGCAAAGTCTTTATCAAAGGCTTGCCTGTTTTAAGATCCTGATTAAAGCTTGGAGAGCTCCCCTCCCCCCCCATCCCAGTGGAAATAGGTGTTCAAACATGATTCTGTTTTAGTTGGCCGGCAGCACCGCTGAGAAGCTCCCCCTTTGGGCTTGCCATGAGACTCTTGCAATCGCCGGCTGTCACATCGCAGCACAAGGAATTCACAGTGTTTTTACTGTGTTTTTCAAAGCATGAAATGCACTTCAGCACGGCCCTGCAAGAGCAAAAGAATAATAGAGTCAGTGATTTTGTTTGATCTCAGCTTTCTGTGGCTGTGAAATAACTAGAAAAGGGGCTTGTGGTTTAAGACAACATTGTCCAAAGCAATAAAGAGCAACGCTACATGTCTGACAGTGCAAACATGTTTGTCTTTTCCTGGTCTCTGCTGGCTGATATTTTCTGCTGAGACAAGATGAGCAGATTTTGTGTTGTTTCTGTGTCACGGGGGACGAGATAAATTGCGGGGATATCCATATTACAACCAGGCCACCACTGTAATATCAGCTAAGCCATCTGCTGGCGACTGGAAATGCTTGCAAAGGTGTGTATGTTGAAAAAAGCACAGTGAGTGAGAGAGTAGGATGGGAAGCAAATACAATCCCTGAGTAAAATACTTGGGAAATCTGGCTGTGGTTTGGAGGTTTATCTACCGTAGCAGCCACTTTGGTAGGTAAGTAAAGAAAACAGTTGAAGCAGCAGGTGAGTTCTGGCCAGCCACTGTGGAAACTGTGGTCAAATGGTTAGTTTGGATACGTGAGTGTGTGATGTGGAGTGGAGACAAAAAAATGTGCTGCAGTAAGCTCCTGTAATAAACAGCATCATTTAGTAATTTGTTAAACTGGTGTTTCTGTGTCGGACTCAGAGTCAAACGACGGCACTGGTGCGGCGTATTTTCTCAGCTTTTGTAAAGATAAGTGAGAGTTTCTTCAGGCAGATTTCTTCATTTTTTCATTAGTTCAGTTTCATGCTAAGGCTAAAGCCCTCCCTCTAATTATTCCAACCGAAACAATGCCACAGCGCCTGGAAAATGCAGCACTTGCTGTCTGAAGTATTGTCTTTCAGTGTTTAGAACAACATGTAGACAAAAAGTAGACCCGACCCCCAAGGTTTTATTTTTCTAAAATCCATCCATTACTGACCATTAATATCTCCAAGGTTTGAACAAACTGAGCCGTTCTGTAAATTACTGGTGCAGACGCATACCACGCTGCATCGCAACATCCTCCCCTTATCTCTTCCCAAGTTTCCTGTCAGTCTGCTTATCTGGATAAAGGCTGAGATGAAAAAAAAAAAAACCTGGAAAACAAGATATTGGGCTGAAAGAAAAACAGAAAACAAAATGACCTAGGTAACAGAAATCTGTCAGTGTGAAGTGATTTTAATCATCGCAGAAAAAGCACAACAGAGCTGAGTTCACCAAAGCTGTTGCACATTCTCAACTGCACTAAATTAGAGAATATACTGTGAGGACAAAAAAAGTCCATAACAATGTATTTAAGAAACAGTCCTTCAAGAGAGGACTAACAGACAACATCAGGCCACAATATGGCCACAGTAATGTAAGGTTTCCGATTTGTCAGTGTTTCCCGTACAACATCAAGGCAACGTCCATTTCCATTAACTTGACACAAGAAGGTCTGTTGCACAGAACCATCTGACCGGTTGTCCTTTTAAGAAAAGGGCAGCCACGTTCAAAAACTGCTTGGCAGATGTTTATTAATGTTTATCTGATCAATGAATCATGGCAGGTAGTAAGACAGCGCCAACGAGCAAACGTAAGTCAAGAACTCGGTTTAGCTTTGCTACGCTGTTAGCATGTGGACAGATAAGTGCTTCTGGAGGAAATGAGGAAAATTCTCACATTGTAGATAGTCGTCAAAACTAAAAATTGCCTGTAGCTGCTCATAGTACATCGTATGATTCTCACTGATCAAACGCCTGTGGCTGATCACACGGATAACCAAATCACGGTAAGCTGCAGCAGCTTTTTAGCCTTGTTACGAGAACATGCTAACTTTACTAGTGTGTGGTAGCTCTTACTTAGAACAGAATGTCGAAAAAATCACCTAAGACTAGGGATGCCCGATAATATCGGCCCCTCCGATATTATCGGCCGATATTGAGTTAAAATGTACTATCAGGAAATATCGGTATCAGGTTTTATAACCGATATTTGTTCTGTAGCATCAGCATTTCCGAGTGTCATGAACGCAGCAGGGACGTTAACATGCGCGTGCTTGATGACGTATAACAACAACACACGCTAGTCTCGTAGGTTGCTAACGTGGCTAACAAGCTAGCTCGCCCGGTGTATGAGATGTCCGTGGTTTGGAAGTATTTCCAAGTGTCACCTACTACCACCTCTTTGCGATTTGCAAAGACTGCAAAGCAAAGGTGGTTATGAGAGGAGGAAACAAGGCGTCTTCCTTTAATACATCAAATCTGATCACCCACCTCAAGAAGAATCATGCGGAGTTATACGCTACATTTGTCTTCCTTGTTTTGATATTGTCTGTAGTGTTTGAGGCAAATTTTTCTCTCTCAAAACTCACAAAAAATAAATGAATGACACTTTTTTGACACTTTTTTCGGTAACTTATTATGCACAGACAGTGTTTACATTCGAAAAGCCATGTTGCATTCATGTTTGCATCCAGTGGGACATCGCAATAAAATCAGGCATGTTTGGAGATACAAACATTTGTATGACTTTGGCGGAAGTCAGCTTGCAGTGGTGTTGGTTCTGTGTATAAGTTATGGCGACTATGTCACGAAGTACTCTAAAAGAGCCTTAATACAGCTTTTCCAGGTTTGATTATTTTGAATGTGACAGGCTATTACGTAAAGTCAAGGCAGTTCCTGCAGAGTTCAGCTTAGCCATATTGCGGCCTGAATATTTTCCTTTAACATATCAAGGTCACAGATGTCTTCCTGTCATGGATATTTATCATAATCTTATTATTCTTGGCATGTTTTTACTCTAACTCCTGTATGCATGCATTAGGAAGACGTTTGTTAAGGAGTGCAGAACATCTGTTTTAAAACGGTTCTAGACTGCACCTAGAGGAATGTGCACCTGCCATGTGTAGGAAGCGTTTCTTAGGCTTCTTAGGTGCAAAATCATCACTTTGTGTAGCACGTCCTGTAATAAACCTGCTACGCACTAAAATACCTTTGAATCAACAGT
>SRSE01000397.1:0-52534 GCA_005024645.1 Planiliza haematocheilus | reverse complement strand
TTAACAGCTCCATTGCAGATCAGTTGATTGTCATCAGCTGTATCAGTTTGCCAGTTGTGCTCTTCAGTCGTCTTTCAGTTCTGGTACAATTGTTCCAAATTTAAATAAATATATACATATAAATGTTTATTTCAAATCTGAAGCCTGCATTGTACCATTGAAGCCTCAACTAAAGTAATTATATGAGCAGTTCTCAAAATAGTGCAATTCAGTACAAAGAGATTCTTGCATTTTCATCTCGTGAGGCATTTTTCCTCTAATTTACTTTAATTTTTCCGACTGACGGAAATCCATCAGGGCTACAGAGAACTTGAATCCCTGCAGACGAAATGATAACTTCTCTAACTTACTTACCATATACAATGTTGAAAAGACAAAAGAAGTCCTTAAACCTCTTTTTCGTGACGGCCAAACATGCTATAGTCCAATGCCGGCTCGTTTGACAGAATGTATTTCATCTTTTGCCTTGTTGCATCATCTACACTTGTAAATGCCACCATGGCAACCTAGGGATGAAAAAATAGGCTTACATTAATTGCTAAGACAATAAGCCTCAAAGATTTAAAGAATTAAGCTGGAAATGGCAAAGAAGAACACTTTTTCAACAGTGTGTGAACAACTGTGATCTGGACAAATCTAAATGTGACAGGAAGACAATGGTTGAGAGAAGTCAACAGGGAGCAATTAGAATTCATGTTTTTTGCACAGGTAAATACTGTGTGGTTAACATTCACCCACCAACTATAAATTTTCAGGTTAAATTCAGCTCAGTACAATTTTAACACACTTGTAGATGAAAACTAGCCAGCCAAGAATTAGAACAATGGAAAAGTTCTTATTATGTTTGGATTTGTCATATTTCGGCATAATCAGAGGCAGAATCGGTCGAATTTTGCCAGTTTGACAGGTAAATGTGTTGTGTGCACAAATGCGTCTCTGCTGGCGAGATGAAGCGATTTGTGCATTTCTGCTGAAAACGGCCATGCTGAGCTGCAGCCTGGCTCCCAATACATAGTCCAACCACCGTCTACACTTAGAATATTTCCCTCTGCCTTCTCTCTTCGCGCCCCTGGTAGTCCAACCATTTTTTACACTTAGTGCATTATCCTCTAGCTCCTCTCTCCGCACCCCTGGTAGTCCAAGCACCCTCTACACTTAGAATATTTCCCTCTGCCTCCTCTCTTCGCGCCCCTGGTAGTCCAACCATTTTTTACACTTAGTGCATTGTCCTCTGCCTCCGCTCTTCGCGCCCCTGGTACCCCGAGCGAAGGGATGGAGGGGGCTTTTGCTGGCGGACCTCGGCCGACAAAAGCTTGGATCGAGGGATGACTTTCAATAGATCGCAGCGAAGTTGCTGCTCTGCTGCGTACGAAACCCTGACCCGTGCCGCTGATTTTTCACGGTTCACCTCAGCCGGCTCCACGCACTGCAGCTCCACCAGACAGGTCACGTTCAGCCTCCACCCCGCCTGTTGCGTGACATATGGCATAATCAGAGGCAGAACTGGTGTAATTTTGCCAGTTTTGCAGGTAAATGTGTTGTGTGCACAAATGCGTCTCTGCTGGCGAGATTTGGTCATTTCTGCTCAGAACGGCCGGGCTGAGCTCCACCCTGGCTCCCAATACATCATTTTGATCAGTTTTTATTACAATCAGTCCGAATGGGTTGTGGGATGAGGCGGAGATGCCTGTCTTCGCCTTCCACGGGGGTGAGTGGAGGCCGACCGCGCAGACGAACACAGTGCGCCTTCCTCGGCTTGTGGTGGTCAGACATGCCGCTGATTTTTCACAGTCCCCCCCAGCTGGCTCAGCGCACTGCAGCTCAAGCAGACAGGTCCTGATCAGACTCCAGACTGCCTGTTGTGTCACATATAGCATAATGAGAGGCAGAGCTGGTGTAATTTTGCCAGTTTTGCAGGTAAATGTCTTGTGTGCACGAATGCGTCTCTGCTGGCGAGATAAAGCGATTTGGTCATTTCTGCTCAGGACAGCCGGGCTGAGCTCCACCCTGGCTCACAATACATCATTTTGATCAGTTGCCTCACATATAGCCTAATGAGAGGCAGAATTGGTGTAATTTCTCCAGTTTTGCAGGTAAATATGCTGTGTGTACACATATCGCTTCTCTCGGCGAGATAAAGCGATTTGGTCATTTTTGTTTAAAACGGCCGTGCTGACCTCCACCCTGGCTCCCAATGCATAATTTTGATCAGTTTTTATGACAACCAGCTCGAATGGGATGTGAGTGTTTTGGCTCTGATAAATGCACGCATCCCCGGAGGTCGGCGCTCGTTTGCATGTATTAGCTCAAAAACTGCCACAGTTATCGAAGTAAGGTGAGAGCAATCAAAGGAACCATAACTGATTTAATGAGCCATTCGCAGTTTCACTGTGTACTTAGACTTGCATGGCTTAATCTTTGAGACAAGCATATGCTACTGGCAGGATCAACCAGGTAGCCCAACCGTCTTAACCTCCCCAGTGGGGCGGGTGGAGGCAGGCCCCGGGCGAGCGGGGCTAGACTGACCCACCCACCGCGAGCCGGTGGCGGTCTGGTCTGGGTTGGCCTCACCGGGGGTCTCAGAGGAACCGGGGCCCGCGGCTCGGCTCGGCTGCTTCATCCCTCCCCGGAGGGAGGAATGTATATACACAACATACATGCGTATGCCCTGTTTGCTTTGAGAAAACCGAGTTGCTTCCGGAGACGGCGCCGCAGTCTGCGGGAGCTGCCCCTCCCCCCTCCCGGTCCGGGACACCCTGCGACGGACTCCGTGGAAGGACCACTGTGAGGAGAGAGACGGGGCGTCTCGGTCTCGCTACCAATGGGCCGCGCAGCCCCGGGCCAGGGGAGGCGAGCATGCTGGCCGGGGGAACCGACCGCAGAATGCGCCCTGGAGGTCCAGGGGCCCGCGGAGGCCCTCCGATGGCATGCCACGAATGCTGTTCGGTCAGTGGAAGAGCGAGCCTCGCACTGCCTGGAGGTCAACATTTTTGAAAATTGCCTTGCCTGTAAATCTGCTGGTGGTGGTCGAAGTTTACGGATACCACTGCTTGACACCGGAGGAAGGGCACAAGCCCCAAAGGTCCCCAGCTCCGTCCCTTCTCCCGGTCTGAAAACACTTTGAAATTTTAACGGCACCGGGAGAAGGGCACAAGCCTCTAGCGCCTCTCTTCGCGCCCCTGGTAGTCGAACCACCCTCTACACTTAGAACATTTCCCTCTGCCTCTCCTCGCGCCCCTGGTAGTCCAACCACCCTCTACACTTAGAATATTTCCCTCTGCCTCCTCTCTTCGCTCCCCTGGTAGTCCAACCACCCTCTACAGAATCAGAATCAGAATCAGCTTTATTGGCCAAGTATGTGCACATACAAGGAATTTGACTCTGGTAACTTTTACTCTCTGGTACAGTACAAACTTAAATAGCGAAATAAGAATAAAATAAATCTCAAACTGTACATATAAAATATAGGTAATATATACACCGGGGTTATTGTACAGTGAATATTTACAGGGCAGAGTCATTGTTTATTGTTCATGTGGATGGTCTCTCGCTCTGTGACTGCTCAGAGTTCATCAGAGCGACAGCCCGGGGGAAAAAACTGTCCTTGTGGCGGGTGGTTTTGGCGTACAGTGCTCTGTAACGCCGGCCTGAGGGGAGGAGTCTGAACAGTTTGTGACCAGGGTGTGAGGGGTCTGTGGAGATTTTCCTGGCCCGCTTCCTGACCCGGGACCGGTACAGGTCCTGGATGGAGGGAAGATCGGTGCCAATGATCCTCTCCGCAGCCCTGACTGTTCTCTGCAGTCTGTCCCTGTCATGCCTGGTGGAGGATCCAAACCAGACAGTGATGGACGTGGTCAGGACAGACTGGACTATTGCAGTGTAGAATATGATCAGCAGCTCCTGAGGCAGGTTGAACTTTCTGAGCTGGCGCAGAAAGTACAGCCTCTGCTGGGCCTTCTTCCTCACGGAGTCTATGTGGGCGGACCACTTCATGTTCCGTGAAATTGTGGACCCTAGGAACCTGAATGAGTCCACTTCTTGGGAACCGGGATGATGGTGGAGCGTTTGAGGCAGGAGGGGACCTCGCACAGCTCCAGGGAGTTGTTGAAGATCTGAGTGAAGATGGGAGCCAGCTGGTCAGCACAGACTTTCAGGCAGGACGGAGACACTCCATCGGGTCCCGGGGCCTTCCTAATCCTCTGTCTCTGAAAGAGCTGACGCACATCCTGTTCGCAGATCCTCAGCGCAGGCAGGGGGTCGGGTGTGGTTTGTGGAGCTGCAAGGCCTTTTGTGATGGAGATGGTGGGGGAAGTGAAAGGTGTGAAAGTCCTTTCAAACCTGGAGTAGAAGTCGCTGAGGTCCTCTGCCAGGCGGGGGCTCCCCACAGGGTGGGGGGATGGTCTCCTGTAGTTGGTGATGGTCTGCAGGCCTTTCCAAACTGTAGAGGTGTCGTTGGCAGAAAAGTGGTCCTTCAGCTTCTCACTGTACTTCCTCTTTGCTGCCTTGATCTCCTTTGTCAGCTTGTTCCTGGCCTGCTTGTACAGGTCTCGATCCCCACTCCTGTAGGCCTCCTCCTTGTCCTGGCGTAGCCGTCTCAGTTCTGCAGTGAACCATGGTTTGTTGTTGTTGAATGTGCAGAAGGTTTTGGTCTGCACGCACATGTCCTCACAAAAGCCGATGTAAGATGTCACAGTGTCGGTTAGTTCATCCAGGTCTGAGGCTGCTGCTTCAAAGACGCTCCAATCAGTGCAGTCAAAGCAGGCCTGTAACTGCATCTTTGACTCGTCCGTCCATCTCTTCACACAGTTTTCACTGCAGGCTTAGCAGATTTCAGCTTTTGCCTGTAGGATGGGATGAGGTGGACCAGGCAGTGGTCAGAAAGTCCCAAAGCAGCACGGGGGACAGAGCGATATGCGTCCTTTATTGTGGTGTAGCAGTGGTCCAGAGTGTTCATGTCCCTGGTGGGACACGTCACGTGCTGTCTATATTTTGGCATTTCGACTTTGAGATTTGCTCTGTTAAAATCCCCGAGAATGATTAGCAGAGAGTCCGGGTGTGTTTTCTCCACGTCTGTAATCTGGTCGGCGAGGTGATGTAACGCCTCCGTTACGCACGCCTGCGGTGGAATGTACACACCGACCAGCACGAACTATGCGAACTCCCGCGGTGAATAAAATGGTCTACAGTTTATGAAGAGTGATTCCAAGTGAGGGCTGCATAACTTCTTTAGCACTGTGACATCTGTACACCAACCTTCGTTAATGTAGAAGCACGTTCCTCCACCCTTTGACTTCCCAGACAGTTCCGCGCAGCGGTCCGCACGGAACAGCTGGAAGCCCGGCAGCCGTAGTGCGCTGTCCGGGATGTGTTCGCTGAGCCAGGTTTCAGTGAAGCACAGGGCGGCTGAACGGCAAAAGTCTGAGTTCTTGGTTAGGAGAAGAAGCAGTTCATCCATTTTGTTAGCCAGAGAGCGGACGTTTCCCAAGTGTATGGACGGGAGAGCGGTGCGCAATCCCCGCTGCCGCAGCTTGACGAGCGCTCCAGCTCGTTTTCCGCGCCGGCGTCTCCGTCTAAATCCACAGAGCGCTGCTGCTCCTCCAACCAAAATCTCCAAAAAACAGTCTGGCTGGCTGAAAACCGGTGAAAAACTACACTTAGAAAATTTCCCTCTGCCTCCTCTCTTCGCGCCCCTGCTAGTCCAACCATTTTTTACACTTAGTGCATTTCCGCGCAGCCGACCACGGGGCGCCTTCCTCGGCTTGTGCTGGTCAGACATGCCGCTGATTTTTCACGGTCCCCCCCAGCTGGCTCAGCGCACTGCAGCTCAAGCAGACAGGTCCTGATCAGACTCCAGACTGCCTGTTGTGTCACATATAGCATAATGAGAGGCAGAGCTGGTGTAATTTTGCCAGTTTTGCAGGTAAATATGCTGTGTGTACAAATATCGCTTCTCTCGGCGAGATAAAGCGATTTGGTCATTTCTGCTCAGAACAGCCGGGCTGAGCTCCACCCTGGCTCACAATACATCATTTTGATCAGTTGCCTCACATATAGCCTAATGAGAGGCAGAATTGGTGTAATTTCTCCAGTTTTGCAGGTAAATATGCTGTGTGTACAAATATCGCTTCTCTCGGCGAGATAAAGCGATTTGGTCATTTCTGTTTAAAACGGCCGTGCTGACCTCCACCCTGGCTCCCAATGCATCATTTTGATCAGTTTTTATTACAATCAGTCCGAATGGGGTGTGGGATGAGGCGGAGATGCCTGTCTTCGCCTTCCACGGGGGTGAGTGCAGGCCGACCGCGCAGCCGAACACAGTGCGCCTTCCTCGGCTTGTGGTGGTCAGACATGCCGCTGATTTTTCACGGTCCCCCCCAGCTGGCTCAGCGCACTGCAGCTCAAGCAGACAGGTCCTGATCAGACTCCAGACTGCCTGTTGTGTCACATATAGCATAATGAGAGGCAGAGCTGGTGTAATTTTGCCAGTTTTGCAGGTAAATGTGTTGTGTGCACAAATGCGTCTCTGCTGGCGAGATAAAGCGATTTGGTCATTTCTGCTCAGAACGGCCGGGCTGAGCTCCACCCTGGCTCCCAATACATCATTTTGATCAGTTTTTATTACAATCAGCTCGAATGGGATGTGAGTGTTTTGGGTCTGATAAATGCACGCATCCCCGGAGCTCTGCGCTCGTTTGCATGTATAAGCTCAAAAATTGCCACAGTTATCCAAGTAACGTGAGAGCGATCAAAGGAACCATAACTGATTAAATGAGCCATTCGCAGTTTCACTGTACCGGCCGTGTGTACTTAGACTTGCATGGCTTAATCTTTGAGACAAGCATATGCTACTGGCAGGATCAACCAGGTAGCCCAACCGTCTAAACCTCCCCAGTCGGGCGGGTGGAGGCAGGCCCCGGGCGAGCGGTGCTAGCCTGACCCACCCACCGCGAGCCGGAGGCGGTCTGGTCTGGGTTGGCCTCACCGGGGGTCTCGGAGGAACCGGGGCCCGCGGCTCGGCTCGGCTGCTTCATCCCTCCCTCCGGGGAGGGATGTATATATACACAACATACACGCTTATGTCCTGTTCGCTTTGAGAACACCGAGTTGCTTCTGGAGACGGCGCCGCAGTCTGCAGGAGCTGCCCCCCCCACCTCCCGACGGGATGGGGGGGTCCGGGACACCCTGCGACGGACTCCGTGGAAGGACCGCTGTGAGGAGAGAGACGGGGCGTCTCGGTCTCGCTACCAATGGGTGTCAGGCACCGGGATGCGGGATGGGGAGGACCGCAAGAGTCGCAGCCCCGGGCCGGGGGAGGCGAGCATGCTGGCCGGGGGAACCGACCGCAGAATGCGCCCTGGAGGTCCAGGGGCCCGCGGAGGCCCTCCGATGGCATGCCACGAATGCCGTTCGGTCAGTGGAAAAGCGAGCCTCGCACTGCCTGGAGGTCAACAGTTTTTGAAAATTGCCTTGCCTGTAAATCTGCTGGTGGTGGTCGAAGTTTACGGATACCACTGCTTGACACCGGAGGAAGGGCACAAGCCCCAAAGGTCCCCAGCTCTGTCCCTTCTCCCGGTCTGAAAACACTTTGAAATTTTAACGGCCCCTGGTAGTCCAACCACCCTCTACACTTAGAACATTTGCCTCTGCCTCCCCTCTTCGCGCCCTTGGTAGTCCAACCACACTCTACACTTAGTGCATTTCCCTCTGCCTCCTCTCTTCGCGCCCCTGGTAGTCCAACCACCCTCTACACTTAGAAAATTTCCCTCTGCCTCCTCTCTTCGCACCCCTGGTAGTCCAACCACACTCTACACTTAGAATATTTCCCTCTGCCTCCTCTCTTCGCGCCCTTGGTAGTCCAACCACACTCTACACTTAGTGCATTTCCCTTTGCCTCCTCTCTTCGCGCCCCTGGTAGTCCAACCACCCTCTACACTTAGTGCATTTCCCTCTGACTCCTCTCTTCGCGTCCCTGGTAGTCCAACCACACTCTACACTTAGAATATTTCCCTCTGCCTCCTCTCTCTTCGCGCCCCTGGTAGTCCAACCACCTTTTACACTTAGTGGATTTTCCTCTGCCTCCTCTCTTCGCGCCCCTGGTAGTCCAAGCACCCTCTAGACTTAGAATATTTCCCTCTGCCTCCTCTCTTCGCGCCCCTGGAAGTCCAACCATTTTTTACACTTAGTGCATTTTCCTCTAGCTCCTCTCTCCGCACCCCTGGTAGTCCAAGCACCCTCTACACTTAGAATATTTCCCTCTGCCTCCTCTCTTCGCGCCCCTGGTAGTCCAACCACCTTTTACACTTAGTGCATTTTCCTCTGCCTCCTCTCTTCGCGCCCCTGGTAGTCCAACCACCTTTTACACTTAGTGCATTTTCCTCTGCCTCCTCTCTTCGCGCCCCTGGTAGTCCAAGCACCCTCTAGACTTAGAATATTTTCCTCTGCCTCCGCTCTTCGCGCCCCTGGTACCCCGAGCGAAGGGAAGGAGGGGGCGTTTGCTGGCTGACCTCGGCCGACAAAAGCTTGGATCGAGGGATGACTTTCAATAGATCGCAGCGAAGTTGCTGCTCTGCTGCGTACGAAACCCTGACCCGTGCCGCTGATTTTTCACGGTTCACCTCAGCCGGCTCCACGCACTGCAGCTCCACCAGACAGGTCACGTTCAGCCTCCACCCCGCCTGTTGCATGACATATGGCATAATCAGAGGCAGAACTGGTGTAATTTTGCCAGTTTTGCAGGTAAATGTGTTGTGTGCACAAACGCGTCTCTGCTGGCGAGATAAAGCGATTTGTGCATTTCTGCTGAAAACGGCCGTGCTGAGCTCCACCCTGGCTCCCAATACATGCTTTTGATCAGTTTTTATGACAATCAGCTCGAATGGGACGTGAGATGAGGGGGACATGCCTGTGTTCGCCTTCCATGGGGGGTCAGTCGAGGCCGCCAGTGCGTCCGACGACAGCGCGCCTTGCTCGGTCTGCGGTGGCCGGGCGTGCCGCTGATTTTTCACGGTTCACCTCAGCCGGCTCACAAACTTTCACAAACCTCCTACAGATGTACACATACAAATATTGCCTTACAACATCCTAAATGAGTACTGAGTACAATATGAATAAACATCCAACCTAGAGCTGCAACAATTAATCAAAAATTAATTATTAATCACCAACCAGTTTGAGTCAGGCTCTGTCTAATTTAAAAAATGGTCACATTCTCTGATTCAACGTTTTCTTTATGAATATTTTCTGGTTTTCAGCTAAATATTTTCCAACAAAATCATCAACGGATTTATTGGTAATGAAAATACAATGCAATATTACATGATAGTCTTTGTTAAAGTTGAAGTTCTTTACTTTGTTTTAGTAATTTTACTTGTAACTAAGTAATATTTTAACAGAGTAACTGCAATGAAAACAAATTCATATTCTACCACTTCTTACTACTGTTTACTTTGGCACTGGCTGGATGCCCTTCGTTCTCCTCTGTCTCTTGCCCCAGTGAACCATTTCGACAGTGCCCTCTCTGCTTCCTGCTGGTTCACCTGTGCGGCCAGTGACGACTTCTTTTTAACAGCTTCTGTAAAACAAATTTGGTTGACAGTATGAGCTATGGACATTAAAAAACACATTCTCTTCAAACACCATTTAGAATAAAACAATGGCCAACTTTAGGGCCATAGATTTTTTGGACAAGAAAATATTTATAAAGTACTTGAACTTAATAAAACATTTATTATAATACTCCCTCAAATATAATAGCTTTGTGAGGTGTGTCCATTCATTCATTCATCCATTCATTCATCTTGTGTAACCACTTATTCCTGTTAAGGGTCGCAGGGGTCTGCAGGAGCCTATCCCAGATGTCACCAAGCTAGAGGTGGGGTACACCCTGGACAGGTCGCCAGTCCATCGCAGGGCTAAGACAGAGAGACAGACAACCATTCACACTCACATGCACACCTATGGACAATTTAGAATCACCAATGAACCTATTGAGCATGTCTTTGGATGGTGGGGGGAAGCCAGAGTGAGGTGTGTACAAATAATCATAAAATAAAATGATAAAACATGTTTTCACATAAAAATGCCAAAATGCACTAAAAGCAATAACTGATGCACACTAGTAATAATACTAAAATTTATTTATTCATTCATTTCGGCAAGTCAATTCGATCATCATCACACATCAAAATCAATATCAGTATGAGTACAAGTGACCTGGCCGAAATTGAAAGCGGGAGAAGCCAAAGCTTATCTAGTCCCGCCCCCATTACCCAGAGTACAGATTTAGATTTTTAGGGCCCGAGCAACGAAGTGCAGGGGCCCAACGGGGCCATGCAACGGAGTTGCAAGGACCCTATTGTTTTCGTACTGTTTATTATTGTTATTATTATTAGGGCCCGAGCAACGAAGTGCAGGGGCCCAACGGGGCCATGCAACGGAGTTGCAAGGACCCTATTGTTTTCGTACTGTTTATTATTATTATTATTAGGGCCCGAGCAACGAAGTGCAGGTGCCCAACGGGGCCATGCAACGGAGTTGCAAGGACCCTATTGTTTTGGTACTGTTTATTATTATTAGTGCCCGAGCAACGAAGTGCAGGGGCCCAACGGGGCCATGCAACGGAGTTGCAAGGACCCTATTGTTTTCGTACTGTTTATTATTATTATTATTAGGGCCCGAGCAACGAAGTGCAGGGGCCCAACGGGGCCATGCAACGGAGTTGCAAGGACCCTATTGTTTTCGTACTGTTTATTATTATTATTAGTGCCGAGTGCCTATGTCAAGAGGCCCCTCTCCCATAGGGAGGAGGGGCCTCGTGCCACAGGCACGAGGCAACTCTTGATCTTCTGCGTGTTTCTTTGCAGTTTTATTTTTACTTATTAGTGCCGAGTGCCTATGTCAAGAGGCCCCTCCTCCCATAGGGAGGAGGGGCCTCGTGCCACAGGCACGAGGCAACTCTTGATCTTCTGCGTGTTTCTTTGCAGTTTTATTTTTACTTATTAGTGCCGAGTGCCTATGCCACAGGCACGAGGCAACTCTTGATCTTCTGCGTGTTTCTTTGCAGTTTTATTTTTACTTATTAGTGCCGAGTGCCTATGTCAAGAGGCCCCTCCTCCCATAGGGAGGAGGGGCCTCGTGCCATAGGCACGAGGCCACTCTTGATCTTCTGCGTGTTTCTTTGCAGTTTTATTTTTACTTATTATTATTCCTTTTCCGCCCTTTTTCGCCGATTAATGCGGCCCGAACCGGCCAGAGGACCCCAACACATGATATATCGAAACGTGTGTTTTGATCCCGAATCCCGGGCTATTACTTGAATAAGCGATTGGTGAGTTTTTCACGAATTTATTCGCGAATTTATTCGCGAAAAGCGGCGAAAAAATTTCCCATTCAAATGAATGGGAGTCCCCGAAAAAAAAAGAAAGATCAACAGGCATTTTCAACAATCAACTGCTCTGGCATACTTTCACCCAGAGACTTCATTGAAACTGTAAAATGTAGGCACTCTTGTCTTCTCTTCAGAGATTCCCTTCACTTATCGACACCTTTTACCGTTTTTAAACCATGAAGCCTCAAAGCGGTGAAGGGTTTTACTCAGATTTCGGGGGTTTATAATGGGTGTGTATTGCGCGGAATGTTCGCGCCAGAGGGTGAGACACCAACTGCCAGAGTGAGAAGAGAGAAGAAAATTAGGCAAAAAATAAAATAGAAACTGCTCCGGTGGCCACAAATTTCACACCACAGACATAATTTATACATAGAAACGTAGGAAAATGTGTCTTCTCGCTCACAATTTGTCCGCTGGAGCTGTAAGTCTTATAGTTTTGGCGTGAGACGCAAAGCTGCGCCAGCAAACCCCTTCCTCGCTCCATAGACTGCAATGTTAAATTTGTGGAGCAAAGCAGAAGCAATCCTTTGTTTTAAATCGCTTTAAATAGCTCACATTTCTACATTTTACCCACAAACTGCATATCTAGACGTTCAGGAAAGCCTCAAGATGCCCAAAGTGAAGTTGGTTCAACGATTGGACACACGGTTTGGCCACAAGGCCTTCCTGTTCGAGGCCGTGGTTTCAGCATTTTCGCCCACTCTAGTCCTTTTCTAACTGATATTCAAACTGGTAACCGTGGCAACCAGGGGCTCCACAGAAAGAGGCGGGAAAACATAAGTAACTGGTCTGTAGGGCGGCCATTTTGGGGCAATGTTAATGGAAACAGCCCACTGGAAACTTCTAACTGAAGTAACTGGTCTGTGGGGCGGCCATTTTGGCTTTTGGCACCCAAGTTGAACAATGACAGGTGACCGTCTGTCATTGGCTAGCGCGTCATGCTAATTGCTAACATTAGCGGCTAATGCTAATTTTTAGTGATGGATATTGGTGGTAGCATTAGTGGCAGCATTAGCATGTTAGCGAATAGCATATTAGCAATTAGCATGTTAGCATTAGCATGTTAGCAATTAGCATCTACTTAATTTTTAGTGGCTTAAAAGTCATGCTAACACTAAACCAATGTTAAAATAATTGGCTAGCGCATCATGTTAATTGCTAACATTAGCGGCTAATGCTAATTTTTAGTGGCTAGAAATTGGTGGTTGCATTAGTGGCAGCATTAGCATGTTGGCGAATAGCATATTAGCAATTAGCATGTTAGCATTAGCATGTTAGCAATTAGCATCTACTTAATTTTTAGCGGCTTAAAAGACATGCTAACACTAAACCAATGTGAAAATAAGTGGCTAGCGCATCATGCTAATTGCTAACATTAGCAGCTAATGGCAACAGCCCACTCGGCACTTTCAAAATTTCTGCGGGAATTTTCTAGTTATTATTCCTTTTCCGCCCTTTTTCGCCGATTAATGCGGCCCGAACCGGCCAGAGGACCCCAACACATGATATATCGAAACGTGTGTTTTGATCCCGAATCCCGGGCTATTACTTGAATAAGCGATTGGTGAGTTTTTCGCGAATTTATTCGCGAAAAGCGGCGAAAAAATTTCCCATTCAAATGAATGGGAGTCCCCGAAAAAAAAAGAAAGATCAACAGGCATTTTCAACAATCAACTGCTCTGGCATACTTTCACCCAGAGACTTCATTGAAACTGTAAAATGTAGGCACTCTTGTCTTCTCTTCAGAGATTCCCTTCACTTATCGACACCTTTTACCGTTTTTAAACCATGAAGCCTCAAAGCGGTGAAGGGTTTTACTCAGATTTCGGGGGTTTATAATGGGTGTGTATTGCGCGGAATGTTCGCGCCAGAGGGTGAGACACCAACTGCCAGAGTGAGAAGAGAGAAGAAAATTAGGCAAAAATAAAATAGAAACTGCTCCCGTGGCCACAAATTTCACACCACAGACATAATTTATACATAGAAACGTAGGAAAATTTGTCTTCTCGCTCACAATTTGTCCGCTGAAGCTGTAAGTCTTATAGTTTTGGCGTGAGACGCAAAGCTGCGCCAGCAAACCCCTTCCTCGCTCCATAGACTGCAATGTTAAATTTGTGGAGCAAAGCAGAAGCAATCCTTTGTTTTAAATCGCTTTAAATAGCTCACATTTCTACATTTTACCCAGAAACTGCATATCTAGACGTTCAGGAAAGCCTCAAGATGCCCAAAGTGAAGTCGGTTCAACGATTAGACACACGGTTTGGCCACAAGGCCTTCCTGTTCGAGGCCGTGGTTTCAGCATTTTTCTCTCTCTCCCTGTCTTCGTAACTGAAATTCAAACTGGTAACCGTGGCAACCAGGGGCTCCACAGAAAGAGGCGGGAAAACATAAGCAACTGGTCTGTAGGGCGGCCATTTTGGGGCAATGTTAATGGAAACAGCCCACTCGGGAAACTTCTACCTGAAGTAACTGGTCCGTGGGGCGGCCATTTTGGCTTTTGGCACCCAAGTTGAACAATGACAGGTGTCTGTCTGTCATTGGCTAGCGCGTCATGCTAATTGCTAACATTAGCGGCTAATGCTAATTTTTAGTAGCTAGAAATTGGTGGTAGCATTAGTGGCAGCATTAGCATGTTAGCGAAAAGCATATTAGCAATTAGCATGTTAGCATTAGCATGCTAACAATTAGCATGTATTTAATTTTTAGTGTCTAAAAAGACATGCTAACACTAAACCAATGCTAAAATTAGTGGCTAGCGCCTCATGCTAATTGCTAACATTAGCGGCTAATGCTAATTTTTAGTGGCTACGAATTGGTGGTTGCATTAGTGGCAGCATTAGCATGTTGGCGAATAGCATATTACCAATTAGCATGTTAGCATTAGCATGCTAACAATTAGAATGTATTTAATTTTTAGTGTCTAAAGAGACATGCTAACGCTAAACTAATGCTAAAGTTAGTGGCTAGCGCATCACAGTAATTGCTAACATTAGCAGCTAATGGCAACAGCCCACTCGGCACTTTAAAAATTTCCGAGGGAATTTTCTAGTTATTATTATTTTTCTCGTTCTTCTGTTCAGGCCGAAAATCAGCATTTTGTCATACATGCACGAAAAGTCCTGAAAATGGGCAGACAGATTCGTTTGCGTCCAATACTGATCTGAATATGTGCCCCCAGCACGGGCGTGGCAAAATGGCTCTTTAGCGCCACCTAGAAATTTTCAACTGACCTGGACCGGAAGCCCGTTGCGTCTAAAAATCTGAACATATGTCACATTTATGTAACATCCCAGGACGCACCAAAACATCAAAAGGCGCCATAGTCTAAACCCAACAGGAAGTCTGCTATTTTGTCCGCAAACTTGAAAAAACACCTTGAAATGGAGAAATCTTGGCTTTGGAATGTGGGAGGGTCTGGCATTTAACCTTGTCAGATTGACTTCAAAATGTGGAAATAGATAGTTACAAGTATAGGCAATATCTTGAGAAAAAAAATTGACTTTTCGTCGAAGTGGCGTGGGTGTTCTGGCCCCTCAAAAATGTCTTAGTATTTGATGACGCGAGATGTAACAAGAGGTAGTATTAAATGTGCTTTAATTCAGTCCAAAGTGGTCCAAAGTGCATCAAACTTTACAGTATTGTTGCTGGTCCCTATCTGAACACATCCATATGACAATATTCATACAATTATTGTAGCGCCACCCACTGTGGACAAGAATGTTACAAAATATCTGGTGTTTGTATGAGCTGCTCTTCCTTTCAGGGTCTTCTTCCTTTCAGGGATTCTCTTCAATTTTTTTCAGGATGTACTTATAAGGGTTTTGGTCGTTCACTGCGAAAATTGTGACTTTTCGTTAAACTTTGGGCGTTCTACTGTAGCGAAAGTGACACCTGCCCCGTCTGACTGATTCCCTCATCTTTACACGTAGTACGCTACTTTGTCCAGCAGATGGTGCCATTTAGTCTGTTAAAACAAGCATTTCTAAAAGGGGTTTAGGAGAAGTGCATTATTTAGTCATTACAATGTGTCATTATACATGGACATTGTGTGTTCATAAGATACTTTTAAGTTAATTATAAAGTTGTAAAGAGAATATTTATTTACTATTTATAAATTGGATGTAAAGAGAAGTAAGAGATACTGTACTTAGAGATACTTAAAATATATTCAGAATTCTATTTGGAATCATCTTTTGTTGTATGTATTTCAGTTTTACAGTCAACTTGAATTGGGAGTGACAAAATAAATCCTTGAAGAAAGAAGACTTTGCCTCTCATTGAAGAACTGTTAGCTGTCTGCCAAACTGCATACAGTACATTCAGGCAGGGGGAGAATTTACGCTCTGCCCCGGGAACTGCAGTGACCCCGTCCTTGCCCGTCGCCGACAAGCGTGGATTGCGAGGGCCCGTCCAATGCTGCTTGCAGCTTTAATTATTGTTATTATTATTATTATTATTATTATTTTTCTCGTTCTTCTGTTCAGGCCGAAAATCAGCATTTCGTCATACATGCACGAAAAGTCCTGAAAATGGGCAGAGAGATTCGTTTCCCTCCAATACTGATCTGAGTAAGTGCCCCAAGCACAGGCGTGGCAAAATGCCTCTCTAGCGCCACCTACAAATTTTCAACGGAACAGCCCCGGAAGCCCGTTGCGTCTAAAAATCTGGAAATATGTCACATTTATGTAACATTCCAGGACGCACAAAAAAGTCTCTTGGACCCATAGTCTAAACCCAACAGGAAGTCTGCTATTATGTCCGCAAACTTGAAAAAACACCTTGAAATGGAAAAATCTTGGCTTTGGAATGTGGGAGGGTCTGGCATTTAACCTTGTCAGATTGACTTCAAAATGTGGAAATAGATAGTTACAAGTATAGTCAGTGTCCTGAGAAAAAAAAATTGACTTTTCGTCCAAGTGGCGTGGGTGTTCTGGCCCCTCAAAAATTTCTTTGATTTGATGACGCGGGTTGGAACTGGAAGTAGTGTTAAATGTGCTTTAATTCAGTCCAAAGTGCATCAAACTTTACAGTATTGTTGCTGGTCCCTATCTGAACACATCCATATGACAATATTCATACAATTATTGTAGCGCCACCTACTTTGGACAAGAAATGTTAGAAAATATCTGATGAGCTGCCGTTCCTTTCGAGGTCTTTGGATTCTCTTTTAATTTTTTCAGGATGTACTTATATGGGTTTTGGTTGTTCACTGCGAAAATTGTGACTTTTCGTAAACCTTTGGGCGTTCTACTGTAGTGAAAGTGACACCTGCCCCTGTCTGACTGATTCCCTCATCTTTGCACGTAGTACGCAACTTTGTCCAGCAGATGGTGCCATTAAGTCTGTTAAAACAAGCATTTCTAAAAGGGCTTTAGGAGATTCAGGGAGGAGAGAATTTATGCTCTGCCCCGGGAACTGCAGTGACCCCGTCCTTGCCAGTCGCCGACAAGCGTGGGGCCCGTCATGCTGCTTGCAGCTTTAATTATTTTTTTATATATATATATATATATATATTTGTTTTTCTTACATTTGACCTATTACAACAGAATATGAAAGCATTGCTGCAGTTCAGCATAAGACAGTCAAAAACAGATTACATGTGTGTTCGCACATTGTCCATATTCTTCCGTCATTAGTGAACAACAGTCCTTTCTAATCGCCTGGCGTGTTGTAGTCCATAATCCGTGTAGTCCAAATGACAATTTTCATGGTTATGTATTAGTTGAGGTGGTGTCAGCGCCCGTTTTTGCCATGTAGCCCTACACGTCTGTAGAGCTTATCTCAGATCTTATCTTCACCAAATCCTCCCGAGATTTGGCTCCATCGGCTCGCATGCTTGCCACATCCTCTCGCATGCCTGCCACATCCTCGTAGATGACATAGATGGTCTCGCACATCTTTCTTACTTTCCGGTACAGCATGTGCAATCCAAATCCCAGAGCGAGCATTCCCGCTGTTGAACTCACAAACAGGTACACATCTTCCACATCCTCCACATCCAGAGCGGCAAGGCACAGGACTCTCCACTTGTCCCATCCATCCTTGGTGTAGCCCGCCTGGAAGGTCCCCACTGGACATTCGGGTTCACCAGAACCCGCCTTCCGTGTTGAGAACACTCTGTCAATTGCGTTCAAGGACCAGTTTAACAGCTCCATTGCAGATCAGTTGATTGTCATCAGCTGTATCAGTTTGCCAGTTGTGCTCTTCAGTCGTCTTTCAGTTCTGGTACAATTGTTCCAAATTTAAATAAATATATACATATAAATGTTTATTTCAAATCTGAAGCCTGCATTGTACCATTGAAGCCTCAACTAAAGTAATTATATGAGCAGTTCTCAAAATAGTGCAATTCAGTACAAAGAGATTCTTGCATTTTCATCTCGTGAGGCATTTTTCCTCTAATTTACTTTAATTTTTCCGACTGACGGAAATCCATCAGGGCTACAGAGAACTTGAATCCCTGCAGACGAAATGATAACTTCTCTAACTTACTTACCATATACAATGTTGAAAAGACAAAAGAAGTCCTTAAACCTCTTTTTCGTGACGGCCAAACATGCTATAGTCCAATGCCGGCTCGTTTGACAGAATGTATTTCATCTTTTGCCTTGTTGCATCATCTACACTTGTAAATGCCACCATGGCAACCTAGGGATGAAAAAATAGGCTTACATTAATTGCTAAGACAATAAGCCTCAAAGATTTAAAGAATTAAGCTGGAAATGGCAAAGAAGAACACTTTTTCAACAGTGTGTGAACAACTGTGATCTGGACAAATCTAAATGTGACAGGAAGACAATGGTTGAGAGAAGTCAACAGGGAGCAATTAGAATTCATGTTTTTTGCACAGGTAAATACTGTGTGGTTAACATTCACCCACCAACTATAAATTTTCAGGTTAAATTCAGCTCAGTACAATTTTAACACACTTGTAGATGAAAACTAGCCAGCCAAGAATTAGAACAATGGAAAAGTTCTTATTATGTTTGGATTTGTCATATTTCGGCATAATCAGAGGCAGAATCGGTCGAATTTTGCCAGTTTGACAGGTAAATGTGTTGTGTGCACAAATGCGTCTCTGCTGGCGAGATGAAGCGATTTGTGCATTTCTGCTGAAAACGGCCATGCTGAGCTGCAGCCTGGCTCCCAATACATAGTCCAACCACCGTCTACACTTAGAATATTTCCCTCTGCCTTCTCTCTTCGCGCCCCTGGTAGTCCAACCATTTTTTACACTTAGTGCATTATCCTCTAGCTCCTCTCTCCGCACCCCTGGTAGTCCAAGCACCCTCTACACTTAGAATATTTCCCTCTGCCTCCTCTCTTCGCGCCCCTGGTAGTCCAACCATTTTTTACACTTAGTGCATTGTCCTCTGCCTCCGCTCTTCGCGCCCCTGGTACCCCGAGCGAAGGGATGGAGGGGGCTTTTGCTGGCGGACCTCGGCCGACAAAAGCTTGGATCGAGGGATGACTTTCAATAGATCGCAGCGAAGTTGCTGCTCTGCTGCGTACGAAACCCTGACCCGTGCCGCTGATTTTTCACGGTTCACCTCAGCCGGCTCCACGCACTGCAGCTCCACCAGACAGGTCACGTTCAGCCTCCACCCCGCCTGTTGCGTGACATATGGCATAATCAGAGGCAGAACTGGTGTAATTTTGCCAGTTTTGCAGGTAAATGTGTTGTGTGCACAAATGCGTCTCTGCTGGCGAGATTTGGTCATTTCTGCTCAGAACGGCCGGGCTGAGCTCCACCCTGGCTCCCAATACATCATTTTGATCAGTTTTTATTACAATCAGTCCGAATGGGTTGTGGGATGAGGCGGAGATGCCTGTCTTCGCCTTCCACGGGGGTGAGTGGAGGCCGACCGCGCAGACGAACACAGTGCGCCTTCCTCGGCTTGTGGTGGTCAGACATGCCGCTGATTTTTCACAGTCCCCCCCAGCTGGCTCAGCGCACTGCAGCTCAAGCAGACAGGTCCTGATCAGACTCCAGACTGCCTGTTGTGTCACATATAGCATAATGAGAGGCAGAGCTGGTGTAATTTTGCCAGTTTTGCAGGTAAATGTCTTGTGTGCACGAATGCGTCTCTGCTGGCGAGATAAAGCGATTTGGTCATTTCTGCTCAGGACAGCCGGGCTGAGCTCCACCCTGGCTCACAATACATCATTTTGATCAGTTGCCTCACATATAGCCTAATGAGAGGCAGAATTGGTGTAATTTCTCCAGTTTTGCAGGTAAATATGCTGTGTGTACACATATCGCTTCTCTCGGCGAGATAAAGCGATTTGGTCATTTTTGTTTAAAACGGCCGTGCTGACCTCCACCCTGGCTCCCAATGCATAATTTTGATCAGTTTTTATGACAACCAGCTCGAATGGGATGTGAGTGTTTTGGCTCTGATAAATGCACGCATCCCCGGAGGTCGGCGCTCGTTTGCATGTATTAGCTCAAAAACTGCCACAGTTATCGAAGTAAGGTGAGAGCAATCAAAGGAACCATAACTGATTTAATGAGCCATTCGCAGTTTCACTGTGTACTTAGACTTGCATGGCTTAATCTTTGAGACAAGCATATGCTACTGGCAGGATCAACCAGGTAGCCCAACCGTCTTAACCTCCCCAGTGGGGCGGGTGGAGGCAGGCCCCGGGCGAGCGGGGCTAGACTGACCCACCCACCGCGAGCCGGTGGCGGTCTGGTCTGGGTTGGCCTCACCGGGGGTCTCAGAGGAACCGGGGCCCGCGGCTCGGCTCGGCTGCTTCATCCCTCCCCGGAGGGAGGAATGTATATACACAACATACATGCGTATGCCCTGTTTGCTTTGAGAAAACCGAGTTGCTTCCGGAGACGGCGCCGCAGTCTGCGGGAGCTGCCCCTCCCCCTCCCGGTCCGGGACACCCTGCGACGGACTCCGTGGAAGGACCACTGTGAGGAGAGAGACGGGGCGTCTCGGTCTCGCTACCAATGGGCCGCGCAGCCCCGGGCCAGGGGAGGCGAGCATGCTGGCCGGGGGAACCGACCGCAGAATGCGCCCTGGAGGTCCAGGGGCCCGCGGAGGCCCTCCGATGGCATGCCACGAATGCTGTTCGGTCAGTGGAAGAGCGAGCCTCGCACTGCCTGGAGGTCAACATTTTTGAAAATTGCCTTGCCTGTAAATCTGCTGGTGGTGGTCGAAGTTTACGGATACCACTGCTTGACACCGGAGGAAGGGCACAAGCCCCAAAGGTCCCCAGCTCCGTCCCTTCTCCCGGTCTGAAAACACTTTGAAATTTTAACGGCACCGGGAGAAGGGCACAAGCCTCTGCCTCTCTTCGCGCCCCTGGTAGTCCAACCACCCTCTACACTTAGAATATTTCCCTCTGCCTCCTCTCTTCGCTCCCCTGGTAGTCCAACCACCCTCTACAGAATCAGAATCAGAATCAGCTTTATTGGCCAAGTATGTGCACATACAAGGAATTTGACTCTGGTAACTTTTACTCTCTGGTACAGTACAAACTTAAATAGCGAAATAAGAATAAAATAAATCTCAAACTGTACATATAAAATATAGGTAATATACACCGGGGTTATTGTACAGTGAATATTTACAGGGCAGAGTCATTGTTTATTGTTCATGTGGATGGTCTCTCGCTCTGTGACTGCTCAGAGTTCATCAGAGCGACAGCCCGGGGGAAAAAACTGTCCTTGTGGCGGGTGGTTTTGGCGTACAGTGCTCTGTAACGCCGGCCTGAGGGGAGGAGTCTGAACAGTTTGTGACCAGGGTGTGAGGGGTCTGTGGAGATTTTCCTGGCCCGCTTCCTGACCCGGGACCGGTACAGGTCCTGGATGGAGGGAAGATCGGTGCCAATGATCCTCTCCGCAGCCCTGACTGTTCTCTGCAGTCTGTCCCTGTCATGCCTGGTGGAGGATCCAAACCAGACAGTGATGGACGTGGTCAGGACAGACTGGACTATTGCAGTGTAGAATATGATCAGCAGCTCCTGAGGCAGGTTGAACTTTCTGAGCTGGCGCAGAAAGTACAGCCTCTGCTGGGCCTTCTTCCTCACGGAGTCTATGTGGGCGGACCACTTCATGTTCCGTGAAATTGTGGACCCTAGGAACCTGAATGAGTCCACTTCTTGGGAACCGGGATGATGGTGGAGCGTTTGAGGCAGGAGGGGACCTCGCACAGCTCCAGGGAGTTGTTGAAGATCTGAGTGAAGATGGGAGCCAGCTGGTCAGCACAGACTTTCAGGCAGGACGGAGACACTCCATCGGGTCCCGGGGCCTTCCTAATCCTCTGTCTCTGAAAGAGCTGACGCACATCCTGTTCGCAGATCCTCAGCGCAGGCAGGGGGTCGGGTGTGGTTTGTGGAGCTGCAAGGCCTTTTGTGATGGAGATGGTGGGGGAAGTGAAAGGTGTGAAAGTCCTTTCAAACCTGGAGTAGAAGTCGCTGAGGTCCTCTGCCAGGCGGGGGCTCCCCACAGGGTGGGGGGATGGTCTCCTGTAGTTGGTGATGGTCTGCAGGCCTTTCCAAACTGTAGAGGTGTCGTTGGCAGAAAAGTGGTCCTTCAGCTTCTCACTGTACTTCCTCTTTGCTGCCTTGATCTCCTTTGTCAGCTTGTTCCTGGCCTGCTTGTACAGGTCTCGATCCCCACTCCTGTAGGCCTCCTCCTTGTCCTGGCGTAGCCGTCTCAGTTCTGCAGTGAACCATGGTTTGTTGTTGTTGAATGTGCAGAAGGTTTTGGTCTGCACGCACATGTCCTCACAAAAGCCGATGTAAGATGTCACAGTGTCGGTTAGTTCATCCAGGTCTGAGGCTGCTGCTTCAAAGACGCTCCAATCAGTGCAGTCAAAGCAGGCCTGTAACTGCATCTTTGACTCGTCCGTCCATCTCTTCACAGTTTTCACTGCAGGCTTAGCAGATTTCAGCTTTTGCCTGTAGGATGGGATGAGGTGGACCAGGCAGTGGTCAGAAAGTCCCAAAGCAGCACGGGGGACAGAGCGATATGCGTCCTTTATTGTGGTGTAGCAGTGGTCCAGAGTGTTCATGTCCCTGGTGGGACACGTCACGTGCTGTCTATATTTTGGCATTTCGACTTTGAGATTTGCTCTGTTAAAATCCCCGAGAATGATTAGCAGAGAGTCCGGGTGTGTTTTCTCCACGTCTGTAATCTGGTCGGCGAGGTGATGTAACGCCTCCGTTACGCACGCCTGCGGTGGAATGTACACACCGACCAGCACGAACTATGCGAACTCCCGCGGTGAATAAAATGGTCTACAGTTTATGAAGAGTGATTCCAAGTGAGGGCTGCATAACTTCTTTAGCACTGTGAGATCTGTACACCAACCTTCGTTAATGTAGAAGCACGTTCCTCCACCCTTTGACTTCCCAGACAGTTCCGCGCAGCGGTCCGCACGGAACAGCTGGAAGCCCGGCAGCCGTAGTGCGCTGTCCGGGATGTGTTCGCTGAGCCAGGTTTCAGTGAAGCACAGGGCGGCTGAACGGCAAAAGTCTGAGTTCTTGGTTAGGAGAAGAAGCAGTTCATCCATTTTGTTAGCCAGAGAGCGGACGTTTCCCAAGTGTATGGACGGGAGAGCGGTGCGCAATCCCCGCTGCCGCAGCTTGACGAGCGCTCCAGCTCGTTTTCCGCGCCGGCGTCTCCGTCTAAATCCACAGAGCGCTGCTGCTCCTCCAACCAAAATCTCCAAAAAACAGTCTGGCTGGCTGAAAACCGGTGAAAAACTACACTTAGAAAATTTCCCTCTGCCTCCTCTCTTCGCGCCCCTGCTAGTCCAACCATTTTTTACACTTAGTGCATTTCCGCGCAGCCGACCACGGGGCGCCTTCCTCGGCTTGTGCTGGTCAGACATGCCGCTGATTTTTCACGGTCCCCCCCAGCTGGCTCAGCGCACTGCAGCTCAAGCAGACAGGTCCTGATCAGACTCCAGACTGCCTGTTGTGTCACATATAGCATAATGAGAGGCAGAGCTGGTGTAATTTTGCCAGTTTTGCAGGTAAATATGCTGTGTGTACAAATATCGCTTCTCTCGGCGAGATAAAGCGATTTGGTCATTTCTGCTCAGAACAGCCGGGCTGAGCTCCACCCTGGCTCACAATACATCATTTTGATCAGTTGCCTCACATATAGCCTAATGAGAGGCAGAATTGGTGTAATTTCTCTCCAGTTTTGCAGGTAAATATGCTGTGTGTACAAATATCGCTTCTCTCGGCGAGATAAAGCGATTTGGTCATTTCTGTTTAAAACGGCCGTGCTGACCTCCACCCTGGCTCCCAATGCATCATTTTGATCAGTTTTTATTACAATCAGTCCGAATGGGGTGTGGGATGAGGCGGAGATGCCTGTCTTCGCCTTCCACGGGGGTGAGTGCAGGCCGACCGCGCAGCCGAACACAGTGCGCCTTCCTCGGCTTGTGGTGGTCAGACATGCGCTGATGTTTTCACGGTCCCCCCCAGCTGGCTCAGCGCACTGCAGCTCAAGCAGACAGGTCCTGATCAGACTCCAGACTGCCTGTTGTGTCACATATAGCATAATGAGAGGCAGAGCTGGTGTAATTTTGCCAGTTTTGCAGGTAAATGTGTTGTGTGCACAAATGCGTCTCTGCTGGCGAGATAAAGCGATTTGGTCATTTCTGCTCAGAACGGCCGGGCTGAGCTCCACCCTGGCTCCCAATACATCATTTTGATCAGTTTTTATTACAATCAGCTCGAATGGGATGTGAGTGTTTTGGGTCTGATAAATGCACGCATCCCCGGAGCTCTGCGCTCGTTTGCATGTATAAGCTCAAAAATTGCCACAGTTATCCAAGTAACGTGAGAGCGATCAAAGGAACCATAACTGATTAAATGAGCCATTCGCAGTTTCACTGTACCGGCCGTGTGTACTTAGACTTGCATGGCTTAATCTTTGAGACAAGCATATGCTACTGGCAGGATCAACCAGGTAGCCCAACCGTCTAAACCTCCCCAGTCGGGCGGGTGGAGGCAGGCCCCGGGCGAGCGGTGCTAGCCTGACCCACCCACCGCGAGCCGGAGGCGGTCTGGTCTGGGTTGGCCTCACCGGGGGTCTCGGAGGAACCGGGGCCCGCGGCTCGGCTCGGCTGCTTCATCCCTCCCTCCGGGGAGGGATGTATATATACACAACATACACGCTTATGTCCTGTTCGCTTTGAGAACACCGAGTTGCTTCTGGAGACGGCGCCGCAGTCTGCAGGAGCTGCCCCCCCCCCTCCCGACGGGATGGGGGGGTCCGGGACACCCTGCGACGGACTCCGTGGAAGGACCGCTGTGAGGAGAGAGACGGGGCGTCTCGGTCTCGCTACCAATGGGTGTCAGGCACCGGGATGCGGAGGACCGCAAGAGTCGCAGCCCCGGGCCGGGGGAGGCGAGCATGCTGGCCGGGGGAACCGACCGCAGAATGCGCCCTGGAGGTCCAGGGGCCCGCGGAGGCCCTCCGATGGCATGCCACGAATGCCGTTCGGTCAGTGGAAAAGCGAGCCTCGCACTGCCTGGAGGTCAACAGTTTTTGAAAATTGCCTTGCCTGTAAATCTGCTGGTGGTGGTCGAAGTTTACGGATACCACTGCTTGACACCGGAGGAAGGGCACAAGCCCCAAAGGTCCCCAGCTCTGTCCCTTCTCCCGGTCTGAAAACACTTTGAAATTTTAACGGCCCCTGGTAGTCCAACCACCCTCTACACTTAGAACATTTGCCTCTGCCTCCCCTCTTCGCGCCCTTGGTAGTCCAACCACACTCTACACTTAGTGCATTTCCCTCTGCCTCCTCTCTCGCGCCCCTGGTAGTCCAACCACCCTCTACACTTAGAAAATTTCCCTCTGCCTCCTCTCTTCGCACCCCTGGTAGTCCAACCACACTCTACACTTAGAATATTTCCCTCTGCCTCCTCTCTTCGCGCCCTTGGTAGTCCAACCACACTCTACACTTAGTGCATTTCCCTTTGCCTCCTCTCTTCGCGCCCCTGGTAGTCCAACCACCCTCTACACTTAGTGCATTTCCCTCTGACTCCTCTCTTCGCGTCCCTGGTAGTCCAACCACCCTCTACACTTAGAATATTTCCCTCTGCTCCTCTCTTCGCGCCCCTGGTAGTCCAACCACCTTTTACACTTAGTGGATTTTCCTCTGCCTCCTCTCTTCGCGCCCCTGGTAGTCCAAGCACCCTCTAGACTTAGAATATTTCCCTCTGCCTCCTCTCTTCGCGCCCCTGGAAGTCCAACCATTTTTTACACTTAGTGCATTTTCCTCTAGCTCCTCTCTCCGCACCCCTGGTAGTCCAAGCACCCTCTACACTTAGAATATTTCCCTCTGCCTCCTCTCTTCGCGCCCCTGGTAGTCCAACCACCTTTTACACTTAGTGCATTTTCCTCTGCCTCCTCTCTTCGCGCCCCTGGTAGTCCAACCACCTTTTACACTTAGTGCATTTTCCTCTGCCTCCTCTCTTCGCGCCCCTGGTAGTCCAAGCACCCTCTAGACTTAGAATATTTTCCTCTGCCTCCGCTCTTCGCGCCCCTGGTACCCCGAGCGAAGGGAAGGAGGGGGCGTTTGCTGGCTGACCTCGGCCGACAAAAGCTTGGATCGAGGGATGACTTTCAATAGATCGCAGCGAAGTTGCTGCTCTGCTGCGTACGAAACCCTGACCCGTGCCGCTGATTTTTCACGGTTCACCTCAGCCGGCTCCACGCACTGCAGCTCCACCAGACAGGTCACGTTCAGCCTCCACCCCGCCTGTTGCATGACATATGGCATAATCAGAGGCAGAACTGGTGTAATTTTGCCAGTTTTGCAGGTAAATGTGTTGTGTGCACAAACGCGTCTCTGCTGGCGAGATAAAGCGATTTGTGCATTTCTGCTGAAAACGGCCGTGCTGAGCTCCACCCTGGCTCCCAATACATGCTTTTGATCAGTTTTTATGACAATCAGCTCGAATGGGACGTGAGATGAGGGGGACATGCCTGTGTTCGCCTTCCATGGGGGGTCAGTCGAGGCCGCCAGTGCGTCCGACGACAGCGCGCCTTGCTCGGTCTGCGGTGGCCGGGCGTGCCGCTGATTTTTCACGGTTCACCTCAGCCGGCTCACAAACTTTCACAAACCTCCTACAGATGTACACATACAAATATTGCCTTACAACATCCTAAATGAGTACTGAGTACAATATGAATAAACATCCAACCTAGAGCTGCAACAATTAATCAAAAAATAAATTATTAATCACCAACCAGTTTGAGTCAGGCTCTGTCTAATTTAAAAAATGGTCACATTCTCTGATTCAACGTTTTCTTTATGAATATTTTCTGGTTTTCAGCTAAATATTTTCCAACAAAATCATCAACGGATTTATTGGTAATGAAAATACAATGCAATATTACATGATAGTCTTTGTTAAAGTTGAAGTTCTTTACTTTGTTTTAGTAATTTTACTTGTAACTAAGTAATATTTTAACAGAGTAACTGCAATGAAAACAAATTCATATTCTACCACTTCTTACTACTGTTTACTTTGGCACTGGCTGGATGCCCTTCGTTCTCCTCTGTCTCTTGCCCCAGTGAACCATTTCGACAGTGCCCTCTCTGCTTCCTGCTGGTTCACCTGTGCGGCCAGTGACGACTTCTTTTTAACAGCTTCTGTAAAACAAATTTGGTTGACAGTATGAGCTATGGACATTAAAAAACACATTCTCTTCAAACACCATTTAGAATAAAACAATGGCCAACTTTAGGGCCATAGATTTTTTGGACAAGAAAATATTTATAAAGTACTTGAACTTAATAAAACATTTATTATAATACTCCCTCAAATATAATAGCTTTGTGAGGTGTGTCCATTCATTCATTCATCCATTCATTCATCTTGTGTAACCACTTATTCCTGTTAAGGGTCGCAGGGGTCTGCAGGAGCCTATCCCAGATGTCACCAAGCTAGAGGTGGGGTACACCCTGGACAGGTCGCCAGTCCATCGCAGGGCTAAGACAGAGAGACAGACAACCATTCACACTCACATGCACACCTATGGACAATTTAGAATCACCAATGAACCTATTGAGCATGTCTTTGGATGGTGGGGGGAAGCCAGAGTGAGGTGTGTACAAATAATCATAAAATAAAATGATAAAACATGTTTTCACATAAAAATGCCAAAATGCACTAAAAGCAATAACTGATGCACACTAGTAATAATACTAAAATTTATTTATTCATTCATTTCGGCAAGTCAATTCGATCATCATCACACATCAAAATCAATATCAGTATGAGTACAAGTGACCTGGCCGAAATTGAAAGCGGGAGAAGCCAAAGCTTATCTAGTCCCGCCCCCATTACCCAGAGTACAGATTTAGATTTTTAGGGCCCGAGCAACGAAGTGCAGGGGCCCAACGGGGCCATGCAACGGAGTTGCAAGGACCCTATTGTTTTCGTACTGTTTATTAGTGTTTATTATTAGGGCCCGAGCAACGAAGTGCAGGGGCCCAACGGGGCCATGCAACGGAGTTGCAAGGACCCTATTGTTTTCGTACTGTTTATTATTATTATTATTAGGGCCCGAGCAACGAAGTGCAGGTGCCCAACGGGGCCATGCAACGGAGTTGCAAGGACCCTATTGTTTTGGTACTGTTTATTATTATTAGTGCCCGAGCAACGAAGTGCAGGGGCCCAACGGGGCCATGCAACGGAGTTGCAAGGACCCTATTGTTTTCGTACTGTTTATTATTATTATTATTAGGGCCCGAGCAACGAAGTGCAGGGGCCCAACGGGGCCATGCAACGGAGTTGCAAGGACCTATTGTTTTCGTACTGTTTATTATTATTATTAGTGCCGAGTGCCTATGTCAAGAGGCCCCTCCTCCATAGGGAGGAGGGGCCTCGTGCCACAGGCACGAGGCAACTCTTGATCTTCTGCGTGTTTCTTTGCAGTTTTATTTTTACTTATTAGTGCCGAGTGCCTATGTCAAGAGGCCCCTCCTCCCATAGGGAGGAGGGGCCTCGTGCCACAGGCACGAGGCAACTCTTGATCTTCTGCGTGTTTCTTTGCAGTTTTATTTACTTATTAGTGCCTATGTCAAGAGGCCTATGCCTCGTGCCACAGGCACGAGGCAACTCTTGATCTTCTGCGTGTTTCTTTGCAGTTTTATTTTTACTTATTAGTGCCGAGTGCCTATGTCAAGAGGCCCCTCCTCCCATAGGGAGGGAGGGGCCTCGTGCCATAGGCACGAGGCCACTCTTGATCTTCTGCGTGTTTCTTTGCAGTTTTATTTTTACTTATTATTATTCCTTTTCCGCCCCTTTTTCGCCGATTAATGCGGCCCGAACCGGCCAGAGGACCCCAACACATGATATATCGAAACGTGTGTTTTGATCCGAATCCCGGGCTATTACTTGAATAAGCGATGTGGTGAGTTTTTCACGAATTTATTCGCGAATTTATTCGCGAAAAGCGGCGAAAAAAATTTCCCATTCAAATGATGGGAGTCCCCGAAAAAAAAAAGAAAGATCAAACAGGCATTTCAACAATCAACTGCTCTGGCATACTTTCACCCAGAGAACTTCATTGAAACTGTAAAATGTAGGCACTCTTGTCTCTCTTCAGAGATTCCCTTCACTTATCGACACCTTTTACCGTTTTTAAACCATGAAGCCTCAAAGCGGTGAAGGGTTTTACTCAGATTTCGGGGGGTTTATAATGGGTGTGTATTGCGCGGAATGTTCGCGCCAGAGGGTGAGACACCAACTGCCAGAGTGAGAAGAGAGAAGAAAATTAGGCAAAAAATAAAATAGAAAACTGCTCGGTGGCCACAAATTTCACACCCACAGACATAATTTATACATAGAACGTAGGAAAATGTGTCTTCTCGCTCACAATTTGTCCGCTGAGCTGTAAGTCTTATAGTTTTGGCGTGAGACGCAAAGCTGCGCCAGCAAACCCCTTCCTCGCTCCATAGACTGCAATGTTAAATTTGTGGAGCAAGCAGAAGAAGCAATCCTTTGTTTTAAATCGCTTTAAATAGCTCACATTTCTACATTTTACCCACCAAACTGGCATATCTAAGACGTTCAGGAAAGCCTCAAGATGCCCAAAGTGAAGTTGGTTCAACGATTTGGACACACGGTTTGGCCACAAGGCCTTCCTGTTCGAGGCCGTGGTTTCAGCATTTTCGCCCACTCTAGTCCTTTTCTAACTGATATTCAAACTGGTAACCGTGGAAACAGGGGCTCACAGAAAGAGGCGGGAAAAACATAAGTAACTGTCTGTAGGGCGGCCATTTTGGGGCAATGTGAATGGAAACAGCCCACTGGAACTTCTAACTGAAGTAACTGGTCTGTGGGGCGGCCCATTTTGGCTTTTGGCACCCAAGTTGAACAATGACAGGTGACCGTCTGCATTGGCTAGCGCGTTCATGCTAATTGCTAACATTAGCGGCTAATGCTAATTTAGTGATGGATATTGGTGGTAGCATTAGTGCAAGGCAATTAGCATGTTAGCGAATAGCATCGTTAGAATTAGCATGTTAGCAATTAGCATCTACTTAATTTTTAGTGGCTTAAAAGTCATGCTAACACTAAACCAATGTTAAAAGTAATTGGCTAGCGCATCATGTTAATTGCTAACATTAGCGGCTAATGCTAATGTTAGTGGCTAGAAATTGGTGGTTTGCATTTAGTGGCAGGCATTAGCATGTTGGCGAATAGCATATTAGAATTAGCATGTTAGCATTAGCATGTTAGCAATTAGCATCTACTAATTTTTAGCGGCTTAAAAGACATGCTAACACTAAACCAATGTGAAAATAAGTGGCTAGCGCATCATGCTAATTGCTAACATTAGCAGCTAATGGCAACAGCCCACTCGGCACTTTCAAATTTCTGCGGGAATTTCTAGTTATTATTCCTTTTCCGCCCTTTTTCGCCGATTAATGCGGCCCGAACCGGGCCAGAGGACCCCAACACATGATATATCGAAAGTGTGTTTTGATCCCGAATCCCGGGCTTTACTTGAATAAGCGATTGGTGAGTTTTTCGCGAATTTATTCGCGAAATAGCGGCGGAAAAATTTCCCATTCAAATGAATGGGAGTCCCCGAAAAAAAAGAAAGATCAACAGGCATTTTCAACAATCAACTGCTCTGGCATACTTTCACCAGAGACTTCATTGAAACTGTAAAATGTAGGCACTCTTGTCTTCTCTTCAGAGATTCCCTTCACTTATCGACACCTTTTACCGTTTTTAAACCATGAAGCCTCCAAAGCGGGTGAAGGGTTTTACTCAGATTTCGGGGGGTTTATAATGGGTGTGTATTGCGCGGAATGTTCGCGCCAGAGGGTGAGACACCAACTGCCAGGAGTGAGAAGAGAGAAGAAAATTAGGCAAAAATAAAATAGAAACTGCTCCCGTGGCCACAAATTTCACACCACAGACATAATTTATACATAGAAACGTAGGAAAATTTGTCTTCTCGCTCACAATTTGTCCGCTGAAGCTGTAAGTCTTATAGTTTTGGCGTGAGACGCAAAGCTGCGCCAGCAAACCCCTTCCTCGCTCCATAGACTGCAATGTTAAATTTGTTGGAGCAAAGCAGAAGCAATCCTTTGTTTTAAATCGCTTTTAAATAGCTCACATTTCTACATTTTACCCAGAAACTGCATATCTAGACGTTCAGGGAAAGCCTCAAGATGCCCAAAAGTGAAGTCGGTTCAACGATTAGACACACGGTTTGGCCACAAGGCCTTCCTGTTCGAGGCCGTGGTTTCAAGCATTTTCGCCCACTCTAGTCCTTTTCTAACTGATATCAAACTGGTAACCGTGGCAACCAGGGGCTCCACAGAAAGAGGCGGGGAAAACATAAGTAACTGGTCTTAGGGCGGCCATTTTTGGGGCAATGTTAATGGAAACAGCCCACTCCGAGAAGAAAATTCTAACTGAAGTAACTGGTCTGTGGGGCGGCCATTTTGGCTTTTGGCACCCAAGTTGAACAATGACAGGTTGTCTGTCTTGTCATTTGGCTAGCGCGTCATGCTAATTGCTAACATTAGCGGCTAATGCTAATTTTTAGTAGCTAGAAATTGGTGGTAGCATTAGTGGCAGCATTAGCATGTTAGCGAATAGCATATTAGCATTTAGCATGTTAGCATAGCCATGTTAGCAATTAGCATCTACTTAATTTTTAGTTGTCTAAAGAGACATGCTAACACTAAACTAATGCTAAAGTTAGTGGCTAGCGCGTCATGCTAATTGCTAACATTTAGCAGCTAATGGCAACAGCCCACTCGGCACTTCAAAATTTCCGGGGAAATTTTCTAGTTATTATTATTATTATTATTATATTATTATTAGTGCCGAGTGCCTATGTCAAGAGGCCCCTCCTCCCATAGGGAGGAGGGGCCTCGTGCCTATGGCACGAGGGCAACTCTGATCTTCTGCGTGTTTCTTTGCAGTTTTTATTATTTATTATTCATTTTCCGCCCTTTTTCGCCGATTAATGCGCGCCCGAACCGGCAAGAGGACCCCAACACATTATATATCGAAACGTGTGTTTTGATCCCGAATCCTATGCTATTACTTGGATAAGCGATCGGTGATTTTTTTCGCCAATTTATTCGCGAAAAAAAGCGAAAAATTTCCCATTGAAATGAATGGAGACCCCGAAAATCAACAGGCATTTTCTACAATCAATTGCTCTGGCATACTTTCACCCAGACACCTCATTTAAACTTTAAAACGTAGACACTCTTGTCTTCTCTTCAGAGATTCCCTTCACTTATCGACACCTTTACCGTTTTTAAACCATTAAGCCTCAAAGTTGTGAAGGTTTTTACTCAAATTTCGGGTGGGTTTATAATGGGTGTGTATTGCGCGGAATGTTCGCGCTAGAGGGACAGCTAGAGTGAGAGGAGAGAAGAAAATTAGGCAAAAAATAATAAAACAGAAACTGCTCCCGTGGCCACAAATTTCACACCACAGACATAATTTATACATAGAAACGTAGGAAAATTTGTCTTCTCGCTCACAATTTGTCTGCTAAAGCTGATGTAAGTCTTATAGTTTTGGCGTGAGACGCAAAGCTGCGCCAGCAAACCCCTTCCTCCGCTCCATAGACTGCAATGTTAAATTTGTGGAGCAAGCAGAAGCAATCCTTGTTTTTAAATCGCTTTAAATAGCTCACATTTCTACATTTTACCCACAAACTGCATATCTAGACGTTTCAGGAAAGCCTCAAGATGCCCAAAGTGAAGTCGGTTCAACGATTAGACACACGGTTTGGCCACAAGGCCTTCCTGTTCGAGGCCGTGGTTTCAGCATTTTTTCTCTCTCTCCCTGTCTTCGTAACTGAAATTCAAACTGGTAACCGTGGCAACCAGGGGCTCCACAGAAAGAGGCGGGAAAAACATAAGCAACTGGTCTGTAGGGCGGCCAATTTTGGGGCAATGTTAATGGAAACAGCCACTCGGGAAACTTCTACCTGAAGTAACTGGTCCGTGGGCGGCCCATTTTGGCTTTTGGCACCCCAAGTTGAACAATGACAGGTGTCTGTCTGTCATTGGCTAGCGCGTCATGCTAATTGCTAACATTAGCGGCTAATGCTAATTTTAGTAGCTAGAAAATTGGTGGTAGCATTAGTGCCGCATTAGCATGTTAGCGAAAAAGCATATTAGCAATTAGCATGTTAGCATAGCATGCTAACAATTAGCATGTATTTAATTTTTAGTGTCTAAAAAGGACATGCTAACACTAAACCAATGCTAAAATTAGTGGCTAGCGCCTCATGCTAATTGCTAACATTAGCGGCTAATGCTAATTTTTAGTGGCTACGAATTGGTGGTTGCATTAGTGGCAGCATTAGCATGTTGGCGAATAGCATATTACCAATTAGCATGTTGGCATTAGCATGCTAACAATTAGAATGTATTAATTTTTAGTGTCTGTTTTCTAGTTATTATTATTTTTCTCGTTCTTCTGTTCAGGCCGAAAATCAGCATTTTGTCATACATGCACGAAAAGTCCTGAAAATGGCAGACAGATTCGTTTGCGTCCAATACTGATCTAAATATGTGCCCCCAGCACGGGCGTGGCAAAATGGCTCTTTAGCGCCACCTAGAAATTTTCAACTGACCTGGACCGGAAGCCCGTTGCGTCTAAAAATCTGAACATATGTCACATTTATGTAACATCCCAGGACGCACCAAAACATCAAAAGGCGCCATAGTCTAAACCCAACAGGAAGTCTGCTATTTTGTCCGCAAACTTGAAAAAACACCTTGAAATGGAGAAATCTGGCTTTGGAATGTGGGAGGGTCTGGCATTTAACCTTGTCAGATTGACTTCAAAATGTGGAAATAGATAGTTACAAGTATAGGCAATATCTTGAGAAAAAAATTGACTTTTCGTCGAAGTGGCGTGGGTGTTCTGGCCCTCAAAAATGTCTTAGTATTTGATGACGCGAGATTGTAACAAGAGGGTAGTATTAATGTGCTTTAATTCAGTCCAAAGTGGTCCAAAGTGCATCAAACTTTACAGTATTGTTGCTGGTCCCTATCTGAACACATCCATATGACAATATTCATACAATTATTGTAGCGCCACCCACTGTGGACAAGAAATGTTACAAAATATCTGGTGTTTGTTGTATGAGCTGCTCTTCCTTTCAGGGTCTTCTTCCTTTCAGGATTCTCTTCAATTTTTTTCAGGATGTACTTATAAGGGTTTTGGTCGTTCACTGCGAAAATTGTGACTTTTCGTTAAACTTTGGGCGTTCTACTGTAGCGAAAGTGACACCTGCCCCGTCTGACTGATTCCCTCATCTTTACACGTAGTACGCTACTTTGTCAGCAGATGGTGCCATTTAGTCTGTTAAAACAAGCATTTCTAAAAGGGGTTTAGGAGAAGTGCATTATTTAGTCATTACAATGTGTCATTATACATGGACATTGTGTGTTCATAAGATACTTTTAAGTAATTATAAAGTTGTAAGAGAATATTTATTTACTATTTATAAATTGGATGTAAAGAGAAGTAAGAGATACTGTACTTAGAGATACTTAAAATATATTCAGAATTCTATTTGGAATCATCTTTTGTTGTATGTATTTCAGTTTTACAGTCAACTTGAATTGGGAGTGACAAAATAAATCCTTGAAGAAAGAAGACTTTGCCTCTCATTGAAGAACTGTTAGCTGTCTGCCAAACTGCATACAGTACATTCAGGCAGGGGGAGAATTTACGCTCTGCCCCGGGAACTGCAGTGACCCCGTCCTTGCCCGTCGCCGACAAGCGTGGATTGCGAGGGCCCGTTCCAATGCTGCTTGCAGCTTTAATTATTGTTATTATTATTTATTATTATTATTATTTTTCTCGTTCTTCTGTTCAGGCCGAAAATCAGCATTTCGTCATACATGCACGAAAAGTCCTGAAAATGGGCAGAGAGATTCGTTTCCCTCCAATACTGATCTGAGTAAGTGCCCCAAGCACAGGCGTGGCAAAATGCCTCTCTAGCGCCACCTACAAATTTCAACGGAACAGCCCCGGAAGCCCGTTGCGTCTAAAAATCTGGAAATATGTCACATTTATGTAACATTCCAGGACGCACAAAAAAGTCTCTTGGACCCATAGTCTAAACCCAACAGGAAGTCTGCTATTATGTCCGCAAACTTGAAAAAACACCTTGAAATGGAAAAATCTTGGCTTTGGAATGTGGGAGGGTCTGGCATTTAACCTTGTCGATTGACTTCAAAATGTGGAAATAGATAGTTACAAGTATAGTCAGTGTCCTGAGAAAAAAAATTGACTTTTCGTCCAAGTGGCGTGGGTGTTCTGGCCCCTCAAAAATTTCTTTGATTTGATGACGCGGGTTGGAACTGGAAGTAGTGTTAAATGTGCTTTAATTCAGTCCAAAGTGCATCAAACTTACAGTATTGTTGCTGGTCCCTATCTGAACACATCCATATGACAATATTCATACAATTATTGTAGCGCCACCTACTTTGGACAAGAAATGTTAGAAAAATATCTGATGAGCTGCCGTTCCTTTCGAGGTCTTTGGATTCTCTTTTAATTTTTTCAGGATGTACTTATATGGGTTTTGGTTGTTCACTGCGAAAATTGTGACTTTTCGTAACCTTTGGGCGTTCTACTGTAGTGAAAGTGACACCTGCCCCTGTCTGACTGATTCCCTCATCTTGCACGTAGTACGCAACTTGTCCAGCAGATGGTGCCATTAAGTCTGTTTAAAACAAGCATTTCTAAAAGGGCTTTAGGAGATTCAGGGAGGAGAGAATTTATGCTCTGCCCCGGGAACTGCAGTGACCCCGTCCTTGCCAGTCGCCGACAAGCGTGGGGTGCGAGGGCCCGTCATGCTGCTTGCAGCTTTAATTTTTTTTTTTTATATATATATATATATATATATATATATATATTTGTTTTTCTTACATTTGACCTATTACAACAGAATATGAAAGCATTGCTGCAGTTCAGCATAAGACAGTCAAAAACAGATTACATGTGTGTTCGCACATTGTCCATATTCTTCCGTCATTAGTGAACAACAGTCCTTTCTAATCGCCTGGCGTGTTGTAGTCCATAATCCGTTGTAGTCCAAATGACAATTTTCATGGTTATGTATTAGTTGAGGTGGTGTCAGCGCCCGTTTTTGCCATGTAGCCCTACACGTCTGTAGAGCTTATCTCAGATCTTATCTTCACCCAAATCCTCCCGAGATTTGGCTCCATCGGCTCGCATGCTTGCCACATCCTCTCGCATGCCTGCCACATCCTCGTAGATGACATAGATGGTCTCGCACATCTTTCTTACTTTCCGGTACAGCATGTGCAATCCAAATCCCAGAGCGAGCATTCCCGCTGTTGAACTCACAAACAGGTACACATCTTCCACCATCCTCCACATCCAGAGCGGCAAGGCACAGGACTCTCCACTTGTCCCATCCATCCTTGGTGTAGCCCGCCTGGAAGGTCCCCACTGGACATTCGGGTTCACCAGAAACCCGCCTTCCGTGTTGAGAACACTCTGTCAATTGCGTTCAAGGACCAGTTTTAACAGCTCCATTGCAGATCAGTTGATTGTCATCAGCTGTATCAGTTTGCCAGTTGTGCTCTTCAGTCGTCTTTCAGTTCTGGTACAATTGTTCCAAATTTAAATAAATATATACATATAAATGTTTATTTCAAATCTGAAGCCTGCATTGTACCATTGAAGCCTCAACTAAAGTAATTATATGAGCAGTTCTCAAAATAGTGCAATTCAGTACAAAGAGATTCTTGCATTTTCATCTCGTGAGGCATTTTTCCTCTAATTTTACTTTAATTTTCCGACTGACGGAAATCCATCAGGGCTACAGAGAACTTGAATCCCTGCAGACGAAATGATAACTTCTCTAACTACTTACCATATACAATGTTTGAAAAGACAAAAGAAGTCCTTAAACCTCTTTTTCGTGACGGCCAAACATGCTATAGTCCAATGCCGGCTCGTTTGACAGAATGTATTTCATCTTTTGCCTTGTTGCATCATCTACACTTGTAAATGCCACCATGGCAACCTAGGGATGAAAAAATAGGCTTACATTAATTGCTAAGACAATAAGCCTCAAAGATTTAAAGAATTAAGCTGGAAATGGCAAAGAAGAACACTTTTTCAACAGTGTGTGAACAACTGTGATCTGGACAAATCTAAATGTGACAGGAAGACAATGGTTGAGAGAAGTCAACAGGGAGCAATTAGAATTCATGTTTTTTGCACAGGTAAATACTGTGTGGTTAACATTCACCCACCAACTATAAATTTTCAGGTTAAATTCAGCTCAGTACAATTTAACACACTTGTAGATGAAAACTAGCCAGCCAAGAATTAGAACAATGGAAAAGTTCTTATTATGTTTGGATTTGTCATATTTCGGCATAATCAGAGGCAGAATCGGTCGAATTTTGCCAGTTTGACAGGTAAATGTGTTGTGTGCACAAATGCGTCTCTGCTGGCGAGATGAAGCGATTTGTGCATTTCTGCTGAAAACGGCCATGCTGAGCTGCAGCCTGGCTCCCAATACATAGTCCAACCACCGTCTACACTTAGAATATTTCCCTCTGCCTTCTCTCTTCGCGCCCCTGGTAGTCCAACCATTTTTTACACTTAGTGCATTATCCTCTAGCTCCTCTCTCCGCACCCCTGGTAGTCCAAGCACCCTCTACACTTAGAATATTTCCCTCTGCCTCCTCTCTTCGCGCCCCTGGTAGTCCAACCATTTTTTACACTTAGTGCATTGTCCTCTGCCTCCGCTCTTCGCGCCCCTGGTACCCCGAGCGAAGGGATGGAGGGGGCTTTTGCTGGCGGACCTCGGCCGACAAAAGCTTGGATCGAGGGATGACTTTCAATAGATCGCAGCGAAGTTGCTGCTCTGCTGCGTACGAAACCCTGACCCGTGCCGCTGATTTTCACGGTTCACCTCAGCCGGCTCCACGCACTGCAGCTCACCAGACAGGTCACGTTCAGCCTCCACCCCGCTGTTGCGTGACATATGGCATAATCAGAGGCAGAACTGGTTGTAATTTTGCCAGTTTTGCAGGTAAATGTGTTGTGTGCACAAATGCGTCTCTGCTGGCGAGATTTGGTCATTTCTGCTCAGAACGGCGGGCTGAGCTCCACCCTGGCTCCCCAATACATCATTTTGATCAGTTTTTATTACAATCAGTCGAATGGGTTGTGGGATGAGGCGGGAGATGCCTGTCTTCGCCTTCCACGGGGGTGAGTGGAGGCCGACCCGCGCAGACGAACACAGTGCGCCTTCCTCGGCTTGTGGTGGTCAGACATGCCGCTGATTTTTCACAGTCCCCCCCAGCTGGCTCAGCGCACTGCAGCTCAAGCAGACAGGTCCTGATCAGACTCCAGACTGCCTGTTGTGTCACATATAGCATAATGAGAGGCAGAGCTGGTGTTAATTTTGCCAGTTTTGCAGGTAAATGTCTTGTGTGCACGAATGCGTCTCTGCTGGCGAGATAAAGCGATTTGGTCATTTCTGCTCAGGACAGCCGGGCTGAGCTCCACCCTGGCTCACAATACATCATTTTGATCAGTTGCCTCACATATAGCCTAATGAGAGGCAGAATTGGTGTTAAATTTTCTCCAGTTTTGCAGGTAAATATGCTGTGTGTACACATATCGCTTCTCTCGGCGAGATAAAGCGATTTGGTCATTTTTGTTTAAAACGGCCGTGCTGACCTCACCCTGGCTCCCAATGCATAATTTTGATCAGTTTTTATGACAACCAGCTCGAATGGGATGTGAGTGTTTTGGCTCTGATAAATGCACGCATCCCCCGGAGGTCGGCGCTCGTTTGCATGTATTAGCTCAAAAAACTGCCACAGTTATCGAAGTAAGGTGAGAGCAATCAAAGGAACCATAACTGATTTAATGAGCCATTCGCAGTTTCACTGTGTACTTAGACTTGCATGGCTTAATCTTTGAGACAAGCATATGCTACTGGCAGGATCAACCAGGTAGCCCAACCGTCTTAACCTCCCAGTGGGGCGGGTGGAGGCAGGCCCCGGGCGAGCGGGGCTAGACTGACCACCCACGCGAGCCGGTGGCGGTCTGGTCTGGGTTGGCCTCACCGGGGGGTCTCAGAGGATACGGGGCCCGCGGCTCGGCTCGGCTGCTTCATCCCTCCCCGGAGGGAGGAATGTATATACACAACATACATGCGTATGCCCTGTTTGCTTTGAGAAAACCGAGTTGCTTCCGGAGACGGCGCCGCAGTCTGCGGGAGCTGCCCCTCCCCCCTCCCGGTCCGGGACACCCTGCGACGGACTCCGTGGAAGGACCACTGTGAGGAGAGAGACGGGGCGTCTCGGTCTCGCTACCAATGGGCCGCGCAGCCCCGGGCCAGGGAGGCGAGCATGCTGGCCGGGGGAACCGACCGCAGAATGCGCCCTGGAGGTCCAGGGGCCCGCGGAGGCCCTCCGATGGCATGCCACGAATGCTGTTCGGTCAGTGGAAGAGCGAGCCTCGCACTGCCTGGAGGTCAACATTTTTGAAAATTGCCTTGCCTGTAAATCTGCTGGTGGTGGTCGAAGTTTACGGATACCACTGCTTGACACCGGAGGAAGGGCACAAGCCCCAAAGGTCCCCAGCTCCGTCCCTTCTCCCGGTCTGAAAACACTTTGAAATTTTAACGGCACCGGGAGAAAGGGCACAAGCCTCTAGCGCCTCTCTTCGCGCCCCTGGTAGTCGAACCACCCTCTACACTTAGAACATTTCCCTCTGCCTCCTCTCTTCTGCGCCCCTGGTAGTCCAAACCACCCTCTACACTTAGAATATTTCCCTCTGCCTCCTCTCTTCGCTCCCCTGGTAGTCCAACCACCCTCTACAGAATCAGAATCAGAATCAGCTTTATTGGCCAAGTATGTGCACATACAAGGAATTTGACTCTGGTAACTTTACTCTCTGGTACAGTACAAACTTAAATAGCGAAATAAGAATAAAATAAATCTCAAACTGTACATATAAAATATAGGTAATATATACACCGGGGTTATTGTACAGTGAATATTTACAGGGCAGAGTCATTGTTTATTGTTCATGTGGATGGTCTCTCGCTCTGTGACTGCTCAGAGTTCATCAGAGCGACAGCCCGGGGGAAAAAACTGTCCTTGTGGCGGGTGGTTTTGGCGTACAGTGCTCTGTAACGCCGGCCTGAGGGGAGGAGTCTGAACAGTTTGTGACCAGGGTGTGAGGGTCTGTGGAGATTTTCCTGGCCCGCTTCCTGACCCGGGACCGGTACAGGTCCCTGGATGGAGGGAAGATCGGTGCCAATGATCCTCTCCGCAGCCCTGACTGTTCTCTGCAGTCTGTCCCTGTCATGCCTGGTGGAGGATCCAAACCAGACAGTGATGGACGTGGTCAGGACAGACTGGACTATTGCAGTGTAGAATATGATCAGCAGCTCCTGAGGCAGGTTGAACTTTCTGAGCTGGCGCAGAAAGTACAGCCTCTGCTGGGCCTTCTTCCTCACGGAGTCTATGTGGGCGGACCACTTCATGTTCCGTGAAATTGTGGACCCTAGGAACCTGAATGAGTCCACTTCTTGGGAACCGGGATGATGGTGGAGCGTTTGAGGCAGGAGGGGACCTCGCACAGCTCCAGGGAGTTGTTGAAGATCTGAGTGAAGATGGGAGCCAGCTGGTCAGCACAGACTTTCAGGCAGGACGGAGGACACTCCATCGGGTCCCGGGGCCTTCCTAATCCTCTGTCTCTGAAAGAGCTGACGCACATCCTGTTCGCAGATCCTCAGCGCAGGCAGGGGGGTCGGTGGGTTGTGGTTTGTGGAGCTGCAAGGCCTTTGTGATGGAGATGGTGGGGAGGAAGTGAAAGGTGTGAAAGTCCTTTCAAACCTGGAGTAGAAGTCGCTGAGGTCCTCTGCCAGGCGGGGGCTCCCCACAGGGTGGGGGGATGGTCTCCTGTAGTTGGTGATGGTCTGCAGGCCTTTCCAAACTGTAGAGGTGTCGTTGGCAGAAAAGTGGTCCTTCAGCTTCTCACTGTACTTCCTCTTTGCTGCCTTGATCTCCTTTGTCAGCTTGTTCCTGGCCTGCTTGTACAGGTCTCGATCCCCACTCCTGTAGGCCTCCTCCTTGTCCTGGCGTAGCCGTCTCAGTTCGGCAGTGAACCATGGTTTGTTGTTGTTGAATGTGCAGAAGGTTTTGGTCTGCACGCACATGTCCTCACAAAAGCCGATGTAAGATGTCACAGTGTCGGTTAGTTCATCCAGGTCTGAGGCTGCTGCTTCAAAGACGCTCCAATCAGTGCAGTCAAAGCAGGCCTGTAACTGCATCTTGACTCGTCCGTCCATCTCTTCACAGTTTTCACTGCAGGCTTAGCAGATTTCAGCTTTTGCCTGTAGGATGGGATGAGGTGGACCAGGCAGTGGTCAGAAAGTCCCAAAGCAGCACGGGGGACAGAGCGATATGCGTCCTTTATTGTGGTGTAGCAGTGGTCCAGAGTGTTCATGTCCCTGGTGGGACACGTCACGTGCTGTCTATATTTGGCATTTCGACTTTGAGATTTGCTCTGTTAAAATCCCCGAGATGATTAGCAGAGAGTCCGGGTGTGTTTTCTCCACGTCTGTAATCTGGTCGGCGAGGGTGATGTAACGCCTCCGTTACGCACGCCTGCGGTGGAATGTACACACCGACCAGCACAAACTATGCGAACTCCCGCGGTGAATAAAATGGTCTACAGTTTATGAAGAGTGATTCCAAGTGAGGGCTGCATAACTTCTTTAGCACTGTGACATCTGTACACCAACCTTCGTTAATGTAGAAGCACGTTCCTCCACCCTTTGACTTCCCAGACAGTTCCGCGCAGCGGTCCGCACGGAACAGCTGGAAGCCCGGCAGCCGTAGTGCGCTGTCCGGGATGTGTTCGCTGAGCCAGGTTTCAGTGAAGCACAGGGCGGCTCTGAACGGCAAAAGTCTGAGTTCTTGGTTAGGAGAAGAAGCAGTTCATCCATTTTGTTAGCCAGAGAGCGGACGTTTCCCAAGTGTATGGACGGGAGAGCGGTGCGCAATCCCCGCTGCCGCAGCTTGACGAGCGCTCCAGCTCGTTTTCCGCGCCGGCGTCTCCGTCTAAATCCACAGAGCGCTGCTGCTCCTCCAACCAAATCTCCAAAAAACAGTCTGGCTGGCTGAAAAACCGGTGAAATGATGAAAAACTACACTTAGAAATTTCCCTCTGCCTCCTCTCTTCGCGCCCCTGCTAGTCCAACCATTTTTTACACTTAGTGCATTTCCGCGCAGCCGACCACGGGCGCCTTCCTCGGCTTGTGCTGGTCAGACATTGCCGCTGATTTTTCACGGTCCCCCCCAGCTGGCTCAGCGCACTGCAGCTCAAGCAGGCAGGTCCTGATCAGGCTCCAGACTGCCTGTTGTGTAACATATAGCATACTGAGAGGCAGAGCTGGTGTAATTTTGCCAGTTTTGCAGGTAAATATGCTGTGTGTACAAATATCGCTTCTCTCGGCGAGATAAGCGATTTGGTCATTCTGCTCAGAACAGCCGGGCTGAGCTCCACCCTGGCTCACAATACATCATTTTGATCAGTTGCCTCACATATAGCCTAATGAGAGGCAGAATTGGTGTAATTTCTCCCAGTTTTGGCAATGTAATATGCTCGTGTGTACAAATATCGCTTCTCTCGGCGAGATAGATAAGCGATCATTTCGTTTTAAAACGGCCGGTGCTGACCTCCACCCTGGTCCCAATGCATCATTTTGATCAGTTTTTATTACAATTCAGTCCGAATTGGGGTGTGGGATGAGGCGGAGATGCCTGTCTTCGCCTTCCACGGGGGTTGAGTGCAGCCGACCGCGCAGCCGAACACAGTGCGCCTTCCTCGGCTTGTGGTGGTCAGACATGCCGCTGATTTTTCACGGTCCCCCCCCAGCTGGCTCAGCGCACTGCAAGCTCAAGCAGGACAGGTCTGATCAGACTCCAGACTGCCTGTTGTGTCACATATAGCATAATGAGAGGCAGAGCTGGTGTAATTTTGCCAGTTTTGCAGGTAAATGTGTGTGTGCACAAATGCGTCTCTGCTGGCGAGATAAAGCGATTTGGTCATTTGCTCCAGAACGGCCGGGCTGAGCTCCACCCTGGCTCCCAATACATCATTTTGATCAGTTTTTATTACAATCAGCTCGAATGGGATGTGAGTGTTTTGGGTCTGATAAATGCACGCATCCCGGAGCTCTGCGCTCGTTTGCATGTATAAGCTCAAAAATTGCCACAGTTATCCAAGTAACGTGAGAGCGATCAAAGGAACCATAACTGATTAAATGAGCCATTCGCAGTTTCACTGTACCGGCCGTGTGTACTTAGACTTGCATGGCTTAATCTTTGAGACAAGCATATGCTACTGGCAGGATCAACCAGGTAGCCCAACCGTCTAAACCTCCCCAGTCGGGCGGGTGGAGGCAGGCCCCGGGCGAGCGGGTGCTAGCCTGACCCACCCACCGCGAGCCGGAGGCGGTCTGGTCTGGGTTGGCCTCACCGGGGGTCTCGGAGGAACCGGGGCCCGCGGCTCGGCTCGGCTGCTTCATCCCTCCCTCCGGGGAGGGATGTATATATACACAACATACACGCTTATGTCCTGTTCGCTTTGAGAACACCGAGTTGCTTCTGGAGACGGCGCCGCAGTCTGCAGGAGCTGCCCCCCCCACCTCCCGACGGGATGGGGGGGTCCGGGACACCCTGCGACGGACTCCGTGGAAGGACCGCTGTGAGGAGAGAGACGGGGCGTCTCGGTCTCGCTACCAATGGGTGTCAGGCACCGGGATGCGGGATGGGGAGGACCGCAAGAGTCGCAGCCCCGGGCCGGGGGAGGCGAGCATGCTGGCCGGGGGAACCGACCGCAGAATGCGCCCTGGAGGTCCAGGGGCCCGCGGAGGCCCTCCGATGGCATGCCACGAATGCCGTTCGGTCAGTGGAAAGCGAGCCTCGCACTGCCTGGAGGTCAACAGTTTTTGAAAATTGCCTTGCCTGTAAATCTGCTGGTGGTGGTCGAAGTTTACGGATACCACTGCTTGACACCGGAGGAAGGGCACAAGCCCCAAAGGTCCCCAGCTCTGTCCCTTCTCCCGGTCTGAAAAACACTTTGAAATTTTAACGGCCCCTGGTAGTCCAACCACCCTCTACACTTAGAACATTTGCCTCTGCCTCCCCTCTTCGCGCCCTTGGTAGTCCAACCACACTCTACACTTAGTGCATTTCCCTCTGCCTCCTCTCTTCGCGCCCCTGGTAGTCCAACCACCCTCTACACTTAGAAAATTTCCCTCTGCCTCCTCTCTTCGCACCCCTGGTAGTCCAACCACACTCTACACTTAGAATATTTCCCTCTGCCTCCTCTCTTCGCGCCCTTGGTAGTCCAACCACACTCTACACTTAGTGCATTTCCCTTTGCCTCCTCTCTTCGCGCCCCCTGGTAGTCCAACCACCCTCTACACTTAGTGCATTTCCCTCTGACTCCTCTCTTCGCGTCCCTGGTAGTCCAACCACACTCTACACTTAGAATATTTCCCTCTGCCTCCTCTCTTCGCGCCCCTGGTAGTCCAACCACCTTTTACACTTAGTGGATTTTCCTCTGCCTCCTCTCTTCGCGCCCCTGGTAGTCCAAGCACCCTCTAGACTTAGAATATTTCCCTCTGCCTCCTCTCTTCGCGCCCCTGGAAGTCCAACCATTTTTACACTTAGTGCATTTTCCTCTAGCTCCTCTCTCCGCACCCCTGGTAGTCCAAGCACCCTCTACACTTAGAATATTTCCCTCTGCCTCCTCTCTTCGCGCCCCTGGTAGTCCAACCACCTTTTACACTTAGTGCATTTTCCTCTGCCTCCTCTCTTCGCGCCCCTGGTAGTCCAACCACCTTTTACACTTAGTGCATTTTCCTCTGCCTCCTCTCTTCGCGCCCCCTGGTAGTCCAAGCACCCTCTAGACTTAGAATATTTTCCTCTGCCTCCGCTCTTCGCGCCCCTGGTACCCCCGAGCGAAGGGAAGGAGGGGGCGTTTGCTGGCTGACCTCGGCCGACAAAAGCTTGGATCGAGGGATGACTTTCAATAGATCGCAGCGAAGTTGCTGCTCTGCTGCGTACGAAACCCTGACCCGTGCCGCTGATTTTTCACGGTTCACCTCAGCCGGCTCCACGCACTGCAGCTCCACCAGACAGGTCACGTTCAGCCTCCACCCCGCCTGTTGCATGACATATGGCATAATCAGAGGCAGAACTGGTGTAATTTTGCCAGTTTTGCAGGTAAATGTGTTGTGTGCACAAACGCGTCTCTGCTGGCGAGATAAAGCGATTTGTGCATTTCTGCTGAAAACGGCCGTGCTGAGCTCCACCCTGGCTCCCAATACATGCTTTTGATCAGTTTTTATGACAATCAGCTCGAATGGGACGTGAGATGAGGGGGACATGCCTGTGTTCGCCTTCCATGGGGGGTCAGTCGAGGCCGCCAGTGCGTCCGACGACAGCGCGCCTTGCTCGGTCTGCGGTGGCCGGGCGTGCCGCTGATTTTTCACGGTTCACCTCAGCCGGCTCACAAACTTTCACAAACCTCCTACAGATGTACACATACAAATATTGCCTTACAACATCCTAAATGAGTACTGAGTACAATATGAATAAACATCCAACCTAGAGCTGCAACAATTAATCAAAAAATAAATTATTAATCACCAACCAGTTTGAGTCAGGCTCTGTCTAATTTAAAAAATGGTCACATTCTCTGATTCAACGTTTTCTTTATGAATATTTTCTGGTTTTCAGCTAAATATTTTCCAACAAAATCATCAACGGATTTATTGGTAATGAAAATACAATGCAATATTACATGATAGTCTTTGTTAAAGTTGAAGTTCTTTACTTTGTTTTAGTAATTTTACTTGTAACTAAGTAATATTTTAACAGAGTAACTGCAATGAAAACAAATTCATATTCTACCACTTCTTACTACTGTTTACTTTGGCACTGGCTGGATGCCCTTCGTTCTCCTCTGTCTCTTGCCCCAGTGAACCATTTCGACAGTGCCCTCTCTGCTTCCTGCTGGTTCACCTGTGCGGCCAGTGACGACTTCTTTTTAACAGCTTCTGTAAAACAAAATTTGGTTGACAGTATGAGCTATGGACATAAAAAACACATTCTCTTCAAACACCATTTAGAATAAAACAATGGCCAACTTTAGGGCCATAGATTTTTTGGACAAGAAAATATTTATAAAGTACTTGAACTTAATAAAACATTTATTATAATACTCCCTCAAATATAATAGCTTTGTGAGGTGTGTCCATTCATTCATTCATCCATTCATTCATCTGTGTAACCACTTATTCCTGTTAAGGGTCGCAGGGGTCTGCAGGAGCCTATCCCAGATGTCACCAAGCTAGAGGTGGGGTACACCCTGGACAGGTCGCCAGTCCATCGCAGGGCTAAGACAGAGAGACAGACAACCATTCACACTCACATGCACACCTATGGACAATTTAGAATCACCAATGAACCTATTGAGCATGTCTTTGGATGGTGGGGGGAAGCCAGAGTGAGGTGTGTACAAATAATCATAAAATAAAATGATAAAACATGTTTTCACATAAAAATGCCAAAATGCACTAAAAGCAATAACTGATGCACACTAGTAATAATACTAAAATTTATTTATTCATTCATTTCGGCAAGTCAATTCGATCATCATCACACATCAAAATCAATATCAGTATGAGTACAAGTGACCTGGCCGAAATTGAAAGCGGGAGAAGCCAAAGCTTATCTAGTCCCGCCCCCATTACCCAGAGTACAGATTTAGATTTTTAGGGCCCGAGCAACGAAGTGCAGGGGCCCAACGGGGCCATGCAACGGAGTTGCAAGGACCCTATTGTTTTCGTACTGTTTATTATTGTTATTATTATTAGGGCCCGAGCAACGAAGTGCAGGGGCCCAACGGGGCCATGCAACGGAGTTGCAAGGACCCTATTGTTTTCGTACTGTTTATTATTATTATTATTAGGGCCCGAGCAACGAAGTGCAGGTGCCCAACGGGGCCATGCAACGGAGTTGCAAGGACCCTATTGTTTTGGTACTGTTTATTATTATTAGTGCCCGAGCAACGAAGTGCAGGGGCCCAACGGGGCCATGCAACGGAGTTGCAAGGACCCTATTGTTTTCGTACTGTTTATTATTATTATTATTAGGGCCCGAGCAACGAAGTGCAGGGGCCCAACGGGGCCATGCAACGGAGTTGCAAGGACCCTATTGTTTTCGTACTGTTTATTATTATTATTAGTGCGAGTGCCTATGTCAAGAGGCCCCTCCTCCCATAGGGAGGAGGGGCCTCGTGCCACAGGCACGAGGCAACTCTTGATCTTCTGCGTGTTTCTTTGCAGTTTTATTTTTACTTATTAGTGCCGAGTGCCTATGTCAAGAGGCCCCTCCTCCCATAGGGAGGAGGGGCCTCGTGCCACAGGCACGAGGCAACTCTTGATCTTCTGCGTGTTTCTTTGCAGTTTTATTTTTACTTATTAGTGCCGAGTGCCTATGTCAAGAGGCCACTCCTCCCATAGGGAGGAGGGGCCTCGTGCCATAGGCACGAGGCCACTCTTGATCTTCTGCGTGTTTCTTTGCAGTTTTATTTTTACTTATTAGTGCCGAGTGCCTATGTCAAGAGGCCCCTCCTCCCATAGGGAGGAGGGGCCTCGTGCCACAGGCACGAGGCAACTCTTGATCTTCTGCGTGTTTCTTTGCAGTTTTATTTTTACTTATTAGTGCCGAGTGCCTATGTCAAGAGGCCCCTCCTCCCATAGGGAGGAGGGGCCTCGTGCCATAGGCACGAGGCCACTCTTGATCTTCTGCGTGTTCTTTGCAGTTTTATTTTTACTTATTATTATTCCTTTCCGCCCTTTTTCGCCGATTAATGCGGCCCGAACCGGCCAGAGGACCCCAACACATGATATATCGAAACGTGTGTTTTGATCCCGAATCCCGGGCTATTACTTGAATAAGCGATTGGTGAGTTTTTCACGAATTTATTCGCGAATTTATTCGCGAAAAGCGGCGAAAAAATTTCCCATTCAAATGAATGGGAGTCCCCGAAAAAAAAAGAAAGATCAACAGGCATTTTCAACAATCAACTGCTCTGGCATACTTTCACCCAGAGACTTCATTGAAACTGTAAAATGTAGGCACTCTTGTCTTCTCTTCAGAGATTCCCTTCACTTATCGACACTTTTACCGTTTTTAACCATGAAGCCTCAAAGCGGTGAGGGTTTTTACTCAGATTTCGGGGTGGTTTATAATGGGTGTGTATTGCGCGGAATGTTCGCGCCAGAGGGTGAGACACCAACTGCCAGAGTGAGAAGAGAGAAGAAAATTAGGCAAAAATAAAATAGAAACTGCTCCCGTGGCCACAAATTTCACACCACAGACATAATTTATACATAGAAACGTAGGAAAATTTGTCTTCTCGCTCACAATTTGTCCGCTGAAGCTGTAAGTCTTATAGTTTTGGCGTGAGACGCAAAGCTGCGCCAGCAAACCCCTTCCTCGCTCCATAGACTGCAATGTTAATTTTGTGGAGCAAAGCAGAAGCAATCCTTTGTTTTAAATCGCTTTAAATAGCTCACTTTCTACATTTTACCCAGAAACTGCATATCTAGACGTTCAGGAAAGCCTCAAGATGCCCCAAAGTGAAGTCGGTTCACCGATTGACACACGGTTTGGCCACAAGGCCTTCCTGTTCGAGGCCGTGGTTTCAGCATTTTTTCTCTCTCTCCCTGCTTCGTAACTGAAATTCAAACTGGTAACCGTGGCAACCAGGGGCTCCACAGAAAGAGGCGGGAAAACATAAGCAACTGGTCTGTAGGGCGGCCATTTTGGGGCAATGTTAATGGAAACAGCCCACTCGGGAAACTTCTACCTGAGAAGTAACTGGTCCGTGGGGCGGCCATTTTGGCTTTTGGCACCCAAGTTGAACAATGACAGGTGTCTGTCTGTCATTGGCTAGCGCGTCATGCTAATTGCTAACATTAGCGGCTAATGCTAATTTTTAGTAGCTAGAAATTGTGGTAGCATTAGTGGCAGCATTAGCATGTTAGCGAAAAAGCATATTAGCAATTAGCATGTTAGGCATTAGCATGCTAACAATTAGCATGTATTAATTTTTAGTGTCTAAAAAGACATGCTACACTAAACATGCTAAAATTAGTGGCTAGCGCCTCATGCTAATTGCTAACATAGCGGCTAATGCTAATTTTTAGTGGCTACGAATTGGTGGTTGCATATAATGGCAGCATTAGCATGTTGGCGAATAGCATATTACCAATTAGCATGTTAGCATTAGCATGCCTAACAATTAGAATGTATTTAATTTTTAGTGTCTAAAGAGACATGCTAACGCTAAACTAATGCTAAAGTTAGTGGCTAGCGCATCACAGTAATTGCTAACATTAGGCAGCTAATGGCAACAGCCCACTCGGCACTTTAAAAATTTCCGAGGAATTTTCTAGTTATTATTATTTTCTCGTTCTTCTGTTCAGGCGAAAATCAGCATTTTGTCATACATGCACGAAAAGTCCTGAAAATGGGCAGACAGATTCGTGTGCGTCCAATACTGATCTGAATATGTGCCCCCAGCACGGGCGTGGCAAAATGGCTCTTTAGCGCCACCTAGAAATTTCAACTGACCTGGACCGGAAGCCCGTTGCGTCTAAAAATCTGAACATATGTCACATTTATGTAACATCCAGGACGCACCAAAACATCAAAAGGCGCCATAGTCTAAACCCAACAGGAAGTCTGCTATTTTGTCCGCAAACTTGAAAAACACCTTGAAATGGAGAAATCTTGGCTTTGGAATGTGGGAGGGTCTGGCATTTAACCTTGTCAGATGGACTTCAAAATGTGGAAATAGATAGTTACAAGTATAGGCAATATCTTGAGAAAAAAAATTGACTTTTCGTCGAAGTGGCGTGGGTGTTCTGGCCCCTCAAAAATGTCTTAGTATTTGATGACGCGAGATGTAACAAGAGGGTAGTATTAAATGTGCTTAATTCAGTCCAAAGTGGTCCAAAGTGCATCAAACTTTACAGTATTGTTGCTGGTCCCTATCTGAACACATCCATATGACAATATTCATACAATTATTGTAGCGCCACCCACTGTGGACAAGAAATGTTACAAAATATCTGGTGTTTGTTGTATGAGCTGCTCTTCTTTCAGGGTCTTCTTCCTTTCAGGGCTTCTCTTCAATTTTTTTCAGGATGTAACTTATAGGGTTTTGGTCGTTCACTGCGAAAATTGTGACTTTTCGTTAAACTTTGGGCGTTCTACTGTAGCGAAAGTGACACCTGCCCCGTCTGACTGATTCCCTCATCTTTACACGTAGTACGCTACTTTGTCCAGCAGATGGTGCCATTTAGTCTGTTAAAACAAGCATTTCTAAAAGGGGTTTAGGAGAAGTGCATTATTTAGTCATTACAATGTGTCATTATACATGGACATTGTGTGTTCATAAGATACTTTTAAGTTAATTATAAAGTTGTAAAGAGAATATTTATTTACTATTTATAAATTGGATGTAAAGAGAAGTAAGAGATACTGTACTTAGAGATACTTAAAATATATTCAGAATTCTATTTGGAATCATCTTTTGTTGTATGTATTTCAGTTTTACAGTCAACTTGAATTGGGAGTGACAAAATAAATCCTTGAAGAAAGAAGACTTTGCCTCTCATTGAAGAACTGTTAGCTGTCTGCCAAACTGCATACAGTACATTCAGGCAGGGGGAGAATTTACGCTCTGCCCCGGGAACTGCAGTGACCCCGTCCTTGCCCGTCGCCGACAAGCGTGGATTGCGAGGGCCCGTCCAATGCTGCTTGCAGCTTTAATTATTGTTATTATTATTATTATTATTATTATTTTTCTCGTTCTTCTGTTCAGGCCGAAAATCAGCATTTCGTCATACATGCACGAAAAGTCCTGAAAATGGGCAGAGAGATTCGTTTCCCTCCAATACTGATCTGAGTAAGTGCCCCAAGCACAGGCGTGGCAAAATGCCTCTCTAGCGCCACCTACAAATTTTCAACGGAACAGCCCCGGAAGCCCGTTGCGTCTAAAAATCTGGAAATATGTCACATTTATGTAACATTCCAGGACGCACAAAAAAGTCTCTTGGACCCATAGTCTAAACCCAACAGGAAGTCTGCTATTATGTCCGCAAACTTGAAAAAACACCTTGAAATGGAAAAATCTTGGCTTTGGAATGTGGGAGGGTCTGGCATTTAACCTTGTCAGATTGACTTCAAAATGTGGAAATAGATAGTTACAAGTATAGTCAGTGTCCTGAGAAAAAAAAATTGACTTTTCGTCCAAGTGGCGTGGGTGTTCTGGCCCCTCAAAAATTTCTTTGATTTGATGACGCGGGTTGGAACTGGAAGTAGTGTTAAATGTGCTTTAATTCAGTCCAAAGTGCATCAAACTTTACAGTATTGTTGCTGGTCCCTATCTGAACACATCCATATGACAATATTCATACAATTATTGTAGCGCCACCTACTTTGGACAAGAAATGTTAGAAAATATCTGATGAGCTGCCGTTCCTTTCGAGGTCTTTGGATTCTCTTTTAATTTTTTCAGGATGTACTTATATGGGTTTTGGTTGTTCACTGCGAAAATTGTGACTTTTCGTAAACCTTTGGGCGTTCTACTGTAGTGAAAGTGACACCTGCCCCTGTCTGACTGATTCCCTCATCTTTGCACGTAGTACGCAACTTTGTCCAGCAGATGGTGCCATTAAGTCTGTTAAAACAAGCATTTCTAAAAGGGCTTTAGGAGATTCAGGGAGGAGAGAATTTATGCTCTGCCCCGGGAACTGCAGTGACCCCGTCCTTGCCAGTCGCCGACAAGCGTGGGGTGCGAGGGCCCGTCATGCTGCTTGCAGCTTTAATTTTTTTTTTTATATATATATATATATATATATATTTTTTTTCTTACATTTGACCTATTACAACAGAATATGAAAGCATTGCTGCAGTTCAGCATAAGACAGTCAAAAACAGATTACATGTGTGTTCGCACATTGTCCATATTCTTCCGTCATTAGTGAACAACAGTCCTTTCTAATCGCCTGGCGTGTTGTAGTCCATAATCCGTGTAGTCCAAATGACAATTTTCATGGTTATGTATTAGTTGAGGTGGTGTCAGCGCCCGTTTTTGCCATGTAGCCCTACACGTCTGTAGAGCTTATCTCAGATCTTATCTTCACCAAATCCTCCCGAGATTTGGCTCCATCGGCTCGCATGCTTGCCACATCCTCTCGCATGCCTGCCACATCCTCGTAGATGACATAGATGGTCTCGCACATCTTTCTTACTTTCCGGTACAGCATGTGCAATCCAAATCCCAGAGCGAGCATTCCCGCTGTTGAACTCACAAACAGGTACACATCTTCCACATCCTCCACATCCAGAGCGGCAAGGCACAGGACTCTCCACTTGTCCCATCCATCCTTGGTGTAGCCCGCCTGGAAGGTCCCCACTGGACATTCGGGTTCACCAGAACCCGCCTTCCGTGTTGAGAACACTCTGTCAATTGCGTTCAAGGACCAGT
>SRSE01000396.1:0-179236 GCA_005024645.1 Planiliza haematocheilus | reverse complement strand
TTTGTGTTGTTGTTGGTACAGTGGTTGTAGTAGGTGCAGTGGTTGCGGTTGGAGTAGTTGTTGTGGTTGTAGTTGGTGCAGTTGTTATGGCTGTCGTTGGGGCATCAGTTGTTGTTGTCATTGGTGCAGTGGTTGTGTTTGTAGTAGGTGCAGTGTTGGTTGTAGTGGGTGCCATGGTTGTAGCTGTAGTTGGTGCAGTGGATGTAGTTGTAGTAGATGTTGTAGTTGGTGTAGTAGCTGAGGTCGTAGAAGGTGCAGTTGTTGTTGTTGTAGGTGGTGCAGTGGTGGTTGTTGTGGGTGAAATGGTTGTTGTAGTTGGTGATGTGGTTGTGGTTGGAGTAGATACAGTGGTTGTACTTGGTGTAGTGGCTGTGGTCGTAGAAGGTGCACTTGTTGTGGTTGTAGTTGGAGCTGTGGTTGTGGTTAGACTTGTTGTTGTGGTTGGTACAGTAGATGTTGTAGTAGGTGTAGTGGTCGTTGTTGTAGCTGCTGTGGTTGTAGCTGGGGCAATGGTTGTTGTTGTAGTTGGTGCAATGGTTGTTGTTGTAGTTGGTGCAATGGTTGTTGTTGTTGTTGGTGCAATGGTTGTGGTTGTAGAAGGTGCAGTTGTTGTCGTTGTAGGTGGTGCAGTGGTTGTAATCGAAGCAGAAGTTGTTGTAGTGGGTGCCATGGTTGTTTCTGTAGTTGGTGCAGTGGTTGTAGTAGATGCCGTGGTTGGAGTAGTGGTGGTTGTTGTTGTTGTTGTAGTAGATAAAGTTGTTGTGGCTGTAGTTGGGGCGTCAGTTATGGTTGTTGTTGGTGCATCAGTTGTTGTCGTTGGTGCAGTGGTTGTGGCTGGAGTTGGTGCAGTGTTGGATGTAGTGGGTGCCATGGTTGTAGCTGTAGTTGGTGCAGTGGGTGTGGTTGTAGAAGATGCCATAGTTGTGGTTGGAATAGCGGCTGTGGTTGTAGTAGGTGTAGTTGGTGTAGTGAGTGAAGTGGTTGTTGTAGTTGGGGCCATGGTTGTGGTTGTAACAGGTGCAGTTGTTGTTGTAGTGGAAAAGGTGGTTGTTGTCGTTGGTGCAGTGGTTGTGACTGGTGTTGGTGCAGTGGTTGTGACTGGTGTTGGTGCAGTGGTTGTATTTGGAGTTTGTGTAGTGGTTGTGGTTGTAGTAGTTGCAGTTCTTGTTGTAGTGGGTGAAGTGGTTGCTGAAGTTGGTGCCACAGTTGTCGCTGTACTTGGTGAAGTGGTCAGGGTTGCAGTAGGTGCAGTGGTTGCGGTTGGAGTAGTTGTTGTGGTTGTAGTTGGTGCAGTTGTTATGGCTGTCGTTGGGGCATCAGTTGTTGTTGTCATTGGTGCAGTGGTTGTGTTTGTAGTAGGTGCAGTGTTGGTTGTAGTGGGTGCCATGGTTGTAGCTGTAGTTGGTGCAGTGGATGTAGTTGTAGTAGATGTTGTAGTTGGTGTAGTAGCTGAGGTCGTAGAAGGTGCAGTTGTTGTTGTACGTGGTGCAGTGGTGGTTGTTGTGGGTGAAATGGTTGTTGTAGTTGGTGATGTGGTTGTGGTTGGAGTAGATACAGTGGTTGTACTTGGTGTAGTGGCTGTGGTCGTAGAAGGTGCACTTGTTGTGGTTGTAGTTGGAGCTGTGGTTGTGGTTAGACTTGTTGTTGTGGTTGGTACAGTAGATGTTGTAGTAGGTGTAGTGGTCGTTGTTGTAGCTGCTGTGGTTGTAGCTGGGGCAATGGTTGTGGCTGGAGTTGGTGCAGTGTTGGATGTAGTGGGTGCCATGGTTGTAGCTGTAGTTGGTGCAGTGGGTGTGGTTGTAGAAGATGCCATAGTTGTGGTTGGAATAGCGGCTGTGGTTGTAGTAGGTGCAGTTGGTGTAGTGAGTGAAGTGGTTGTTGTAGTTGGGGCCATGGTTGTGGTTGTAACAGGTGCAGTTGTTGTTGTAGTGGGTGAGGTGGTTGTTGTCGTTGGTGCAGTGGTTGTGACTGGTGTTGGTGCAGTGGTTGTATTTGGAGTTTGTGTAGTGGTTGTGGTTGTAGTAGTTGCAGTTCTTGTTGTAGTGGGTGAAGTGGTTGCTGTAGTTGGTGCCACAGTTGTCGCTGTACTTGGTGAAGTGGTCAGGGTTGCAGTAGGTGCAGTGGTTGCGGTTGGAGTAGTTGTTGTGGTTGTAGTTGGTGCAGTTGTTATGGCTGTCGTTGGGGCATCAGTTGTTGTTGTCATTGGTGCAGTGGTTGTGTTTGTAGTAGGTGCAGTGTTGGTTGTAGTGGGTGCCATGGTTGTAGCTGTAGTTGGTGCAGTGGATGTAGTTGTAGTAGATGTTGTAGTTGGTGTAGTAGCTGAGGTCGTAGAAGGTGCAGTTGTTGTTGTTGTAGGTGGTGCAGTGGTGGTTGTTGTGGGTGAAATGGTTGTTGTAGTTGGTGATGTGGTTGTGGTTGGAGTAGATACAGTGGTTGTACTTGGTGTAGTGGCTGTGGTCGTAGAAGGTGCACTTGTTGTGGTTGTAGTTGGAGCTGTGGTTGTGGTTAGACTTGTTGTTGTGGTTGGTACAGTAGATGTTGTAGTAGGTGTAGTGGTCGTTGTTGTAGGTGCTGTGGTTGTAGCTGGGGCAATGGTTGTTGTTGTAGTTGGTGCAATGGTTGTTGTTGTAGTTGGTGCAATGGTTGTTGTTGTTGTTGGTGCAATGGTTGTGGTTGTAGAAGGTGCAGTTGTTGTCGTTGTAGGTCGTGCAGTGGTTGTAATCGAAGCAGAAGTTGTTGTAATGGGTGCCATGGTTGTTTCTGTAGTTGGTGCAGTGGTTGTAGTAGATGCCGTGGTTGGAGTAGTGGTGGTTGTTGTTGTTGTTGTAGTAGATAAAGTTGTTGTGACTGTAGTTGGGGCGTCAGTTATGGTTGTTGTTGGTGCATCAGTTGTTGTCGTTGGTGCAGTGGTTGTGGCTGGAGTTGGTGCAGTGTTGGATGTAGTGGGTGCCATGGTTGTAGCTGTAGTTGGTGCAGTGGGTGTGGTTGTAGAAGATGCCATAGTTGTGGTTGGAATAGCGGCTGTGGTTGTAGTAGGTGTAGTTGGTGTAGTGAGTGAAGTGGTTGTTGTAGTTGGGGCCATGGTTGTGGTTGTAACAGGTGCAGTTGTTGTTGTAGTGGGTGAGGTGGTTGTTGTCGTTGGTGCAGTGGTTGTGACTGGTGTTGGTGCAGTGGTTGTATTTGGAGTTTGTGTAGTGGTTGTGGTTGTAGTAGTTGCAGTTCTTGTTGTAGTGGGTGAAGTGGTTGCTGAAGTTGGTGCCACAGTTGTCGCTGTACTTGGTGAAGTGGTCAGGGTTGCAGTAGGTGCAGTGGTTGCGGTTGGAGTAGTTGTTGTGGTTGTAGTTGGTGCAGTTGTTATGGCTGTCGTTGGGGCATCAGTTGTTGTTGTCATTGGTGCAGTGGTTGTGTTTGTAGTAGGTGCAGTGTTGGTTGTAGTGGGTGCCATGGTTGTAGCTGTAGTTGGTGCAGTGGATGTAGTTGTAGTAGATGTTGTAGTTGGTGTAGTAGCTGAGGTCGTAGAAGGTGCAGTTGTTGTTGTTGTAGGTGGTGCAGTGGTGGTTGTTGTGGGTGAAATGGTTGTTGTAGTTGGTGATGTGGTTGTGGTTGGTGATGTGGTTGTGGTTGGAGTAGATACAGTGGTTGTACTTGGTGTAGTGGCTGTGGTCGTAGAAGGTGCACTTGTTGTGGTTGTAGTTGGAGCTGTGGTTGTGGTTAGACTTGTTGTTGTGGTTGGTACAGTAGATGTTGTAGTAGGTGTAGTGGTCGTTGTTGTAGGTGCTGTGGTTGTAGCTGGGGCAATGGTTGTTGTTGTAGTTGGTGCAATGGTTGTTGTTGTTGTTGGTGCAATGGTTGTGGTTGTAGAAGGTACAGTTGTTGTCGTTGTAGGTCGTGCAGTGGTTGTAATCGAAGCAGAAGTTGTTGTAGCGGGTGCCATGGTTGTTTCTGTAGTTGGTGCAGTGGTTGTAGTAGATGCCGTGGTTGGAGTAGTGGTGGTTGTTGTTGTTGTTGTAGTAGATAAAGTTGTTGTGGCTGTAGTTGGGGCGTCAGTTATGGTTGTTGTTGGTGCATCAGTTGTTGTCGTTGGTGCAGTGGTTGTGGCTGGAGTTGGTGCAGTGTTGGATGTAGTGGGTGCCATGGTTGTAGCTGTAGTTGGTGCAGTGGGTGTGGTTGTAGAAGATGCCATAGTTGTGGTTGGAATAGCGGCTGTGGTTGTAGTAGGTGTAGTTGGTGTAGTGAGTGAAGTGGTTGTTGTAGTTGGGGCCATGGTTGTGGTTGTAACAGGTGCAGTTGTTGTTGTAGTGGGTGAGGTGGTTGTTGTCGTTGGTGCAGTGGTTGTGACTGGTGTTGGTGCAGTGGTTGTATTTGGAGTTTGTGTAGTGGTTGTGGTTGTAGTAGTTGCAGTTCTTGTTGTAGTGGGTGAAGTGGTTGCTGAAGTTGGTGCCACAGTTGTCGCTGTACTTGGTGAAGTGGTCAGGGTTGCAGTACGTGCAGTGGTTGCGGTTGGAGTAGTTGTTGTGGTTGTAGTTGGTGCAGTTGTTATGGCTGTCGTTGGGGCATCAGTTGTTGTTGTCATTGGTGCAGTGGTTGTGTTTGTAGTAGGTGCAGTGTTGGTTGTAGTGGGTGCCATGGTTGTAGCTGTAGTTGGTGCAGTGGATGTAGTTGTAGTAGATGTTGTAGTTGGTGTAGTAGCTGAGGTTGTAGAAGGTGCAGTTTTTGTTGTTGTAGGTGGTGCAGTGGTGGTTGTTGTGGGTGAAATGGTTGTTGTAGTTGGTGATGTGGTTGTGGTTGGAGTAGATACAGTGGTTGTACTTGGTGTAGTGGCTGTGGTCGTAGAAGGTGCACTTGTTGTGGTTGTAGTTGGAGCTGTGGTTGTGGTTAGACTTGTTGTTGTGGTTGGTACAGTAGATGTTGTAGTAGGTGTAGTGGTCGTTGTTGTAGCTGCTGTGGTTGTAGCTGGGGCAATGGTTGTGGCTGGAGTTGGTGCAGTGTTGGATGTAGTGGGTGCCATGGTTGTAGCTGTAGTTGGTGCAGTGGGTGTGGTTGTAGAAGATGCCATAGTTGTGGTTGGAATAGCGGCTGTGGTTGTAGTAGGTGCAGTTGGTGTAGTGAGTGAAGTGGTTGTTGTAGTTGGGGCCATGGTTGTGGTTGTAACAGGTGCAGTTGTTGTTGTAGTGGGTGAGGTGGTTGTTGTCGTTGGTGCAGTGGTTGTGACTGGTGTTGGTGCAGTGGTTGTATTTGGAGTTTGTGTAGTGTTTGTGGTTGTAGTAGTTGCAGTTCTTGTTGTAGTGGGTGAAGTGGTTGCTGTAGTTGGTGCCACAGTTGTCGCTGTACTTGGTGAAGTGGTCAGGGTTGCAGTAGGTGCAGTGGTTGCGGTTGGAGTAGTTGTTGTGGTTGTAGTTGGTGCAGTTGTTATGGCTGTCGTTGGGGCATCAGTTGTTGTTGTCATTGGTGCAGTGGTTGTGTTTGTAGTGGGTGCCATGGTTGTAGCTGTAGTTGGTGCAGTGGATGTAGTTGTAGTAGATGTTGTAGTTGGTGTAGTAGCTGAGGTCGTAGAAGGTGCAGTTGTTGTTGTTGTAGGTGGTGCAGTGGTGGTTGTTGTGGGTGAAATGGTTGTTGTAGTTGGTGATGTGGTTGTGGTTGGAGTAGATACAGTGGTTGTACTTGGTGTAGTGGCTGTGGTCGTAGAAGGTGTACTTGTTGTGGTTGTAGTTGGAGCTGTGGTTAGACTTGTTGTGGTTGGTACAGTAGATGTTGTAGTAGGTGTAGTGGTCGTTGTTGTAGCTGCTGTGGTTGTAGCTGGGGCAATGGTTGTTGTTGTAGTTGGTGCAATGGTTGTTGTTGTTGTTGGTGCAATGGTTGTGGTTGTAGAAGGTGCAGTTGTTGTCGTTGTAGGTGGTTCAGTGGTTGTAATCGAAGCAGAAGTTGTTGTAGTGGGTGCCATGGTTGTTTCTGTAGTTGGTGCAGTGGTTGTAGTAGATGCCGTGGTTGGAGTAGTGGTGGTTGTTGTTGTTGTAGTAGATAAAGTTGTTGTGGCTGTAGTTGGGGCGTCAGTTATGGTTGCTGTTGGTGCATCAGTTGTTGTTGTCGTTGGTGCAGTGGTTGTGGCTGGAGTTGGTGCAGTGTTGGATGTAGTGGGTGCCATGGTTGTAGCTGTAGTTGGTGCAGTGGGTGTGGTTGTAGAAGATGCCATAGTTGTGGTTGGAATAGCGGCTGTGGTTGTAGTAGGTGCAGTTGGTGTAGTGAGTGAAGTGGTTGTTGTAGTTGGGGCCATGGTTGTGGTTGTAACAGGTGCAGTTGTTGTTGTAGTGGGTGAGGTGGTTGTTGTCGTTGGTGCAGTGGTTGTGACTGGTGTTGGTGCAGTGGTTGTATTTGGAGTTTGTGTAGTGGTTGTGGTTGTAGTAGTTGCAGTTCTTGTTGTAGTGGGTGAAGTGGTTGCTGTAGTTGGTGCCACAGTTGTCGCTGTACTTGGTGAAGTGGTCAGGGTTGCAGTAGGTGCAGTGGTTGCGGTTGGAGTAGTTATTGTGGTTGTAGTTGGTGCAGTTGTTATGGCTGTCGTTGGGGCATCAGTTGTTGTTGTCATTGGTGCAGTGGTTGTGTTTGTAGTGGGTGCCATGGTTGTAGCTGTAGTTGGTGCAGTGGATGTAGTTGTAGTAGATGTTGTAGTTGGTGTAGTAGCTGAGGTCGTAGAAGGTGCAGTTGTTGTTGTTGTAGGTGGTGCAGTGGTGGTTGTTGTGGGTGAAATGGTTGTTGTAGTTGGTGATGTGGTTGTGGTTGGAGTAGATACAGTGGTTGTACTTGGTGTAGTGGCTGTGGTCGTAGAAGGTGTACTTGTTGTGGTTGTAGTTGGAGCTGTGGTTAGACTTGTTGTGGTTGGTACAGTAGATGTTGTAGTAGGTGTAGTGGTCGTTGTTGTAGGTGCTGTGGTTGTAGCTGGGGCAATGGTTGTTGTTGTAGTTGGTGCAATGGTTGTTGTTGTTGTTGGTGCAATGGTTGTGGTTGTAGAAGGTGCAGTTGTTGTCGTTGTAGGTGGTGCAGTGGTTGTAATCGAAGCAGAAGTTGTTGTAGTGGGTGCCATGGTTGTTTCTGTAGTTGGTGCCGTGGTTGGAGTAGTGGTGGTTGTTGTTGTTGTAGTAGATAAAGTTGTTGTGGCTGTAGTTGGGGCGTCAGTTATGGTTGTTGTTGGTGCATCAGTTGTTGTTGTCGTTGGTGCCGTGGTTGTGGCTGGAGTTGGTGCAGTGTTGGATGTAGTGGGTGCCATGGTTGTAGCTGTAGTTGGTGCAGTGGGTGTGGTTGTAGAAGATGCCATAGTTGTGGTTGGAATAGCGGCTGTGGTGGTAGTAGGTGCAGTTGGTGTAGTGAGTGAAGTGGTTGTTGTAGTTGGGGCCATGGTTGTGGTTGTAACAGGTGCAGTTGTTGTTGTAGTGGGTGAGGTGGTTGTTGTCGTTGGTGCAGTGGTTGTGACTGGTGTTGGTGCAGTGGTTGTATTTGGAGTTTGTGTAGTGGTTGTGGTTGTAGTAGTTGCAGTTCTTGTTGTAGTGGGTGAAGTGGTTGCTGTAGTTGGTGCCACAGTTGTCGCTGTACTTGGTGAAGTGGTCAGGGTTGCAGTAGGTGCAGTGGTTGCGGTTGGAGTAGTTAGTTGTGGTTGTAGTTGGTGCAGTTGTTATGGCTGTCGTTGGGGCATCAGTTGTTGTTGTCATTGGTGCAGTGGTTGTGTTTGTAGTAGGTGCAGTGTTGGTTGTAGTGGCTGCCATGGTTGTAGCTGTAGTTGGTGCAGTGGATGTAGTTGTAGTAGATGTTGTAGTTGGTGTAGTAGCTGAGGTCGTAGAAGGTGCAGTTGTTGTTGTTGTAGGTGGTGCAGTGGTGGTTGTTGTGGGTGAAATGGTTGTTGTAGTTGGTGATGTGGTTGTGGTTGGAGTAGATACAGTGGTTGTACTTGGTGTAGTGGCTGTGGTCGTAGAAGGTGCACTTGTTGTGGTTGTAGTTGGAGCTGTGGTTGTGGTTAGACTTGTTGTTGTGGTTGGTACAGTAGATGTTGTAGTAGGTGTAGTGGTCGTTGTTGTAGCTGCTGTGGTTGTAGCTGGGGCAATGGTTGTTGTTGTAGTTGGTGCAATGGTTGTTGTTGTTGTTGGTGCAATGGTTGTGGTTGTAGAAGGTGCAGTTGTTGTCGTTGTAGGTGGTGCAGTGGTTGTAATCGAAGCAGAAGTTGTTGTAGTGGGTGCCATGGTTGTTTCTGTAGTTGGTGCAGTGGTTGTAGTAGATGCCGTGGTTGGAGTAGTGGTGGTTGTTGTTGTTGTAGTAGATAAAGTTGTTGTGGCTGTAGTTGGGGCGTCAGTTATGGTTGTAGTTGGTGCATCAGTTGTTGTTGTCGTTGGTGCAGTGGTTGTGGCTGGAGTTGGTGCAGTGTTGGATGTAGTGGGTGCCATGGTTGTAGCTGTAGTTGGTGCAGTGGGTGTGGTTGTAGAAGATGCCATAGTTGTGGTTGGAATAGCGGCTGTGGTTGTAGTAGGTGCAGTTGGTGTAGTGAGTGAAGTGGTTGTTGTAGTTGGGGCCATGGTTGTGGTTGTAACAGGTGCAGTTGTTGTTGTAGTGGGTGAGGTGGTTGTTGTCGTTGGTGTAGTGGTTGTGACTGGTGTTGGTGCAGTGGTTGTATTTGGAGTTTGTGTAGTGGTTGTGGTTGTAGTAGTTGCAGTTCTTGTTGTAGTGGGTGAAGTGGTTGCTGTAGTTGGTGCCACAGTTGTCGCTGTACTTGGTGAAGTGGTCAGGGTTGCAGTAGGTGCAGTGGTTGCGGTTGGAGTAGTTGTTGTGGTTGTAGTTGGTGCAGTTGTTATGGCTGTCGTTGGGGCATCAGTTGTTGTTGTCATTGGTGCAGTGGTTGTGTTTGTAGTAGGTGCAGTGTTGGTTGTAATGGCTGCCATGGTTGTGGCTGTAGTTGGTGCAGTGGATGTAGTTGTAGTAGATGTTGTAGTTGGTGTAGTAGCTGAGGTCGTAGAAGGTGCAGTTGTTGTTGTTGTAGTTGGTGCAGTGGTGGTTGTTGTGGGTGAAATGGTTGTTGTAGTTGGTGATGTGGTTGTGGCTGGAGTAGATACAGTGGTTGTACTTGGTGTAGTGGCTGTGGTCGTAGAAGGTGCACTTGTTGTGGTTGTAGTTGGAGCTGTGGTTGTGGTTAGACTTGTTGTTGTGGTTGGTACAGTAGATGTTGTAGTAGGTGTAGTGGTTGTTGTTGTAGCTGCTGTGGTTGTAGCTGGGGCAATGGTTGTTGTTGTAGTTGGTGCAATGGTTGTTGTTGTTGTTGGTGCAATGGTTGTGGTTGTAGAAGGTGCAGTTGTTGTCGTTGTAGGTGGTGCAGTGGTTGTAATCGAAGCAGAAGTTGTTGTAGTGGGTGCCATGGTTGTTTCTGTAGTTGGTGCAGTGGTTGTAGTAGATGCCGTGGTTGGAGTAGTGGTGGTTGTTGTTGTTGTAGTAGATAAAGTTGTTGTGGCTGTAGTTGGGGCGTCAGTTATGGTTGTTGTTGGTGCATCAGTTGTTGTTGTCGTTGGTGCAGTGGTTGTGGCTGGAGTTGGTGCAGTGTTGGATGTAGTGGGTGCCATGGTTGTAGCTGTAGTTGGTGCAGTGGGTGTGGTTGTAGAAGATGCCATAGTTGTGGTTGGAATAGCGGCTGTGGTTGTAGTAGGTGCAGTTGGTGTAGTGAGTGAAGTGGTTGTTGTAGTTGGGGCCATGGTTGTGGTTGTAACAGGTGCAGTTGTTGTTGTAGTGGGTGAGGTGGTTGTTGTCGTTGGTGCAGTGGTTGTGACTGGTGTTGGTGCAGTGGCTGGAGTTGGTGCAGTGGTTGTATTTGGAGTTTGTGTAGTGGTTGTAGTAGTTGCAGTTCTTGTTGTAGTGGGTGAAGTGGTTGCTGCAGTTGGTGCCACAGTTGTCGCTGTACTTGGTGAAGTGGTTGTGGTTGGAGTAGATACAGTGGTTGTACTTGGTGTAGTGGTTGTGGTCGTAGAAGGTGCACTTGTTGTGGTTGTAGTTGGAGCTGTGGTTGTGGTTAGACTTGTTGTTGTGGTTGGTACAGTAGATGTTGTAGTAGGTGTAGTGGTCGTTGTTGTAGCTGCTGTGGTTGTAGCTGGGGCAATGGTTGTTGTTGTAGTTGGTGCAATGGTTGTTGTTGTTGTTGGTGCAATGGTTGTGGTTGTAGAAGGTGCAGTTGTTGTCGTTGTAGGTGGTGCAGTGGTTGTAATCGAAGCAGAAGTTGTTGTAGTTGGTGCCATGGTTGTTTCTGTAGTTGGTGCAGTGGTTCTAGTTGGCAAAGTGGATGTGGTTGTACCAGGAGCATTTGTTGTTGTAGTGGGTGAAGTGGTTGTGGTTGCAGTAGTTGTGGTTGTAGTAGGTGTAGTGGTTGTGTTTGTATTTGAAGCAGGTGTAGGGCTTGTTGATTTAGTTGGAACAGTAATGGCTGTTGTAATTGCAATATCAGTTGCATTAGTTGATGCAGTGGTTGTAGTTGGTACATGTGTTGTTGCAGTGGGTGAAGTGGTTGTAGAAGCTGCGGTGGATGGGGTTGTAGTCTGTGCAGTTGTTGTTGCTGTAGTTGGTGACGTGGTTGTTGTAGTTGGGGCAGCACTTGTGGTTGTACTCGGAGCATCAGTCGTTGTTGTAGTTGACACAGTGGTTGTGGTAGGTGCAGTTGTTGTGGTTGCAGATGGTGTAGTGGTTGTAGCAGTTGCCGTGGCTGTATTTGGTTCAGTGGTTGTGGATGTTGTTGGTGCAGTCGTTGTGGTTGTTGTAGGATCAGAAGTCATTGTTGTAGTTGGTGAAGTAATTTTGTTTGTAGTAGTTGCTACAGTTGTTGTAGGTGTAGTAGTTGTTGAAGTTGGTATATTAGTTGTTGTTGCAGTAGGTGCCGTTGCTTTAGTTGGTGCAGTAATTGATGACCTCGTTGGTGTGTGGGTTGTGGTTGTATTAGATGCAGAAGTAGTTGTAGATGGTTCTTCTGTTGTGGTTGTGGTGGGTGCAGTGGTTGATGTTGCTGCCGCTGTAGCTGACGCAGTGATTGTCGTTGTCGTCGTTGTAGTTTCTCCAGTAGTTGTCGTTATTGATGTTGTTGGTGGTGTAGTCGTTGTTGTAGTTGGTGTATTAGCTGTCGCTGTGGTAGGTATTGCAGTGGTTGTTGTTGCTGTGCTTGCTGTAGCTGTTGTAGCTGGTGAATAAATTGCTGTTGTTAGTGTTTTTTTCTTTTTTTGTTTTTTTTACAAAATATGAATTATTGAATTTAAGAAAAAAAAACCACTACAAATTTGTTCACTTGGTACTTTGCCTTTTCAAAGAATGTTATTTTTACCAGTTTATTAAATACTTGGGTAAAACAAATTTACCACAACCTACTCAAAATATTAAAATGGACACCTTTATCTCTCATTCAATTGCAGTAATGCTTTTTTCTTTTGTCCCCAATCGCATTAGATCTGGTTTGCTCACCTGTTAGCACCATTAAAATTGATATCAGCGCTCCAACACCCATTCTGTCTTTCTATCACTCTGTAAAAATCAAACAATCCAAATTAACAGAAGTGGCATGTCATCAGCTTTTACAAAGAGTTACATGAATCCTTACCTTTTTATTTTAATATTTGAATTAAAATAGATGAAACAATAAGTTCCACAATCAAACAGTTTTTTCACTTGATTTCTTCAAAATTATTTCTTGAAATGACAAGTTATTCTATACATGAACACACCCCGTTTTGTCATAGTAACCTAGACATAGTCCTTACAGTGGTATGCAAAAGTTTGGGCACCCCTCTAAGATTTCATAATAATTTGCTCTAACTTTATAAAAGACGATCACAGCAACAAGATTTTATTTCCTACAGAGATGTAGACATTTGAGTGTTTTCCAGACCAAAATTCTTAGAGTATCATTACAAAGTTTTATTATAATAAATTAAAATGTAAAAAATGGTATGCGCAAAAGTTTGGGCACCCTTTTAATCACATTGGTTTCAAGACCTATAGGGATTTGTAGCTGACATGTTGCAGCCCAAAACTGCTTTGATTAGCTTGTGAGACCTTCAATTACAAAGACAGGTAAAACCAATCATGAAAAAGGCTATTTAACAGAGGCAATTGCTGGCTGTGCTTGTCCTATGCTCCTGGCAATATGGGGGCATCAAAACAACTCTCCACTGACCAAAAAACTAAGATAATTCATTATCATGAATTAGGAGAAGGGTACAATAAATTATCAAGAAGGTTTGGGATGTCTATTTCCACAGTCAGAAATGTGGTGCAGAAATGGAAGGCCAGAAGAACAGTCATTGTGAAGGAAAGATGTGGTAGGCCAAAAAAAATACTGGAAAGACGAAGTATGGTCAGAATGGTCACAGACAAGCCACAGGCCACCTCCAGAGAACTACAAAAACATCTGGCTACTGATGGTGTAGTTGTTCACCGTTCCACAATCCAGCGCACTTTGCACCAGGAAAAGCTCTTTGGAAGGCTGATGCGCAAAAAGCCTTTCCTGAGTGTTCGTCACAAGAAGAGTCGCATGAGGTATGCAAAAGCACATCTGGACAAGCCAGAAGCATTTTGGAAAAAAATACTGTGGTCAGATGAGACTAAGATGGAGTTATTTGGTCAGAACAAGAGGAGGTATGCATGGCGAAAAAAAACACACTGAATTCCATGAGAAGAACTTATTGCCTACTGTGAAATATGGTGGAGGGTCCATCATGTTATGGGGCTGTGTGGCTAGCACAGGGACTGGAAACCTTGTTAAAGTTGAGGGCCATATGAATTCCTCTCAGTATCAGCAGATTCTTGACAAGAATGTTCAAGAATCTGTCACAAAGTTGAAGCTACGCCGGGGTTGGATTTTACAGCAGGACAATGATCCCAAGCACTGTTCAAAATCCACCAAGGAATTCATGCAGAAGCACAAGTACAATCTTCTGGAATGGCCATCCCAGTCCCCAGGCCTTAACATCATTGAAAATGTATGGATTGATTTGAAGCAGGCTGTTTACGCACGGAAGCCAAGAAACCTGACTGAACTGGAGGCATTTTGTTTGGAGGAATGGGCCAAAGTACCACCTGCCAGACTTCAGGGACTTGTCAGTGGCTATAGGAGGCGTCTACAGGCTGTTCTTGCAGCAAAAGGAAGGTCTATTAAATATTATTGGAATTATTTCTTTGGGGTACCCAAATTTATGCACATGCCTATTTTTGTTTAAATATACATAAAAATGTTTCTGTTGGACCAATGAAAATGATTTCACTACCGAGATGTTTCTGTTTCCATAAGGTATAACATTTGTTAAAATAAAGTTGCTGCTTCAAAAGCTCAGTAAGTGACAAACTGATGCAATGATTTTCCTAAGGGGTGCCCAAACTTTTGCATGCCACTGTATGTTTAAACTGGGTAAAAACATAGCCCTCAGGTTTTGCACAAGAAAGCAAAACATTTTTTGCTGTTTATAGAAGTGGAAATTTTTGTCCTTAATGACTTAAGAGGGTAGTAAATTAAACTGGCACCTCAGGGATAGAACCATCCAGAAACAGAACCTGTTCATTATATATATGTACCATGAACCATATGAATATTGAAAGAATGCATCTTTCACTCCTGTGAACATCTTTGTTCAAATTACATTTCTGTAAATGTGGATCCCAGACGGGTACAGTTATCTCAACAAAAATATGATGAATATACAAGATGTAGATTACTGACCATAGTTTTCCCAAATATTTTCACTTCATGTAATATCCCTAGGTTATGCGGATAATGTCAAGCTCGTACATTTACATGACCCATTTGTACCCTGCCAAAGTAGTAATAAATTACATAGGTATTGATCAAACTGGAAAGATATTAATAATGATAGACATCTAAAGACAAACCAAAGAAATATGCCTTTACAGCAATGTTGTTAAAGTTTGCATAGAGTTACCATAGGTATGCAATGATATGTGTAAATAAATATGCAGTAAATAAATGTATTAGATATTACATAATGTATAGATTTAAAATGTACTTACCCCAATCAAACTGTAAAGATGAAAGGGTATAAATTCCCCTTGTTGCTTATGTAGATGCTTCAATCTATTTCAGCATTTAAAAAGTCCCACTTGATTCTGTAAATGTCTCACCTTATGTGACAGAATCACAACTAAGCGTTTTATAGTCAAATGTTAAAAATGCCAATGATGTGAGTCAAAGATCATAGATGAATCAAAGATGTGCCCAAAAGAGGCTGGGGCACATTCTGATACAGTCTATCGGCTGTCAGTTTATTGGCTCAATAACATGGCCTACTCCCTTCTTTTGTCCCGTTGAACTAGTTTCTGGTACAGGTAATGGCAAACAAACAAATATAGATGTCTCATGATTTGAAATGGTGCTGGACAAGGCAAAACAGTTTGTCTAAATGTGATATATCTATTTACCCAAAGTATAAAAAGCTTTTTGGGAACCCATATAAAAAGCATATTCACTCTTTGTATTGATGTCAGTGATCCATGAAATCAAATGCGAAAATCAATGAAAATTTATTCTTTCATTCATCTTCTGTAACTGCTTATTCCTGTGAAGGGTTGTGGGGTCTGCTGGAGCCTATCCAAACTGTCATTGGGCAGCGGGCTACACCCTGGACACATCGCCAGTCTATTGCAGGGCTAACACAGAGAGACAGGCAACCATTCACACTCACGCACACCTACGGCCAATTCAGAATCACCAAATAACCTAATGAGCATAGCTTTGGGAGGAAGCCGGACTACCTGGAGATAACCCATGCAGACACAGGGAGAACATGCAAACTCTACACAGAAAGGCCCAGTCATGTTGGTGAAATCGTGGAGTCATGGATTCGAACCCAGTGCCCTCTCGCTGTGCGGCATCAGTGCTTACCACCTCGTCACTGTGCTACCCATGAGAAATTATAACAAATTTGAAATATGTCTATTTTGCTTCCAATCTGAATGTCAGTGCAAAATGCACACTGTTTATAGTTAATAATTAATGAAATTATCTCATGAAACACTTAAACTGAATGTGCAAATGCGTCTTAAAATATATTTTTTGAACCAAGCAATATATTTTCAGTGTACTGCACTTGTGACAATTTGTGCTTTTTCTTACAAAGGCAGTGGAACTTTGGTGTCCTTTTCAAACATGGATTCTGCTCAGTACTTTACAAGGTCAATGATAAGCAATGGGCATGCAAAGGGATTGTGTTGATGTTGTGCACTGCACAACCAAGAGTCTGTCTGCTGATAAAACAGCAGGTTAACCCTGTGCTTTATTATGGCAGAAAGGGAAAATAATATAGTTTAATGTTTCCTTATTTAATAAAAAGTAATTTTCAGATGAGCTTGCTTCATCTGCGTATGAACGAATATGTGCCCATAATGCCCATAATTTTTATTTTTATTTTGTGACCTTATATTTGTGACTTGCCAATTATGTCATCTAGAAATATATATTTCTACACAAGTTGTGTACAAGTTGTCTTCTGAGATAGTTTATCTGGGAGTTGGCTGTGCTGAGTCTGGCCACAATGTTCATCCTCACCACGGTGTAAAATGTCTTTATGAGACTAGAGTGAGTCATAACCTTCAAACAACAGTACCGAAGGACAACAATTTAATGCCTCCTATTATTAAATCAAATTCTTGACTGTGGCGAGTCACCTTTGTTGCAGCGTATCAAATGATTTATGCTTTCTTTAGAAGGGTTAAAGCAGTTAGTGTTGGAAGGTAAGGCTGAGCTTTTGGCAGGTAGCCAGGGCACCAGAGACAAAGGCTTGTGCTGAGCCGTCAATGGAATTTGATGAGCTGAATTTGACGGAGTCCAAAAGTGAAGGATGAAACTTCCATGGAAAGAACAAGAGCTACAGAAGAAATAGGATACTGACAGAACAGTAATTGCAAGACGTGGTTAGAACTGTGATTACTGCATGAGGATGCAAGAGCAGAGTTGTTGTAGCTGGTTTGATTGTGATGCCGCAGCTGGTGATGCTCTGTTTAGGCTCAGGACAACACCAGACAAACAAAAGACGAGAGGGAGTAGGAAGAAACAGATGGAATGGCATATGCTTTTGTCTGAAGATACTGTTTTTGGTGCATGATTTGTTGATGTGTCATTGCTGTAACATTACAGCAGAACAATAATTCTCAGCTCCAGGTACGGCATGGAATGTAACGCAATGCGCTTAGCCTTTTTAAAATTGTCATTCAATGCTATACACCAGTAGTGCACATTAGAATGAAATTGCATTACATCGCCATCCAGCTATATACAGATTGAGGAAATTACTGTTTAATGAAATAATGTTAATATTGTTATAGTTAATTAAATCATTATTTTATTTTATGTAGGTGTAATTTAATATTTAATCAGGGGTAGATAAATCATCGTCACCAAACAAAATCAGCAAACCACTTAACTAGTTAGAAAATGTATAAAGAAAAGCCTTTTGTACCTAAAAAGTCAAAAGGTCCATGGATTAATCCTGTTTAATATCTACTATGTTGCCCAACTTGCTGGTTATGTATTTGTTCAAGACTACATATATGTGTCTCACCTTCATTGGGACATGTGAACCATGCACATGATTAGTGTTTATAACTCGGGGCAGGGGCCCGTCCTGTAAAATTACTCTAGTGCCAGAGAGAAATAATGAGGCCAAATGACACCCACGACAGGTTTACTATCATTACTATGAGGAATGGCTGAGAATTTACTGTGAAAGAATAGTCTATGTGCTGGGTGGGAGGAGTCCTTCAGAATGCCGCAAGCACGATGTAGACAGCACTTCTTCTGGAAGTCCTAAATGGCAGGGAGAGGATTTCCTGTGATGCCCTGGGCAGTTTTCACGGCATCAGACTAGCTTCCATACCAGAATGTGACACAGTTGGTTAGGATGCTCTCAATCACGCAGTGGCAAGTTCACCAGGATGGCTGAAGACAGATGGCTCTTCTTCAGTGTCCTCAAGAAGAAGTGCTGGTGAGCTTTCTTGACCGGGCTGGAGGTGTTGGTGGTCCAGGACAGGTCCTATGAGATGTGGGTCCCCAGGAACTTGAAGCTGGAGACACGCTCGATTACTTTTTTCGCCCATTGCGTTAATGTGAATGGGGTCATGCGTGCTTCTTCTCTCCTTCAAGAAGTCCACAATGAGCTCCTTGGTCTTGCTGCTGTTAAGGAGCAGGTTATTGTCAACGCACCATGTGGCCAGGGGCTGTACCTCTTCCTTGTAGGCTGTCTCATCGTTGTTGTTGATGAGACCATCCACGGCAGTGTTGTCTGCAAACTTGAATTGAGTTGGATCTATGTAGAGGTCTGCACTTCGTGAGTGAAGAGGCCTGCACAGCCTTGTGGTACACCGGTGTTGAGTGTGACAGTGGTGGAGCAGATGTGGCCTGACCTCACGTGTTGTGGTCTGTTGGTCAGAAAGTCTATGATCCAGTTGCAGATGGAGGTGTTGGTGCCCAGGCCTCCAAGTTTGGTGATTAACTTGGAGGGAATGACAGTGTTGAATGCTGAGCTGATGTCAGCAAACAGCAATCGTGCAAAGGTGTAATTGTTGTCCAGGTGTGAAAGCACAGAGTACAGTGCTGTGGAGGCTGCATCATCTATGCTCCTGTTGCTGCGGTAGGCGAACTGACCTGGGTCCAGTGTGGGAGGGAGGAAGTCTTTCAAGTGTGCCAGGACCAGTCGCTCAAAGCACTTCATGATGATGGGCGTGAGTGCTACGGGGCAGTAGTTGTTGAAGCACATCGGGTTGGAGTATTTTGGTACTGGTATGATTGATGCTACTGATCTGGCTCAATGCCGTGTGGACATCAGTGGAAGAGAGTGCGAGGGGCTGGTGGTCTGCAGGGAGTGTTGCTGGCGATGTCTACGTTGTTCCTCTCAAAGCAAGCGTAGAAGTTGTTAAGCTTGTTCAAAAAGGAGATGCCTGTGGCTGTGGGCGTGGGGTTGCTGGGCTTGTAGTCAGTAATGACCTTTATGCCTTGAGTATGGGGTCGGAGTTGAGGAAGTGACCCTCTATCCTCAACTTGTAGCAGTGCTTGGCCTTTTTGATGCCCCTCCTCAGGTTTGCCCGGATGTGCTGTAGGCCTGTGCATCCCCTGATCTGAAGGCACTGTTACGGGCCTTCAGCAGAAGCCGCACATCCTTCTTCATCCATGGCTTCTGGTTGGGGTATGTGGTGATATGCTTCTCTGACGTGACATCATTGATCGTTCAGGAAGGAGATGTGGTTGTGGGGGTGGGGTTGCTGGCCTTGTAGTCAGTGATGGCCTGTATGCCTTGCCACATGCTTCTGGGATCGGAGTTGGAGAAGTGAACCTGCCTGAGAAGCAAATATACTCCAGTCCATCTGTTGAAACCTGCCCTGGAGTACAGCGTCTGTCCCCACTGGCCACACCTTGATGGTCCTTGTCTATGTGCTCAAATCAGTCCTGGAAGGCTGAGGAAGACTCCTCGGTCCAAACCTGAAATTCTCTGGTGGTGGGTTTGTTCCTTCAGATCAGGACCAAAGGTCCAGAGGTCTGTAGGCAGGGATCAGTTCCACAGAGATGTGATCTGATATACCAAAGTGAGGAGCTGCTGCAGCCTTGTATGCTCCTTGGAATCCATATGTGACCACAGAGATGAAATAGTCATATTCCCTGAATAGGCTTCATTATGATTTTGACAGTCACTATACTGATTCCAAACATTCAGGATTCTTCTTCTATTCTTTAAAAACTGTAGTGAACAGTACAGTTATTTATTATTCTACGTTTTGTCATGAAACAAAATCTTGTACTTTATCGTCCATATCCGACAGATAATTTGGCCCATGCTATTATCAAGTACACTGGAAAATACAACACACACACTCATGACAAACTTTCACTTTACATGGATGGACATTTCCTGAGCTGAGCACCCTGAATATGAATATTTGCTGACTTTTTAAGAAAACATGCACATTATATAAATACAACTTTCCCAGACTGAGACTGCATGCAGAAATTGTATCACATCTAGGCCATAGTAAATCATAATCAGGGTGTGGATAATACTGCAGGTGTGTCATCAAAATGAGACACATATTCAGTGAGTTGGTAAGTTTAACAAAGCAAGTCTTAAATGAAAAAAAGGGCTTTGGACTAGGACTTCAGTAATGCTCAAACTACAAATGGACAAGTTTTTTAAAGGCAGGCCAGCATAAACGGCTCATTTTCTGAATATGTAATGCTTATTAAAAACCACTGTGGTGATTTATGTGGTGAACTCTGACAGTTTTTCCTAAGTGATGCAGTTAAACAGGTTTTACCAGCCAGCAAATGCACTCTAATACTTTTGTGTTATGTGGACTAACACTTTTAAAAGATTGCTTCTGTGGATGGAATCTATTTTGACAATGAAGGAAGAGTTGAGTTCTTTCATCTGCGATGACAGTCCTAATTTCTTAATGTCTTAAATACAGTGAAATGGAGTAAGTTAATACAATATGTACCTTTACTGATCTCCTGCAAAATAAATTCAAGGTGACATAGCAGCATTGTCTTCTGAAATGTTGTCATTGCAAGCAACAGAACCAGTTCACAGATTAAAGACTATTAGCAATCTTTTCAGTTTATTGGCTCAATGCAAATCCACACTTCCTCCACTTCGCTTGTACTGTGAAAGTAGTTGCTGGGACATTCCACAGATGTGAATGTTGACAGTCCAGTCTGTCAGTCTTTTCATGCCATTAAATACACTGGTATTCTATATATATGAAAATATAAAACAATGTTATTAAATAATTGGTGACTATATTGATATATTTTGTCTATAATCTGAATGTTGGGTAATAATGGGAATGAGTATTAATCAAATTTATTATTATTCTTTTTAAATAAGTGTAGCATGTATTTGCTCATCCCTAATTTTAAGGTTGTTGCAGGCATTTAGGTATACTCGCACAGCATTTTATGCTGTTTGTGGTGGTCTGTTTCACATTGTCACTTTTTTTATGGCATTAAAAGGAAAGCAAATTTATGAAGACGCAGATAGTTATCTTGAAGAAGAGATGGACACACATCCCAGACAAACCCAACCACTATCTCCACCCGTAGAGTATCATGATGAACTCTATTATAATAGCAAAGAGATGCCGTAGATAGTGGTGCTTATAAGCATGTCTGGCAGAAGTTGCTGAAAGAGTTTCTGAGAATTTTTCTTCTGACATTAGACACTAGAGGCAGGGTAGTTTCACTTTCTTGTCGTTAACCCTGTTGGCTCCTCTCATGTCTTCGCATGCACATTCAGTTTTCTCACACTTTTATTGCTATGTACAATGGTTTGATTTAAGAACAGAATAACATTTGACTTCCTCTGTGTTTAAGCTACCAGGCAGGACTGGTTAGTGGTTGGGTTTGTGCAAAGATGCCTCTGAAACAGTCCAACACTACTTGAAGCTGGTGTATAATGACCAGGCAACGCTCCTGTGGGACTTACAGGTACAGTAGTTGGTCACAGGCCACCCACAGGAACAACATTTATTTATTTTTTCCAAAAGGTCCCAATACCCTTCCTTATATTCTTAGGTAAGAGACTGTTTCAGAACATAGAACATACTAAACTCAAAAGTGAAATGTCATATGTGAGCATGTTATTTTTTTGTTCTCCAGACTGACAGCTCAGAACTAGGGGGGCTTGAGCCTGTCCCAGCTGTCAACGGGCAAGAGGCGGGTTACACCCTGGACAGGTCGCCAGTCTATCACAGGGCTAACACAGAGAGACAGACGTTCACACTTGCATGTACACCTTCGGCCAAATTAGAATCACCAATTAACCTAATGAGCATGTCTTTGGAGAGTGGGAAGAAGCTGGAGTACCCAGAGAGAACCCACACCGACACAGGGAGGACTCTGTCCAACTGCCTGTAAGGTCTTATTTTAACTGCAGGGTCTTTTCCTTGGGTGGTGGATCAAATTTGACAAGAAGAGTTTGTAGACAACTTATTGGTGCAGTCTGAACATTTTGCAAAAAGAAATGTTTCCCAAGCTCTGAAAATTGATTACCAACTGTTAGTAACATACAGTTACTTAAGTCTGGTACAGTGGTAAGACTCCACCCAAAGGTGTAAAAGAGGTATTGCACTCTGTGAGATGAAGCAGAGCCAGGATGAACAGATTGTTCAAGCTATAATTGTGGTAACAGCATAATTAAATACTGCAATGACTCATTTGGTGTGCTCTGCCAGTTCTTAGTCAAGCAGTCAGACTGGTCTTACCACCAAGCACTCATACCAAGAGCAAGGGTGAGGCTCAGGTGGGTCAATACCACCAGACTCCACAAGAGGTAGCACAAAGATGACCCTTCCACAGGTTTACACATCTACATCTAATTTCAGTACGTACGTCAACAGTACCCCTTACCTCCTTATGTATAACTGAAGACAGTGTTTAAGGGGCATATCTTATTCTACCACTTATTCAATAAATAACTAAATCTTTTTCCATTTCAAAATCAAATCATTACAGAGTAGAAACACAAGTCATATAAAAAAGTTAAGTGAAATGAGAATGGAACAAAGAAATAAGTCAATCGGCAGCTACAATGGCAAAGAAACTCAGTCCCATGTAGAAAAGAGATCCAGACAGTTGGGTGTCCAATAGGAAGGTTTCTGTAACAGAAAGGTTATAGTCCATGTAGAAAGTTCAGATTATGAGACCAAACCAAACCATTTATTTATAAAAAATAAAAAAATGTTTACTTTCACCTCTGAGGAACAGAGCATTGCTGAGGTCACAGCTACATAATTCAACACACCCGTGGCACAGAGCCATAGATCTATGCTGGCAGGTAAGCATTGTCATGCAGACAGAGACATTTTTTTAAAACAGTTCTCTCAGTGTGGAAGTGACATTCTTTCGGAACAAAGGGACAAAATCCTCTTGTGAACTAGCCATTTGTGAAAGAACAGCACCAGACATTTTAATCTGGAAAGTTATGCTGAAGTCATGAAGGCAGGCAGTAAACAAAAGGTTTAGTCAAAGTCATGTGTAACACAGGATTGAAGTTACTTTCCTCAAAGGCCTACGGTGCAGCAACTTAAATACAAATGTACAAATATCAGTTGTAAAAAATGGACGGAAGATATATATATATATATATATATATATATATATATATACACACACACATACATATACACACCCATATGCAAATACATGTTCAGTCTGTCTGTCTGTCAGTTTCTTGGCTCAGCTTAACGGCACAACAAAGGCACACTCCCTTCTTTTATTATCATTAGCTGCTGGTACATTCCACAGATGTAAATGCTGAAAGAAGTGTTTACAATGTGACAGTAAGGTGTTTTACACTATTTGATCGGCTTGGCATCAGTATGAACTAGTATAAAACCTTTATATGTTATGAATGGTGAAAATCTGAGTTAATAATTGCAGCATATTATTATAGGGACACTTAAACTGCACACATTTTTCTGTTTATGCTTACAAGTCTCTAATGGAAAATTTGATATTGCACGCTAACTTACACCATCAACACCCTACTCAAGATTTGGAATGTGGTTGAACTATATAGAGTCAAGATATCCTCCTTAGCATTTAATTTTCAGTTACACAACACGGGGCATTTAATAATGTATTCAGTTTTTGTAATTTATTTATTTATTTATTTTTAGGAATAAGATTTGTTTAGGATTCGTTGCATTGGGTGAAATATTCTTTGGTTAGGTGTGTCATTTCTGTGAGGCCTGTTTATTTATGCTTTATTTATGCACTTCCGTCAGATAACCTGTCTATCAAGCAATTTTTAGAACCCTGTGACTTCATGGGAGAATGGTTGTGCTTCATTCTGCTGCACGTTAACTCTGATACCGTGTACCCTAAAGTGTATTTTAATTATGACACAGGATATTTTAAATACATTTTATTTAGTTTTCATCTCATGACTTCTGAGGTGACACTATAGTACTGAACCATCCTGTGGAACTACTTTGTTAGTTTACCACCAAAATGAAACAATAGAAAATAAAATGAAATGTAATTTTCCTTAACTTTCGTTCAAACAGTTGCAGGTTTGCAGATGATAAAACATCATGCTGCTTGTGGCAAAGTGGAAGTCACCAGTGTAGCTTTTTAAAATTACAGTAAATTAAACTTATAGATAATAAACATCACTGACAAATGAAAATCTTTGCTTCATTAATAAGATTGTGTATTATGTGAAACAGATGTTTTTCCTCACACTGACAGAGCTGTAACATAAATAGAGCAGAACTAAAAATAACGCAATAATACAATTTAAACATATCCATATTAAAGAACACTATAATTTGCAGAGTAATTTGCAGATACTATATTGCACAACAAATAGCATGAAATATATTTAAATAATGCAATTTAAAATTAACTAGCCATTACATGTTCCTTGGTGCCCGAGCACAGTAAGTCATAACATTAAGATAAAGAAGGCAAACTACTTCTTGAACAACCCTGCATTTGATGGTACAACATGGTGACTAAGCTTGTAGGTTTGGCAATACTATAGGTGTGATTGTGTCCATTCCATACCATGATAAATTAGAGGTGAGATTTTACACTGTTTATTGCTAGAAATTTCAGCCTTTAAACTCAGCAAGGAGCATTGTGTAATGAATTAAGACCTTTGTTGTTTCTCAAAATGTGGTGTTGCACTGACAAAGAGCTATCCTGATGACTGTGACCAATTCTGGCAGAGATTACTGAAGGTGTAGTCAGAGTTTCTGAGAAGTTGTCTTCTTGTTTGGACAGTGAGGCCTGGTAGTTTCTATTCTTTGTAAGCCAGTTGCCTTCTCTTATATCTTTGTCTAGTCATAATAAACAATGCATTCCCTTCATTCCGATAAAATAAGCCCATTTAAACTTGTCACGAGGAACACAGACTTCTGGCACCAGTGTGTGTGGGTGACAACATTTTTTCAGAGCCATCTGAGACTAAAATAGCTTTACCAACACACCTAATAATGACTTCAGTATCCTCAGTAACACACTGTAAATATAGAGCCCGATCTCTCATATTTATTGTATCTGCTCTTCTATTGACATATATGTAGTGCTGCTTAACAATTTGAGTAAAGAACACCGCCACATAGTTATATTCTTCTTTTGTACAGAAAGTATTGTAAGATTACTTGCAGCATTTGCACCTATAGTACAGTCATAAACACAAAACAAAATAAAACCAAGTGAAATCCACAAAAAAAAAAAAATGAAATCTCTTTAAATTTAGCACATGTTGAAGCATAATGGAGGGGCAACTCAAAAGTTATAATCATCTTGGCTAACAATGACAACTGTATATTTGAGAAACATCACATGCAAGGGGCAGCACAGTGGTGTGGTGATTAGCACTGACGCCTCACAGCAGGGAGGTTCTGGGTATGAATCCATCGGCTGACTGGGGCCTTTCTGTGTGGAGTCTGCATGTTCTCTTTGTGTCTGGTAACTGGTACTCCTGCTTCCTCCCACTGTCCAAAGACATGCTTGTTAGGTTCACTGGTGATTCTAAATTGGCCATAGGTGTGCGTGTGAATGGATGTCTGTCTGACCTGTCCAGGGTGTACTCCGCCTCTCACCTGATGACAGCTGGGATAGGCTCCAGCCCCCCTAATTCTGAGCTGTCAATTTGGAGAACAAAAACATGACCAGAAAAAAACCCAGCCTATTAGCCAGACTGGTTCCCTTTTAATTCATTTTAGGTTTGTAGCATACCTATAGCATACAAGTCAAGGAGTTATGTTTATGTTAGGAAGTCCCTTCAAGTTATTTCAAGAAAAAGCATTCATTTATTTTTGCATTTCTCCTGAATATAAAACAAAGAAATGGAGGAATGTAGAATATGTGAGATTAAACGACAACGGAAACAAAACCACCACGGCCATAATAAATCTGACATGGAGATTGAGAGCAGTGGAGCACTGACAGTTGACTGTGGAATATTTAGCAGCGAGGCAATTTCATGACTGGACTTGTTGCACAGGTGGTGCTGCAGAAAGTAGTTGCCGTCAAAGGGTTCAATGCAATTCAATTCAATTCTGTTTATATAGCGTCAACAATACAAATCGTCTGAAGACGCTTTACAAAAACCCAGCCTGAAACCCCCGGAGCAAGCCTTTAAAGGTAATGGTGGGAAGGAAAAGGAAGGAAGAACCTAAAGTGTACATGTGGAATCTTATGATACAAACTGATGATATTACATGAATTTGAAAATGTAAGAGGAGTCATAGGCAGGTTAGAGAATTGTTCATTCAGGTAGGAGTGGATAACTGCAGGATTCCATAAAGACTGGGCAGGCTGATGAGACCACGACAACAGATGTAGTATATAGTGCCACAGGAAACTCATAACTCCAGGCCAGAGATACTCACAAGAAGAAGTAGTGTTAATTAATGGAAAAACTTGGAAGAACTTCTTTGTTCCCAGAACAGTTTGGTCTGAAAGCTTATCATCAGAGCTGTATAAATATATCCTTGAACTGAAAATAATAAACTCTCAGTTAAACCAGTCTGCAACAGGTTTTAACCACACGTACAGTTCAAAATATGTTTCTGTAATTCTGTAGAGAAACAGCTGCATGAGTTGTAAATAGAAGCAACTACCAGGGAGAGCAAACCTTGCAGAGCACAGGGATTTGGATATTCAAAATCTACAATGTACTGACCTGGTTTGTATTATAAGACTCTGGGGTTGTTAAAAAAACACTTTGCCATATGTGCGTTTACAAGAGTCACTGTTTTATCCTTTCCCGATAGTGAAAACGCCAATGGTGGGCATGTGATCATCAGAACTGGACCATGGAGCAATGGAAAATGGTGGTCTAGTATGACACAGATTAGTTACAACATTAAAACCAATGACAGGAGAAGTAAATAATATTGACCATCTTGTGACAATACAATGTTCTGCTGTGAAATGTTTGCATCTGGTAGGTTTTTTGGACCAGGACGCAGGTTTCCCAGAAGAACATTACGATTTAATGAGATCTTCAATGTTATCGACTTCACTCTTTAGGGATTTTAATGATGAGGCTGTAAATAACGTATTATTTGCCACGGAACTTGTTAATTTCACCAATATTTTGTTATGATACATTAGTGCTATTCCCCGTTGAGTCTGGAGCTGTTATAATCATCTGGGCTCTGTAGATGAATTACTATTCATATAAATTACAGGTAAACAAGCCAGCGTAACGCTCAGAGATGACATCATTTAGGTCAGAGGTTAGTAGGTCAATCTACAAACCCCTGACATTGTTATCTTGGAATATGCCAGTGCCATCAGGAAAGAAAATAACTAACAGACTAACATCTTTTCCACAACCACGGGATGTGTCATTCCATTTCTTGTTTAAGAAATGAGAAAGTACTCATTGCATTAGTTGTGGTTAAATAACTTGTTGCCAGCTGAAAGATAATCAGCCATACAGTAATTATCCAATAGGAGGCTCGTACCTATTTGCTCAGTTAAATCCTGGTGGTGACTTTTGTTTTGGCCAGGCAGTGTATATTTAGATTAATATTAATTGATATTAATTAACCATATTCACACTTTCATTTAATTGTTTGTCAATAGCATGTCTAGGTGATAGCAGTAAGTTTAGTTGCGTGGAATGACTTAATACCACGTATGTCATGAAAGTTTTCTGACAGCTTACACATTCTTTTGTGATCCAGCATGTGCAGTGACTTGTGGTGAGGCTGCTTCCACACTGGGTAAGTTTCAAATCTCAAATGAGCATTCTTTAATTACATATAGGTAAAGGTACATATTTAGCTAAAGGAATAAGTAAGTCTGTAGTGGTTAAGAGAGAGAAAAAGAGAGTGCGAGTTGCTGTCTCAATTCCACAGTTCTTTCATACTCGTTCAACATGAGAGTACCCAGTGAGAAAAACCAATACAAATGGAAATGTTTGAATTTGAAACCAAAATGTCATCTTCATCAAATATATATCACATATAGTAATAATGAGTTGTTAAATCTTCTGATGATCTGATCCATTTATGTTGTTTTGACTGTTAAACAACATATTTTCCATCATTTACCACTTCCTGTTTTGACTGAAGGATTAGTTTTGATAATGTTTTAAGCTTAGATATCCAATCCGTGGCTGTACGGTTGAATCAGCATAGAAGAGGAGTAACAGCATGAACCCCTGGCTCCATGAGGCAGAAGAACTGCAGTTTAATGTCAGATAAACAAGACTAAGGCCCGGTTTCACAGACTTAAGCCTAATCCCAGACTAAAATGCTGTTTGAGCTTGCTTAACTTTAAGTCACTTGCAGAGACCTATCTTAAATTAGTCATAGATTTTGTCTGTTCTGGATTAAACAAAGCCAATTGCAACAGGGTAGATTATAGCTACTCTAGGACTAAATTGTAGTTTATATTAATCCTGCAAAGAGGCAGGTTTAACTTCAGCTAGGTAGTGTTTGTGAAAGGGAGCACAGATGGTTTGGGAGCATGGAGTATTTGGAATATCTAAATGAAGACCAATATTCACTACAGAGGCCAGCCAGACAAATACCTGTGGACAGGAGCAATCCATTGAATCAGTACGATGAAATAACTTTCCGAGGCCGCTTCCGTATGTACAAAGAAGATGCATTGGAGATCATTACATTGCTTGAGCCTAGACTTTCCTCCATGTCTCAAAGAGGAAGGCCTGTACCAAGTTCTCTCCAAGTTCTGATCACTTTGAGATTCTTGGCATCTGGAACCTGGAAGATTTTACTGATCACTTTTAAAGCACGTCAGGGGCTGGCTCCAAGTTACATATCAGAGATATTGACACCTTACGAGCCAGCCCGCAGCCTTAGGTCGTCATGTGGTTCCCTTCTGGCTGTTCCAAGGTCGAGGCTCAAAACTAAAGGTGACCGGGTGTTTGCTATTATGGTCCCTCGACTTTGGAACGCCCTGCCTGAGGACATAAGGCTTGCACCGGCAATGTGGACAACAGCAGAAGCTCCTGTGACATCCGAAAAACCTGTTGCTGTAGTGGTAGCCATGGACCAACTATCTGCTGAATTTGCTAAACAGAGAACCACACTCAAGGAAGATGTTTCCCCCCTGATCCATCGAGTCTGTAGCAGGTGATAACTTTGAACTATATCGGAGTCCACCATCAAGATGCTCCAGAGCCAGAACCAGTCGCTGCTGCACCAATTTGACGACCTTGAGAACTGCTCAAGGAGATCAAATCTCCGTATATTGAACATTCCCGAATGTAGTGAAGATGGCAAAGATCCCCTAAAGTTCATGTCAGATGTTTTGATGGAAATGATGGGCTCTGAGGTTTTCCCTACACTACCTAAGTACCACAACTTCCAAAGCCAGCCAGAAATCACGCCCCCGCACGTTCCTGGTCTGCTTCTCCAGATTCCAACAGAAAGAAGCTATTCTGCGCTGGGCCAGGAACCATGAACTCAAATACCAAGGTGTCACTATAAGGGTCTATCAGGATGTCAGTACTGCACCCGTTAAAAAAAAGCCGCCTTTAACGGCAGCAAGTAAGCCGTATCAGAAGAACGCCAGATTCCATGCTCTACCTGGCCCAGCTGCGAGTGATGTGCAGAGACAACGTGTTGACCTTTGACTCACTCGATGAAGCCCAATTTCTCAATCGGAGGTCTTGTAAAGAATAAGATTATAAACCATGATTTGACTCTATAGCCTGGTGATGTTTAATTTGTCTGAGTTGGATGACCCGTAAATTCACCTCTTCACCTCTGAGGTCTGATGACCCAAGGTATGGGCATTCAGTGATACTAATGACGGATTAATCAATATGCGGAATTATACCTGGTATTCTTCCTCTATACAAACTACCTTTGTTGCCTCTTAGTATCAAGGTTATATATATTTTCTTATTTGAATATGTTTGTGCATCTATATGTATGTGTATATATACATACAGTATATGTATATGTGGGGGTGTGTGCGCACTTGTTTGACAGTTACTGTGCTGCATAACCATCAAATTTTTTTCCCCACCTTGGTGTTCAGAGTGTTTAATATAGCTTTTCTCAGGAACTGGGAGCAACAAGTATAGGCTTGGTTCTTGTTTTGCTTTTGTCTTTGGACGAGGTTAGGGAAAAGGACACCACATTTTTTTTTTTTTGGCAACATATACTCATCTTTATTAATGTAAGAGAAAAAAATTGAGAAACTGTGCACTCTAATACAATCATTGCGATTCATCAGTTGGAATGTAAAGGGTTTAAATGGGCCTGTTAAAAGATCCAGGATATGTAATAATCTTAAATTCTTAAAATGTGATATTGCAATTCTTCAGGAATCTCACCTGCTGGTAAAAGATCAAGTCAGACTTAAACAAGGGTGGGTGGGGAATGTATTCCATTCCAATCTTAACTCTAAAATTAATATTTGAGTTACATAAAAGCTTTTTATTTGTTTTCTTGCTAGGTGTCCTTAAAATAGTGGTCAAGAACCCCCCATCACCAACACAAAAATGGTTTGGCTCCATCCTCCTGATGTAGACTGGTGCCAGTTTGAAGCTGCATCTTGCATCTTCACCTCTCTTAGAGCCCTTATCACCTCCAGCCTTCCTATCTCTTTCTTACAATACACTAACAATCCTATAGTTATAAATACCCTCAAAATATGGGTTGAACTCATATGGAATTTTGGGTGTAAAAACCTTCTCCATCTCAGTCCCATACACAATAATCACTTTTTCCCCCCAGCTAGATTTGACTGAATTTATTCTCTGGCAGAGACAATACATTCACCGTTTTAAAGATACGTATATAAATTCTCTTTTTGCTTCTGTTTTTTAGCTTTGATGATGTATGCCCAAATTCAACCTCTCTTGGTATTTCCAAGTCCACCACTTCCTTCAAAATCACCAATTTTCCATACATAACATCACCTTCTGGCTTAGATGATCTGTTAAAGGCTCCTTTCAGTCCTAAACGACTTATCTCAAGAATTAGTGATTGTTTAACCTCACGACAGAACTGCATAACTGCTGCTATTCTGCCTAGATTAAGTGTTATACAACTAATCGCATCCATTACTCCAAAGCAAGACTGGCCAAAATGTATCTGAATACAGATACAAGCTGTGACAGGTGTTGAAATACTCTTGCTGATTTAACACACATGTTTTGTTCATGTCCAGCACTAACAAACTATTGGTTTACCATATTTAAAACCTTATCAGAAGCATCTTCAACCCAGTGCAGTAATGGCCATATTTGGTACCGCAGATAGTAGACATAACATTAACATTATCAATAACGTTAAAGAAAAGTTATGGACATAACATAATTGCTTTTACGACGTTGCATGCACGTAGAAGAATATTATTGCTGACACAATTCATACAATTGGAGAAAATAAAATACTCTCAGGGAGTCTACAGACAAATTCTTTTCAGTCTGGAATTTGGTGTTGAAGCATTTAGGTAAATTTAAAGCTGTACTCACTTGGTGATCCCTCACTGGTCATCTTCGCATTTGCATCTGTGATTATTATTGAATCCATGTGAATCATATTTAGTTTAGTGTACTTCTTTGTTATATTCTTTCTCATTCAATTGTTATCTTTTGTGCCATGCCTAATTTTTTATTTAATTATTTTTTTCTGGATTGGTGCCCGACACGTTTCTGGGAGGGGGAGGGGTTGTTAAAATATAAGCAGTGTAATAACTCTGTATGTATATCTATGTACCAAACTGTAGATGCTCAATAAAAAAAGAAAACTGTTTTCTATTTTATTTCAGTACCTTTAATAAAAGCATATTCAGTATGTTATGATATATTTTCTCTATATAAGTTATATAATGATTATGGTTTTAGTATTCTGATCATCTTCAAGAATTTTATTGTTATACAACAAGTTGGGTAACATAGAATATACATAAATGCATGTGCATGCGAAAACCGAGGGAATAATCATTCAGGACAGGATTTTATTAATTTTTATTATATATATTTTACGGTGTTAAATAACATTATTTATTTTCCTTCAATAAATTTAGACAGTTTTTCCATATATATTTCAATGAATATTTCAATATTAAAATAAAATTAAACAATCTTTTAACAGTTTCCAAGGACTTACCTTCAGAAGTGTTGATTATAACTTAAATTATTCTAACTAAATAAGTTAATATTGTCTTTGAACATTGTAAAAATAATACATATATATATGTGTCTCATATACAAGAATGTCAAATTATTCTTTCATATTTTTCATTTTTAAAGTGGAGTTTACAGTTGTTTCCTTCATATATGTTTCCTTCTGTTTTTCAAGCAGAACAAAGTCCTTCTTCATACCAGTAACAGCAGATATTTTCTAATGGAATTCCTTTAACTTCAGCACAGACTATTGCTGGTATGACAGTAGCCATGACAGCAGAACCAGACAGGATGCTGTGATGAGACTGATCTTGTGGCTCACTCCACTTGACTCTGTTGTAAATGTTGAAAGAAGGAAAATGAGGAATTGTGTTAACTAAAATTCCTATTATATTGTAACTTTATAATATGATAGCATTCAAAATGACTTGCCTGCACCATCCACAAAAATGAAGTTGGCGTCAATGTCGAACTCTGTGATGTTGGAAGATGCACTGACCAGAACTGTGGCAATCTGAGTGTTGGTAGGAACAGATGAAGAACTAAAAGCAAGGTCCAAGTTGTTGATGATTGATCCGTTACTGCAAAATAGATGGCCAAAAACATTTTACATTTTCTTTTTATGGAATTATAATCATTATTCTTAAGACTGTACCAGTATAACACAACATTAAATAAATACCTGAATGAAATCACAGTCAAGAAGCGGAATGAAGAAAATGCTCTTTGGTAGAGAGGTTCAAGCTGCAGAAATACAAACAAACCTTGAATACATATGCTCTATTTAATGGGTTACCGGTTTCTGCTCTTTTCAGTTTAATAATGTAATAGCGTTTTAACATTTATTCTGTGATGACATGGATTCATTTTTGTCCTTTTCCCATTTCATTGACTACCTTCTGTGTCCACACATAATTAACTTATGTGGCAGCTATTACTCATTATTTTTTCAAAACTCACCATCTGCAGTGAAATTCATAAACAACAATCTAGCATATAATAGGAAGCAACATTTTTTTCTTTGCAAACTGATACCGACAAAAACATTTCTAAGCATGCCACATTGCACATCCAACTAATATTAAATGAGATGAAATGTTTTTGTGTTCTCATAAGGCAAACATACTTAAAGATACTTACAATTCTCCTTAACAGACTAGCCCGACTGATAAACGCTTGAGATGAGGGATTCAGCAATTCACTTGTAAAGGTCTCTCTAGCAGATCTGAAAGTCAACCGCCTTGTTGTAACAGCTTCAGCAGTTGTGGTAGAGGTTGTAGTGGTAGCACTTGTAACTGTACTGGCAATACTTGTAGTTGTATTAGTGGTTGTTGTTGTTGGTACAGGGGTGGTTATAGCAGGTGCAGTACTTGTTGTTGCAGTTGGTGCAGTGTTCGTTGTAGTGGTTGCAGTGGTCGCAGTGGTCGTTGTTGTATTAGCTGCAGTAGTGGGGGCTGGAGGTGTTTCTGTAAAAAATACAATATGACAAATTTCAGAAAAATAATTGTTGTTTGCCTCTAGCCTAAGTGACGTAATACTGTTTTCTTACCAATTGGTTGGATAGTGTTGGCTTGAATAGTGACGTTGAAGCTATTGCTGGAATTAGTCACAGCCTCCCTCAAGACTGCTACAACTTCAGTAGCTGATGGAATTTCTGTAGCTGGTGTAGTTCTATTGAACTCAATACCCACTTGTGCATCAGTATTTACCGTTCGTGTACGAGCTGTAGCTGGCCTGCATTAATAAAAGCGCAAATTTCAACTGTTATTGTGTGTTTTTGACCATACTAAATATTTCAAATGTATTCCTATTGATAGAAGCAGTCCACCAAACACATTTGGAGTCTAGAAATGTACAATCTTACCTGAACGCTATGACAAAAGAGCGGATGAAAATCGACCCAAATCGATTCCTGTAGATGATGTCATACTGTGCGATGTACAAAAAGCAGAAAAGGTTAAGAAAAAACAAGTCAAAACTAAATTACTGCAGTCATTTACCAAAATACATTATGGAATTGTACTTACCACAGCTACAACTCTTGCAGCAAGTTCCCTAAATTGACGGCTGTTTTGATTGCTGAGTTCTGGGACAAATGGTACTACCAAGATTGCTTCAATAGCCACAACTTCGATTGTAGTGGTAATGGTTGTTGGTGCAGTAGTTGTTGTAGTTGTTGTAGCTGGTGTTGTGGTTGTAGTTGTTGGAGTGGTTGAGGTTGTACTAATTGCTGCAGTAGTTGTTGTAGTTGGTGCAGTGGTTGTGCTTGTAGATGGTTCAGTAGTTGTCATAATTGGGTCAGTGGTTGTAGTTGGTGCATTGGTTGTAGTTAGTTCAGTGGTTGTGGTTGTTGTAGGTACAGTGGTTGTGATTATAGGAGTTGCAGTGGTTGATGTGGTAGTTGGTGAAGTGATGGTAGTAGGTGCAGTTGTTGTGGTTGGTACAGTGTTCGTTGTAGTGGTTGCAGTGGCTGTTGTAGTTGGTGCAGTGGTCGTTGTTGAAGCAGATGCAGTAGATGTTGTAGTTGGTTCAGTAGCTGTCATAGTTGGGTCAGTGGTTGTAGTTAGTGCATTGGTTGTAGTTAGTTCAGTGGTTGTAGTAGGTGTAGTGGTTGTTGTTGTTGGTACAGTGGTAGTTATAGTAGGTGCAGTACTTGTTGTTGCAGTTGGTGCAGTGGCTGTGGTTGTTGTAGGTACAATGGTTGTGATCATAGGAGTTGCAGTGGTCGATGATGTAGTTGGCGAAGTGGTGGTAGTAGGTGCAGTTGTTGTGGTTGTAGTTGGTGCAGTAGTTGTTGTAGTTGGTACAGTGTTCGTTGTAGTGGTTGCAGTGGTCGCAGTGGTCGTTGTTGTAGTAGGTGCAGTAGTTGTTGTTGTAGCAGATGCAGTAGATGTTGTAGTTGGTGCAGTGGTTGTGCTTGTAGTTGGTTCAGTAGTTGTAGTTGGTGCATTGGTTGTAGTTAGTTCAGTGGTTGTGGTTGTAGTAGGTGTAGTGGTTGTAGTTATTGTTGGTACAGTGGTAGTTATAGCAGGTGCAGTACTTGTTGCAGTTGAAGCAGTGGTTGTGGTTGTTGTAGGTACAGTGGTTGTGATTATAGGAGTTGCAGTGGTCAATGTTGTAGTTGGTGAAGTGGTGGTAGTAGTTGCAGTTGTTGTGGTTGTACTTGGTGCAGTAGTTGTTGTAGTCGGTACAGTGTTCGTTGTAATAGTTGTTGCAGTGGTTGTAGTTGGTGATGTGACTGTGGTTGTACTGGTTGCAGTCGTTATTGTTGTAGTTGGTACAATGGATGTTGTTGTAGTTACTACAGTAGATGCTGTTGTTGGCATCGTAGTTGTCGTTGTTGTTGTTGGTGCAGATGTTGTTGTAGTTGAGGCTGGGGAACCAATCATTACGTTAAAAAATAAGTCAGAAACTTTTAATACTTTTTGTTTTCATTGTTCTCCAAGTAATACTTACATGTGCCATCAACAGTGATGGAGCTGACTTCAATGTCAAAGCCAGTAACGTTCTGAGCAGCATCATTCAAAACTGCCTCAATCTCAGTGTTGTTAGGAACAGATGTTTGTGCAAATGCTACGTTCATGATGTTGATAATTGATCCATTTCTGCCAAAGGTGAAATAAAAACATGTGTGAAATGGCTGATTTGAGGCTGTATTCTTGATTGTAGTAATGATAAGTCTTAATATTCATATTACCTGAAAGCAACCACATCCAAGGAGTTGAAAGAAGCAGGAAACTGACGTTGGAAAAGGGGCTCAAGCTAAAAGACAAAATACAAACTTTAATTAAACAATTGTTTGTTCTATGCTAACACGAGCTGGATTGTGAATTGGGCTGTTTTTTCATTTTTCGTAATCATTAGTTTCATTCTTACACTTTTCCACAAATTCAGGAATGATCAATCTCTTGGCTCACTCAAGATTTTTGCTACAGAAAAATGCTGAATGTATCCTTTGGAAAAACCTCATACAATGTATTTTAACTATGTGTTTCTAGCAATCGGTTGTTTTATAAAGCCTTTAAACATTTTTGAATTTGTTTGTATTGTAACTTTTTGAAATAATTACAATTGAGTTAGAGGGTCCAAATCTGTTAATTACAGATGTAGCAGAAAGTAATTTCCGAACAAGAAGTGTTACCTGTCTCCTTATTGTGGATGCTCGATTTTGAAAGGCTTGTGATAATGTGTCCAGCAAGTCATTTGTAAATGTCTGAGAAAGTGATCTGAAAGTCACAACTCTTATTGCAAGGATAGTTGGTGCAGTGGTTGTGGTTGTAGTAGACATTATGGTTGTGGTTGTTGGGGCAGTTATTGTGGTTGTAGTAGTTGGAGTGGGGGTTGTGGTTGTAATAGGTACAGCTGTTGTTGTAGTTGGTGCTGTTGTTGCTGTGGTTGGTGGAGTGGTTGTTGTCGTGGTTGGTGGAGTAGTTGTGGTTGTAGTCGGTGGTGGAGTAGTTGTTGTAGTCGCGGAAGTTGTTGTTGTTGTAGTTGGTTGAGTAGTTGTGGTTGTAGTTTGTGGAGTAGTTGTTGTCGTGCTTGGTGGAGTCGTTGTCGTGGTTGGTGGAGTAGTTGTTGTAGTTGGTGGAATTGTTGTGGTTGTAGATGGTGGAGTAGTTGTGGTTGTAGTTGGTGGAGTAGTTGTGGTTGTAGTTGGTGGAGTAGTTGTGGTTGTAGTTGGTGGAGTAGTTGTTGTAGTAGTTGGTGGAGTAGTTGTTGTAGTAGTTGGTGGAGTAGTTGTTGTAGTGGTCGGTGGAGTAGTTGTGGTAGTGGTTGGTGGAGTTGTGGTCGTCGTGGTTGGTGGGGTAGTTGGTGGTGTAGTTGTTGTGGTGGTTGGTGGTGTTGTTGTGGTGGTTGGTGCTGTTGTTGTGGTGGTTGGTGGTGTAGTTGTGGTGGTGGTTGGTGGTGTAGTTGTGGTGGTGGTTGGTGGTGTAGTTGTGGTAGTGGTTGGTGGTGTAGTTGTGGTAGTGGTTGGTGGTGTAGTTGTTGTGGTGGTTGGTGTTGCTGTTGTTGTGGTGGTTGTTGGTGTAGTTGTGGTGGTGGTTGGTGGTGTAGTTGTGGTGGTGGTTGGTGGTGTAGTTGTGGTCGTGGTTGGTGGAGTAGTTGTGGTCGTAGTTGGTGGAGTTGTTGTGGTTGTGGTTGGTGGAGTAGTTGTTGTTGGTGGAGTAGTTGTGGTCGTGGTTGGTGGAGTAGTTGTGGTCGTGGTTGGTGGAGTTGTTGTGGTTGTGGTTGGTGGAGTAGTTGTTGTTGTAGTGAGTGGAGCTGTAGTTGCTGGAGTGGTTGTGGTTGTAGTTGGTGGAGTAGTTGTTGTTTGCAGAGTAGTTGTTGTTGTAGTTTGTGCAGTAGTTGTTGTAGTTGGTGGAGTACTTGTTGTAGTGGGTGGAGCAGTTGTGGTAATGGTTGGTGGAGCAGTTGTGGTAGTGGTTGGTGAAGTAGTTGTGGTAGTGATTGGTGGAGTAGTTGTGGTTGTGGTTGGTGGTGTAGTTGTGGTGGTGGTTGGTGGAGTAGTTGTGGTGGTGGTTGGTGGTGTTGTTGTGGTCGTGGTTGGTGGTGTAGTTGTGGTTGTGGTTGGTGGAGTAGTTGTGGTACTGGTTGGTGGAGTAGTTGTAGTTTGTAGATTTGTGGTGGTTGTTGTTGGTGCAGTAGTTGTGGTAGTGGTTGGTGGAGTAATTGTGGTAGTAGTTGGTGGAGTTGTGGTTGTCGTGGTTGGTGGGGTAGTTGGTGGAGTAGTTGTCGCTGTAGTTGGTGGAGTTGTTGGTGGAGTTGTTATTGTTGTAGTTGGTGGAGTAGTTGTTGTTGTAGTTGGTGGAATTGTTGTTGTTGTAGTTGGTGGAGTGGTTGTGGTCGTAGTTGGTGGGGCGGTTGTGGTCGTAGTTAGTGGAGTGGTTGTGGTCGTAGTTGGTGGAGTAGTTGTTGTAGTGGTTGGTGGAGTAGTTGTGGTAGTGATCGGTGGATTGGTTGTTGTTGTAGTTGGTGGGGTGGTTGTGGTCGTAGTTGGGGAGGTGGTTGTGGTCGTAGTTGGTGGAGTGGTTGTTGTAGTTGGTGGAGTGGGTGTGGTCGTAGTTGGTGGAATAGTTGTGGTAGTGGTTGGTGGAGTAGTTGTGGTAGTGGTCGGTGGATTGGTTGTTGTTGTAGTTGGTGGGGTGGTTGTGGTCGTAGTTGGTGAGGTGGTTGTGGTCGTAGTTGGTGGAGTGGTTGTGGTCGTAGTTGGTGGAGTGGTTGTCGTTGTAGTTGGTGGAGTTGTTATTGTAGTTGGCGGACTGGTTGTTGTTGTAATTGTTTGACTGATTGTGGTCGTAGTTGGTGGAGTAGTTGTGGTAGTGGTTGGTGGAGTAGTTGTGGTAGTGGTTGGTGGAGTAGTTGTGGTAGTGGTTGGTGGAGTAGTTGAGGTAGTGGTTGGTGGTGTAGTTGTTGTAGTTGGTGGAGTAGTTGTGGTAGTGGTTGGTATAGCAGTTGTTGTGGTCGTAGTTGGAGTTGTTGTTGTATTTGGTGGAGTAGTTGTGGTTGGTGGAGTAGTTGTGGTTGGTGGAGTAGTTGTGGTCGTGGTTGCTGGAGTTGTTGTGGTTGTGATTGGTGGAGTTGTTGTGGTTGTGATTGGTGGAGTTGTTGTGGTTGTGGTTGGTGGAGTAGTTGTTGTTGTAGTTGGTGGAGTAGTTGTTGTTGTAGTTGGTGGAGTAGTTGTTGTTGTAGATAGTGGAGTTGTTGTGGTAGAGGTTGGTGGAGTTGTTGTGGTAGAGGTTGGTGGAGTAGTTGTGGTAGTGGTTGGTGGAGTTGTTGTGGTCGTAGGTGGTGGAGTAGTTGTGGTAGTGGTTGGTAGAGCAGTTGTTGTGGTCGTAGTTGGAGTTGTTGTAGTTGGTGGAGTAGTTGTGGTCGTGGTTGGTGGAGTAGTTGTGGTCGTGGTTGGTGGAGTTGTTGTGGTCGTGGTTGGTGGAGTAGTTGTGGTTGGTGGAGTAGTTGTGGTACTGGTTGGTGGAGTAGTTGTTGTAATTTGTAGATTTGTGGTGGCTTGTTGTTGGTGTAGTAGTTGTGGTAGTGGTTGGTGGAGTAATTGTGGTAGTAGTCGGTGGAGCTGTGGTTGTCGTGGTTGGTGGGGTAGTTGGTGGAGTAGTTGTCGTTGTAGTTGGTGGAGTTGTTATTGTTGTAGTTGGTGGAGTAGTTGTTGTTGTAGTTGGTGGAATTGTTGTTGTTGTAGTTGGTGGAGTGTTTGTGGTCGTATTTGGTGGAGTACTTGTGGTAGTGGTTGGTGGAGTACTTGTGGTCGTAGTTGGTGGGGTGGTTGTGGTCGTAGTTAGTGGAGTGGTTGTGGTCGTAGTTGGTGGGGTAGTTGTTGTAGTTGGTGGAGCAGTTGTGGTAGTGGTTGGTGGAGTAGTTGTGGTAGTGGTTGGTGGAGTAGTTGTGGTCGTAGTTGGTGGAGTTGTTGTGATTGTAGTTGGTGGAGTAGTTGTGGTTGTGGTTGGTGGAGTAGTTGTGGTCGTGGTTGGTGAAGTTGTTGTGGTAGTGGTTGGTTGAGTAGTTGTGGTCGTGGTTGGTGGAGTAGTGGTTGTTGTAGTTGTTGTGGTTGTTGTTGGTGGAGTAGTTGTGGTAGTGGTTGGTGGAGTAGTTGTTGTAGTTGGTGGAGTAGTTGTTGTAGTGGTTGGTAAAGCAGTTGTTGTGGTCGTAGCTGGATTTGTTGTTGTTGTAGTTGGTGGAGTATTCGTGGTCGTGGTTGGTGGAGTAGTTGTGGTAGTGGTTGGTGAAGTTGTTGTGGTCGTAGTTGGTGGAGTAGTTGTGGTAGTGGTTGGTGGAGCAGTTGTTGTGGTCGTAGTTGGAGTTGTTGTAGTTGGTGGAGTAGTTGTGGTAGTGGTTGGTGGAGTAGTTGTGGTCGTGGTTGGTGGAGCAGTTGTGGTCGTGGTTGGTGGAGTAGTTGTGGTAGTGGTTGGTGGAGTAGTTGTGGTAGTGGTTGGTGGAGTAGTTGTGGTAGTGGTTGGTGGAGTAGTTGTGGTAGTGGTTGGTGGTGTAGTTGTGGTAGTGGTTGTGTGTAGTTGTGTAGTTTGGTGTGTAGTTGTAGTTGTGGGTAGTTGGTTGGTATAGCAGTTGTTGTGGTCGTAGTTGGAGTTGTTGTTGTTGTAGTTGGTGGAGTAGTTGTGGTTGCTGGAGTTGTTGTGGTCGTGGTTGCTGGAGTTGTTGTGGTTGTGGTTGGTGGAGTTGTTGTGGTTGTGGTTGGTGGAGTTGTTGTGGTTGTGGTTGGTGGAGTAGTTGTTGTTGTAGGCGGTGGAGTAGTTGTTGTTGTAGATAGTGGAGTTGTTGTGGTAGAGGTTGGTGGAGTAGTTGTGGTAGTGGTTGGTGGAGTTGTTGTGGTCGTAGGTGGTGGAGTAGTTGTGGTAGTGGTTGGTAGAGCAGTTGTTGTGGTCGTAGTTGGAGTTGTTGTAGTTGGTGGAGTAGTTGTGGTCGTGGTTGGTGGAGTAGTTGTGGTCGTGGTTGGTGGAGTTGTTGTGGTCGTGGTTGGTGGAGTAGCTGTGGTTGTGGTTGGTGGAGTAGTTGTGGTACTGGTTGGTGGAGTAGTTGTTGTAATTTGTAGATTTGTGGTGGTTGTTGTTGGTGTAGTAGTTGTGGTAGTGGTTGGTGGAGTAATTGTGGTAGTAGTCGGTGGAGTTGTGGTTGTCGTGGTTGGTGGGGTAGTTGGTGGAGTAGTTGTCGTTGTAGTTGGTGGAGTTGTTATTGTTGTAGTTGGTGGAGTAGTTGTTGTTGTAGTTGGTGGAATTGTTGTTGTTGTAGTTGGTGGAGTGTTTGTGGTCGTAGTTGGTGGAGTACTTGTGGTAGTGGTTGGTGGAGTGCTTGTGGTCGTAGTTGGTGGGGTGGTTGTGGTCGTAGTTAGTGGAGTGGTTGTGGTCGTACTTGGTGGAGTAGTTGTTGTAGTTGGTGGAGCAGTTGTGGTAATGGTTGGTGGAGTAGTTGTGGTAGTGGTTGGTGGAGTAGTTGTGGTCGTAGTTGGTGGAGTTGTTGTGATTGTAGTTGGTGGAGTAGTTGTGGTTGTGGTTGGTGGAGTAGTTGTGGTCGTGGTTGGTGAAGTTGTTGTGGTAGTGGTTGGTTGAGTAGTTGTGGTCGTGGTTGGTGGAGTAGTGGTTGTTGTAGTTGTTGTGGTTGTTGTTGGTGGAGTAGTTGTGGTAGTGGTTGGTGGTGTAGTTGTTGTAGTTGGTGGAGTAGTTGTTGTAGTGGTTGGTAAAGCAGTTGTTGTGGTCGTAGCTGGATTTGTTGTTGTTGTAGTTGGTGGAGTATTCGTGGTCGTGGTTGGTGGAGTAGTTGTGGTAGTGGTTGGTGAAGTTGTTGTGGTCGTAGTTGGTGGAGTAGTTGTGGTAGTGGTTGGTGGAGCAGTTGTTGTGGTCGTAGTTGGAGTTGTTGTAGTTGGTGGAGTAGTTGTGGTAGTGGTTGGTGGCGTAGTTGTGGTCGTGGTTGGTGGAGTTGTTGTGGTCGTGGTTGGTGGAGTAGTTGTTGTTGTGGTTGGTGGAGTAGTTGTGGTACTGGTTGGTGGAGTAGTTGTTGTAGTTTGTAGATTTGTGGTGGTTGTTGTTGGTGCAGTAGTTGTGGTAGTGGTTGGTGGAGTAATTGTGGTAGTAGTCGGTGGAGTTGTGGTTGCAGTGGTTGGTGGGGTGGTTGGTGGAGTAGTTGTCGTTGTAGTTGGTGGAGTTGTTATTGTTGTAGTTGGTGGAGTAGTTGTTGCTGTAGTTGGTGGAATTGTTGTTGTTGTAGTTGGTGGAGTGGTTGTGGTCGTAGTTGGTGGAGTACTTGTGGTAGTGGTTGGTGGAGTACTTGTGGTCGTAGTGGGTGAACCAGTTGTTGTGGTCGTAGTTGGTGTAGTTGTTGTAGTTGGTGGAGTAGTTGTGGTTGTAGTTGCTGGAGTAGTTGTGGTCGTGGTTGGTGGAGTAGTTGTTGTTGTAGTTTGTAGAGTAGTTGTTGTAGTTGGTGGAGTAGTTGTAGTAGTCGTTGGCAAAGTAGTTGTTGTAGTGGTTGGTGGAGTTGTTGTGGTTGTAGTTGGTGGAGTTGTTGTGGTTGTAGTTGATGGAGTTGTGCTTGTCGCAGTCGTGCTTGTAATTGGTGGAGTAGTTGTGGTAGTGTTTGGTGGAGTAGTTGTTGTAGTTGGTGGAGTAGTTGTGATAGTGGTTAATGGAGTTGTTGTGATTGTAGTTGGTGATGTCGTTGTTGTTGTAGTTGGTGGAACTGTAGTTGGTGGAGTTGTTGTGGTTGTTGTTGGTGGAGTTGTTGTGGTCGTAGTTGTCGTTTGTGGAGTAGTTGTTGTTGTTGGTGCAGATGTTGTTGTAGTTGAGGCTGGGGAAGAAAGCATTAGGTTAAGAAGTAAGTCAGACACTTTCAATACTTTTTGTTTTCATTGTTCTCCAAACAATACTTACATGTGCCATCAACAGTGATGGAGCTGACTTCAATGTCAAAGTCAGTAACGTTCTGAGCCGCATCATTCAAAACAGCCGCAATCTCAGTGTCGTTAGGAACAGATGTTTGTGTAAATGTTACGTTCAGGACGTTGATAATTGATCCATTTCTGCCAAAGGTGAAATAAAAACATGTGTGAAATGGCTGATTTGAGGCTGTATTCTTGATTGTAGTAATGATAAGTCTAAAACTACCTGAAAGCAACCACATCCAAAGAGTTGAAAGAAACAGGAAACTGACGTTGGTAGAGGGGCTCAAGCTAAAAGACAAAATACAAACTTTAATTAAACAATTGTTTGTTCTATGCTAACACGAGCTGGATTGTGAATTGGGCTGTCTTTTCATTTTTCTTAATCATTAGTTTCATTCATACCCTTTACCACAAATTCAGGAAAGGTCAATCTCTTGGCTCACTCAAGATCTTTGCTACAGAAAAATGCTGAATGTATCCTTTGAAAAAGTCTCATACAGTGTATTTTAACTATGCATTTCTAGCAATCGGTTGTTTTATAAAGCCTTTAAACATTTTTGAATTTGTATTCTAACTTTTTGTAATAATAACAATTGAGTTAGAGGGTCCAAATCTGTTAATGACAGATGTAGCAGAAAGTAATTTCCGAACAAGAAGTGTTACCTGTCTCCTTATTGTGGATGCTCGATTTTGAAATGCTTGTGATAATGTGTCCAGCAAGTCATCTGTAAATGTCTGAGAAACTGATCTGAAAGTCACAACTCTTATTGCAAGGATAGTTGGTTCAGTGGTTATAGTTGTAGTAGGCGTGGTGGTTGTAGTTGTTGGTGCAGTTGTTGTGGTTGTAGTAGCTGCAGCTGTTGTTGTAGTTGGTGATGTTGTTGTCGTGGCTGGTGGAGTAGTTGTGGTCGTGAGTGGTTGAGTAGTTGTGTTTGTAGTCGGTGAAGAAGTTGTTGTGGTCGTAGTCGTTGGAGCAGTTGTTGTGGTCGTTGTGGGTGGAGCAGTTGTTGTGGTCGTAGTTGGTGGAGCAGTTGTTGTGGTCGTAGTTGGAGTAGTTGTGGTCGTGGTTGGTTGAATAGTTGTTGTTGTAGTCGGTGAAGAAGTTGTTGTGGTCGTAGTCGGTGGAGCAGTTGTTGTGGTTGTAGTGGGTGAACCAGTTGTTGTGGTCGTAGTTGGTGGAGCAGTTGTTGTGGTCGTAGTTGGAGTAGTTGTTGTAGTTGGTGGAGTAGTTGTGGTTGTAGTTGCTGGAGTAGTTGTGGTCGTGGTTGGTGGAGTAGTTGTGGTAGTGGTTGGTGGAGCAGTTGTTGTGGTTGTAGTTGGAGTAGTTGTTGTTGTAGTTGGTGGAGTAGTTGTTGTTGTAGTTGGTGGAGTAGTTGTTGTTGTAGTTGTTGGAGTAATTGTGGTCGTAGTTGTTGGAGCAGTTGTTGTCGTAGTGGTTGGTGGAGCAGTTGTGGTAGTGGTTGGTGAAGCAGTTGTTGTGATCGTAGTTGGAGTAGTTGTGGTCGTAGTTGGTGGAGTTGTTGTGGTCGTGGTTGGTGGAGTTGTTGTTGTCGTAGTTGGTGGAATAGTTGTTGTAGTTGGTGGAGCAGTTGTGGTAGTGGATGGTGGAGCAGTTGTGGTAGTGTTTGGTGGGGCAGTTGTTGTCGTAGTTGGTGCAGTTGTTGTGGTTGTTGTTGGTGGAGTTGTTGTGGTAGTGGTTGGTGAAGTAGTTGTGGTAGTGGTTGGTGGAGCAGTTGTTGTGGTCGTAGTTGGAGTAGTTGATGTAGTTGGTGGAGTAGTTGTGGTCGTAGTTGCTGGAGTAGTTGTGGTCGTGGTTGGTGGAGTAGTTGTGGTTGTGGTTGGTGCAGTAGTTGTTGTTGTAGTCGGTGAAGAAGTTGTTGTGGTCGTAGTTGGAGTAGTTGTTGTTGTTGGTGGAGTAGTTGTGGTCGTAGTTGCTGGAGTAGTTGTGGTCGTGGTTGGTGGAGTAGTTGTGGTAGTGGTTGGTGGAGCAGTTGTTGTAGTGGTCGGTGAAGAAGTTGTTGTGGTCGTAGTCGGTGGAGCAGTTGTTGTGGTCGTAGTGGGTGGACCAGTTGTTGTGGTCGTAGTGGGTGGACCAGTTGTTGTGGTCGTAGTTGGTGGAGCAGTTGTTGTGGTCGTAGTTGTTGTAGTTGTTGTAGTTGGTGGAGTCGTTGTGGTCGTAGTTGCTGGAGTAGTTGTGGTCGTGGTTGGTGGAGTAGTTGTGGTTGTGGGTGGTGGAGTAGTCGTGGTAGTGGTTGGTGGAATAGTTGTTGTTGTGGTTGGTTGAGCAGTTGTGGTCGTGGTCGGTGGAGTAGTTGTGGTCGTGGTCGGTGGAGTAGTTGTGGTCGTGGGTGGTTGAGTAGTTGTTGTTGTAGTCGGTGAAGAAGTTGTTGTGGTCGTAGTCGGTAGAGCAGTTGTTGTGGTCGTAGTTGGAGTAGTTGTTGTAGTTGGTGGAGTAGTTGTGGTCGTAGTTGCTGGAGTAGTTGTGGTCGTGGTTGGTGGAGTAGTTGTGGTCGTGGTTGGTGGAGTAGTTGTGGTTGTGGTTGGTGGAGTAGTTGTTGTTGTAGTTTGTAGAGTATTTGTAGTAGTTGGTGGAGTAGTTGTAGTAGTCGTTGGCGAAGTAGTTGTTGTAGTAGTTGATGGAGTTGTTGTGGCTGTAGTTGGTGGAGTTGTGCTTGTCACAATCGTGCTTGTAATTGGTGGAGTAGTTGTGGTAGTTGTTGGTGGAGTAGTTGTGGTCGTAGTTGCTGGAGTAGTTGTGGTCGTGGTTGGTGGAGTAGTTGTGGTCGTGGGTGGTTGAGTAGTTGTTGTTGTAGTCGGTGAAGAAGTTGTTGTGGTCGTAGTCGGTAGAGCAGTTGTTGTGGTCGTAGTTGGAGTAGTTGTTGTAGTTGGTGGAGTAGTTGTGGTCGTAGTTGCTGGAGTAGTTGTGGTCGTGGTTGGTGGAGTAGTTGTGGTCGTGGTTGGTGGAGTAGTTGTGGTTGTGGTTGGTGGAGTAGTTGTTGTTGTAGTTTGTAGAGTATTTGTAGTAGTTGGTGGAGTAGTTGTAGTAGTCGTTGGCGAAGTAGTTGTTGTAGTAGTTGATGGAGTTGTTGTGGCTGTAGTTGGTGGAGTTGTGCTTGTCACAATCGTGCTTGTAATTGGTGGAGTAGTTGTGGTAGTTGTTGGTGGAGTAGTTGTTGTAGTTGGTGGAGTAGTTGTTGTTGTAGTTGGTGGAGTGGTTGTTGTTGAAGTTGGTGGAGTTGTTGTGGTTGTTGTTGGTGGAGTTGTTGTGGTCGTAGTTGTCGTTTGTGGAGTAGTTGTTGTTGTTGGTGCAGATGTTGTTGTAGTTGAGGCTGGGGAACAAAGCATTAGGTTAAGAAGTAAGTCAGACACTTTCAATACTTTTTGTTTTCATTGTTCTCCAAACAATACTTACATGTGCCATCAACAGTGATGGAGCTGACTTCAATGTCAAAGTCAGTAACGTTCTGAGCCGCATCATTCAAAACAGCCGCAATCTCAGTGTCGTTAGGAACAGATGTTTGTGTAAATGTTACGTTCAGGACGTTGATAATTGATCCATTTCTGCCAAAGGTGAAATAAAAACATTGTGTGAAATGGCTGATTTGAGGCTGTATTCTTGATTGTAGTAATGATAAGTCTAAAACTACCTGAAAGCAACCACATCCAAAGAGTTGAAAGAAACAGGAAACTGACGTTGGTAGAGGGGCTCAAGCTAAAAGACAAAATACAAACTTTAATTAAACAATTGTTTGTTCTATGCTAACACGAGCTGGATTGTGAATTGGGCTGTCTTTTCATTTTTCTTAATCATTAGTTTCATTCATACCCTTTACCACAAATTCAGGAAAGGTCAATCTCTTGGCTCACTCAAGATCTTTGCTACAGAAAAATGCTGAATGTATCCTTTGAAAAAGTCTCATACAGTGTATTTTAACTATGCATTTCTAGCAATCGGTTGTTTTATAAAGCCTTTAAACATTTTTGAATTTGTATTCTAACTTTTTGTAATAATAACAATTGAGTTAGAGGGTCCAAATCTGTTAATGACAGATGTAGCAGAAAGTAATTTCCGAACAAGAAGTGTTACCTGTCTCCTTATTGTGGATGCTCGATTTTGAAATGCTTGTGATAATGTGTCCAGCAAGTCATCTGTAAATGTCTGAGAAACTGATCTGAAAGTCACAACTCTTATTGCAAGGATAGTTGGTTCAGTGGTTATAGTTGTAGTAGGCGTGGTGGTTGTAGTTGTTGGTGCAGTTGTTGTGGTTGTAGTAGCTGCAGCTGTTGTTGTAGTTGGTGATGTTGTTGTCGTGGCTGGTGGAGTAGTTGTGGTCGTGAGTGGTTGAGTAGTTGTGTTTGTAGTCGGAGAAGAAGTTGTTGTGGTCGTAGTCGTTGGAGCAGTTGTTGTGGTCGTTGTGGGTGGAGCAGTTGTTGTGGTCGTAGTTGGTGGAGCAGTTGTTGTGGTCGTAGTTGGAGTAGTTGTGGTCGTGGTTGGTTGAATAGTTGTTGTTGTAGTCGGTGAAGAAGTTGTTGTGGTCGTAGTCGGTGGAGCAGTTGTTGTGGTTGTAGTGGGTGAACCAGTTGTTGTGGTCGTAGTTGGTGGAGCAGTTGTTGTGGTCGTAGTTGGAGTAGTTGTTGTAGTTGGTGGAGTAGTTGTGGTTGTAGTTGCTGGAGTAGTTGTGGTCGTGGTTGGTGGAGTAGTTGTGGTAGTGGTTGGTGGAGCAGTTGTTGTGGTTGTAGTTGGAGTAGTTGTTGTTGTAGTTGGTGGAGTAGTTGTTGTTGTAGTTGGTGGAGTAGTTGTTGTTGTAGTTGTTGGAGTAATTGTGGTCGTAGTTGTTGGAGCAGTTGTTGTCGTAGTGGTTGGTGGAGCAGTTGTGGTAGTGGTTGGTGAAGCAGTTGTTGTGATCGTAGTTGGAGTAGTTGTGGTCGTAGTTGGTGGAGTTGTTGTGGTCGTGGTTGGTGGAGTTGTTGTTGTCGTTGTTGGTGGAATAGTTGTTGTAGTTGGTGGAGCAGTTGTGGTAGTGGATGGTGGAGCAGTTGTGGTAGTGTTTGGTGGGGCAGTTGTTGTCGTAGTTGGTGCAGTTGTTGTGGTTGTTGTTGGTGGAGTTGTTGTGGTAGTGGTTGGTGAAGTAGTTGTGGTAGTGGTTGGTGGAGCAGTTGTTGTGGTCGTAGTTGGAGTAGTTGATGTAGTTGGTGGAGTAGTTGTGGTCGTAGTTGCTGGAGTAGTTGTGGTCGTGGTTGGTGGAGTAGTTGTGGTTGTGGTTGGTGCAGTAGTTGTTGTTGTAGTCGGTGAAGAAGTTGTTGTGGTCGTAGTTGGAGTAGTTGTTGTTGTTGGTGGAGTAGTTGTGGTCGTAGTTGCTGGAGTAGTTGTGGTCGTGGTTGGTGGAGTAGTTGTGGTAGTGGTTGGTGGAGCAGTTGTTGTAGTGGTCGGTGAAGAAGTTGTTGTGGTCGTAGTCGGTGGAGCAGTTGTTGTGGTCGTAGTGGGTGGACCAGTTGTTGTGGTCGTAGTGGGTGGACCAGTTGTTGTGGTCGTAGTTGGTGGAGCAGTTGTTGTGGTCGTAGTTGTTGTAGTTGTTGTAGTTGGTGGAGTCGTTGTGGTCGTAGTTGCTGGAGTAGTTGTGGTCGTGGTTGGTGGAGTAGTTGTGGTTGTGGGTGGTGGAGTAGTCGTGGTAGTGGTTGGTGGAATAGTTGTTGTTGTGGTTGGTTGAGTAGTTGTGGTCGTGGTCGGTGGAGTAGTTGTGGTCGTGGTCGGTGGAGTAGTTGTGGTCGTGGGTGGTTGAGTAGTTGTTGTTGTGGTCGGTGAAGAAGTTGTTGTGGTCGTAGTCGGTAGAGCAGTTGTTGTGGTCGTAGTTGGAGTAGTTGTTGTAGTTGGTGGAGTAGTTGTGGTCGTAGTTGCTGGAGTAGTTGTAGTAGTGGTTGGTGGAGCAGTTGTTGTGGTTGTAGTTGGAGTAGTTGTTGTTGTAGTTGGTGGAGCAGTTGTTGTTGTAGTTGTTGGAGTAATTGTGGTCGTAGTTGTTGGAACAGTTGTTGTCGTAGTGGTTGGTGGAGCAGTTGTGGTAGTGGTTGGTGAAGCAGTTGTTGTGATCGTAGTTGGAGTAGTTGTGGTCGTAGTTGGTGGAATAGTTGTTGTTGTAGTTGGTGGAGCAGTTGTGGTAGTGGTTGGTGGAGCAGTTGTGGTAGTGTTTGGTGGGGCAGTTGTTGTCGTAGTTGGTGCAGTTGTTGTGGTTGTTGTTGGTGGAGTTGTTGTAGTAGTGGTTGGTGGAGTAGTTGTTGTGGTCGTAGTTGGAGTAGTTGATGTAGTTGGTGGAGTAGTTGTGGTCGTAGTTGCTGGAGTAGTTGTGGTCGTGGTTGGTGTAGTAGTTGTGGTTGTGGGTGGTGGAGTAGTTGTTGTTGTAGTTGGTGAAGAAGTTGTTGTGGTCGTAGTCGATGGAGCAGTTGTTGTGGTCGTAGTGGGTGGACCAGTTGTTGTGGTTGTAGTTGGTGGAGCAGTTGTTGTGGTCGTAGTTGGAGTAGTTGTTGTAGTTGGTGGAGTAGTTGTGGTCGTAGTTGCTGGAGTAGTTGTGGTCGTGGTTGGTGGAGTAGTTGTGGTAGTGGTTGGTGGAGCAGTTGTTGTGGTTGTAGTTGGAGTAGTTGTTGTTGTAGTTGGTGGAGTAGTTGTGGTTGTAGTTGTTGGAGTAATTGTGGTCGTAGTTGTTGGAGCAGTTGTTGTTGTAGTCGGTGAAGAAGTTGTTGTGGTCGTAGTCGGTGGAGCAGTTGTTGTGGTCGTAGTTGGTGGAGCAGTTGTTGTGGTCGTAGTTGGTGGAGCAGTTGTTGTGGTCGTAGTTGGAGTAGTTGTGGTCGTAGTTGCTGGAGTAGTTGTGGTCGTGGTTGGTGGAGTAGTTGTGGTAGTGGTTGGTGGAGCAGTTGTTGTGGTTGTAGTTGGAGTAGTTGTTGTTGTAGTTGGTGGAGCAGTTGTTGTTGTAGTTGTTGGAGTAATTGTGGTCGTAGTTGTTGGAGCAGTTGTTGTCGTAGTGGTTGGTGAAGCAGTTGTTGTGATCGTAGTTGGAGTAGTTGTGGTCGTAGTTGGTGGAGTTGTTGTGGTCGTGGTTGGTGGAGTTGTTGTTGTCGTAGTTGGTGGAATAGTTGTTGTTGTAGTTGGTGGAGCAGTTGTGGTAGTGGTTGGTGGAGCAGTTGTGGTAGTGTTTGGTGGGGCAGTTGTTGTCGTAGTTGGTGCAGTTGTTGTGGTTGTTGTTGGTGGAGTTGTTGTGGTAGTGGTTGGTGGAGCACTTGTTGTGGTCGTAGTTGGAGTAGTTGATGTAGTTGGTGGAGTAGTTGTGGTCGTGGTTGGTGGAGTAGTTGTGGTTGTGGGTGGTGGAGTAGTTGTTGTTGTAGTTGGTGAAGAAGTTGTTGTGGTCGTAGTCGATGGAGCAGTTGTTGTGGTCGTAGTGGGTGGACCAGTTGTTGTGGTCGTAGTTGGTGGAGCAGTTGTTGTGGTCGTAGTTGGAGTAGTTGTTGTAGTTGGTGGAGTAGTTGTGGTCGTAGTTGCTGGAGTAGTTGTGGTCGTGGTTGGTGGAGTAGTTGTGGTAGTGGTTGGTGGAGCAGTTGTTGTGGTTGTAGTTGGAGTAGTTGTAGTTGGTGGAGTAGTTGTGGTTGTAGTGGTTGGAGTAATTGTGGTCGTAGTTGTTGGAGCAGGTGTTGTTGTAGTGGTTGGTGGAGCAGTTGTTGTGATCGTAGTTGGAGTAGTTGTGGTCGTAGTTGGTGGAGTTGTTGTGGTCGTGGTTGGTGGAGTTGTTGTTGTCGTAGTTGGTGGAATAGTTGTTGTCGTGGTTGGTGGAGTAGTTGTGGTCGTGGTTGGTGGAGTAGTTCTGGTCGTGGGTGGTTGAGTAGTTGTGGTTGTAGTTGGTGGAGCAGTTGTTGTGGTCGTAGTTGGTAGACCAGTAGTTGTGGTCGTAGTTGGTGGAGCAGTTGTTGTGATTGTAGTTGGTGGAGCAGTTGTTGTGGTCGTAGTTGGTGGAGCAGCTGTTGTAGTCGTAGTTGGTGTAGTAGTTGTTGTTGTAGTTGGTGGAGCAGTTGTGGTAGTGGTTGGTTTAGCAGTTGTGGTAGTGGTAGGTGGAGCAGTTGTGGTGGTCGTAGTTGGAGTAGTTGTGGTCGTAGTTGGTGGAATTGTTGTGGTCATGGTTGGTGGAGTAGTTGTCGTTGTAGTAGGTGGAATAGTTGTTGTTGTAGTTGGTGGAGTAGTTGTGGTCGTGGTTGGTGGAGTAGTTGTGGTTGTGGTTGGTGGAGTAGTTGTTGTTGTAGTTTGTAGAGTATTTGTAGTAGTTGGTGGAGTAGTTGTAGTAGTCGTTGGCGAAGTAGTTGTTGTAGTAGTTGATGGAGTTGTTGTGGCTGTAGTTGGTGGAGTTGTGCTTGTCACAATCGTGCTTGTAATTGGTGGAGTAGTTGTGGTAGTTGTTGGTGGAGTAGTTGTTGTAGTTGGTGGAGTAGTTGTTGTTGTAGTTGGTGGAGTGGTTGTTGTTGAAGTTGGTGGAGTTGTTGTGGTTGTTGTTGGTGGAGTTGTTGTGGTCGTAGTTGTCGTTTGTGGAGTAGTTGTTGTTGTTGGTGCAGATGTTGTTGTAGTTGAGGCTGGGGAACAAAGCATTAGGTTAAGAAGTAAGTCAGACACTTTCAATACTTTTTGTTTTCATTGTTCTCCAAACAATACTTACATGTGCCATCAACAGTGATGGAGCTGACTTCAATGTCAAAGTCAGTAATGTTCTGAGCTGCATCATTCAAAACAGCCGCAATCTCAGTGTCGTTAGGAGCAGATGTTTGTGTAAATGTTACGTTCAGGACGTTGATAATTGATCCATTTCTGCCAAAGGTGAAATAAAAACATTGTGTGAAATGGCTGATTTGAGGCTGTATTCTTGATTGTAGTAATGATAAGTCTAAAACTACCTGAAAGCAACCACATCCAAAGAGTTGAAAGAAGCAGGAAACTGACGTTGGTAGAGGGGCTCAAGCTAAAAGACAAAATACAAACTTTAATTAAACAATTGTTTGTTCTATGCTAACACGAGCTGGATTGTGAAGTGGGCTGTTTTTTCATTTTCCTTAGTCATTAGTTTCATTCATACACTTTACCACAAATACAGGAAAGGTCAATCTCTTGGCTCACTCAAGATTTTTGCTACAGAAAACTGCTGAATGTATCCTTTGAAAAAGGCTCATACAGTGTATTTTAACTATGCATTTCTAGCAATCGGTTGTTTTACAAAGCCTTTAAACATTTTAGAATTTGTTTGTATTCTAACTTTTTGTAATAATAACAATTGAGTTAGAGGGTCCAAATCTGTTAATTACAGATGTAGCAGAAAGTAATTTCCGAACAAGAAGTGTTACCTGTCTCCTTATTGTGGCTGATCGATTTTGAAAGGCTTGTGATAATGTGTCCAGCAAGTCATTTGTAAATGTCTCAGAAACTGATCTGAAAGTCACAACTCTTATTGCAAGGATAGTTAGTTCAGTGGTTGTGGTTGTAATAGGTGTAGCAGTCATTGTTGTGGTAGGTGCAGTGGTTGTAGTTGTAGTAGGCGTGGTGGTTGTAGTTGTTGGTGCAGTTGTTGTGGTTGTAGTAGCAGCAGCTGTTGTTGTAGTTGCTGATGTTGTTGTCATGGTTGGTGGAGTAGGTGTGGTTGTAGTCAGTGGAGTAGTTGTGGATATAGTCGTTGGAGTTGTTGTTGTTGTTGTAGTTGGTTGAGTAGTTGTGGTTGTAGTTGTCGGAGTAGTTGTTGTAGTTAGTGGAGTTGTTGTCGTGGTTGGTGGAGTTGTAGTTGTCGTGGTTGGTGGAGTTGTTGTGGTCGTGGTTGGTGGAGTGGTTGTGGTCGAGGTTGGTGGAGTGGTTGTGGTCGAGGTTGGTGGAGTAGTTGTGGTTGTAGTTGGTGGAGTTGTGCTTGTTGTAGTCATGGTCGTAGTTGGTGGAGTAGTTGTAGTAGTGGTTGGTGGAGTAGTTGTTGTCGTAGTTGGTGCAGTTGTTGTGGTTGTTGTTGATGGAGTTGTGGTAATGGTTGGTGAAGTGCTTGTGGTAGTGGTTGGTGGAGCAGTTGTTGTGGTCGTAGTTGGAGTAGTTGTTGTAGTTGGTGGAGTAGTTGTGGTCGTAGTTGGTGGAGTTGTTGTGGTAGTGGTTGGTGGAGTAGTTGTGGTAGTGGTTGGTGGAGCAGTTGTTGTGGTCGTAGTTGGAGTAGTTGGTGGAGTTGTTGTGGTCGTAGTTGGTGGAGCAGTTGTTGTGGTCGTAGTTGGTGGAGCAGTTGTTGTGGTTGTAGTGGGTGGAGCACTTGTTGTGGTCGTAGTGGGTGGAGCACTTGTTGTGGTCGTAGTGGGTGGAGCAGTTGTTGTGGTCGTAGTCGGTGGAGCAGTTGTTGTGGTCGTAGTTGGTGGAGCAGTTGTTGTGGTCATAGTTGGTGGAGCAGTTGTGGTAGTGGTTGGTGGGGCAGTTGTTGTGGTCGTAGTTGTGGACGTAGTTGGTGGAGTTGTTGTGGTCGTAGTTGGTGGAGCAGTTGTTGTGGTTGTTGTTGATGGAGTTGTGGTAATGGTTGGTGAAGTAGTTGTGGTAGTGGTTGGTGGAGCAGTTGTTGTGGTCGTAGTTGGAGTAGTTGTTGTAGTTGGTGGAGTAGTTGTGGTCGTAGTTGGTGGAGTTGTTGTGGTAGTGGTTGGTGGAGTAGTTGTGGTAGTGGTTGGTGGAGCAGTTGTTGTGGTCGTAGTTGGAGTAGTTGTTGTAGTTGGTGGAGTAGTTGTGGTCGTAGTTGGTGGAGTTGTTGTGGTCGTAGTTGGTGGAGCAGTTGTTGTGGTCGTAGTGGGTGGACCAGTTGTTGTGGTCGTAGTGGGTGGACCAGTTGTTGTGGTCGTAGTTGGTGGACCAGTTGTTGTTGTTGTAGTCGGTGGCGCAGTTGTTGTGGTCGTAGTCGGTGGAGCAGTTGTTGTGGTCGTAGTTGGTGGAGCAGTTGTTGTGGTCATAGTTGGTGGAGCAGTTGTGGTAGTGGTTGGTGGGGCAGTTGTTGTGGTCGTAGTTGTGGACGTAGTTGGTGGAGTTGTTGTGGTAGTGGTTGGTGGAGTAGTTTTTGTTGTAGTTGGTGGAGTAGTTGTTGTTGTAGTTGGCGGAGTACTTGTGGTTGGTGGAATAGTTGTGGTTGTGGTTGGTGGATTAGTTGTGGACGTGGGTGGTTGAGTAATTGTGGTTGTAGTCGGTGGAGCAGTTGTTGTGGTCGTAGTCGGTGGAGCAGTTGTTGTTGTCGTAGTGGGTGGACCAGTTGTTGTGGTCGTAGTTGGTGGAGCAGTTGTTGTGGTCGTAGTTGGTGGAGCAGTTGATGTGGTCGTAGTTGGTGAAGCAGTTGTTGTAGTCGTAGTTGGTGGAGTAGTTGTTGTTGTAGTTTGTGGAGCAGTTGTGGTAGTGGTTGGTGGACCAGTTGTTGTAGTGGTTGGTGGAGCAATTGTGGTGGTCGTAGTTGGAGTAGTTGTGGTCGTAGTTGGTGGAATTGTTGTGGTTGTGGTTGGTGGAGTAGTTGTTGTTGTAGTAGGTGGAACAGTTGTTGTTGTAGTTGGCAGAGTAGTTGTGGTCGTAGTGGGTGGAGCAGTTGTTGTGGTCGTAGTGGGTGGAGCAGTTGTTGTGGTCGTGGTTGGTGGAGTTGCTGTGGTTGGCGGAGTAGTTGTTGTTGTGGTTGGTGGAGTAGTTGTGGTCAAGGGTGGTTGAGTAGTTGTGGTTGTAGTCGGTGGAATAGCTGTTGTGGTCATAGTCGGTGGAATAGCTGTTGTGGTCATAGTCGGTGGAACAGTTGTTGTGGTCGTAGTCGGTGGAGAAGTTGATGTGGTTGTAGTTGGTGGAGCAGTTGTTGTAGTCGTAGTTGGTGTAGCAGTTGTGGTAGTGGTTGGTGGGGCAGTTGTTGTGGTCGTAGTTGGAGTAGTTGTGGTCGTAGTTGTGGACGTAGTTGTTGGAGTTGTTGTGGTTGGTGGAGTAGTTGTTGCTGTAGTTGGTGGAGTAGTTGTGGTCGTGGTTGGTGGAGCAGTTGTTGTGGTTGTAGTTGGTGGAGCAGTTGTTGTGGTCGTAGTTGGTGGAGCAGTTGTTGTGGTCGTAGTTGGTGGAGTAGTTGTTGTTGTAGTTGGTTGAGCAGTCATGGTAGTGGTTGATGGAGCAGTTGTGGTAGTGGTTGGTGGAGCAGTTGTGGTGGTCGTAGTTGGAGTAGTTGTGGTCGTAGGTGGTGGAATTGTTGTGGTCGTGGTTGGTGGAGTTGTTGTAGTAGTAGGTGGAATAGTTGTTGTTGTAGTTGGCGGAGTAGTTGTGGTCGTGGTTGGTGGAGTAGTTGTTGTTGTAGTTATTGGAGTGGTTGTGGTTGTGGGTGGTGGAGTAGTTGTGGTTGGTGGAGTAGTTGTTGTTGTAGTCGGTGGAGTAGTTGATGTGGTTGTAGTTGGTGGAGCAGTTGTTGTAGTCGTAGTTGGTGTAGCAGTTGTGGTAGTGGTTGGTGGGGCAGTTGTTGTGGTCGTAGTTGGAGTAGTTGTGGTTGTAGTTGTGGACGTAGTTGGTGGAGTTGTTGTGGTTGGTGGAGTAGTTGTTGCTGTAGTTGGTGGAGTAGTTGTGGTCGTGGTTGGTGGAGCAGTTGTTGTGGTTGTAGTTGGTGGAGCAGTTGTTGTGGTCGTAGTTGGTGGAGCAGTTGTTGTGGTCGTAGTTGGTGGAGTAGTTGTTGTTGTAGTTGGTTGAGCAGTCATGGTAGTGGTTGATGGAGCAGTTGTGGTAGTGGTTGGTGGAGCAGTTGTGGTGGTCGTAGTTGGAGTAGTTGTGGTCGTAGGTGGTGGAATTGTTGTGGTCGTGGTTGGTGGAGTTGTTGTAGTAGTAGATGGAATAGTTGTTGTTGTAGTTGGCGGAGTAGTTGTGGTCGTGGTTGGTGGAGTAGTTGTTGTTGTAGTTAGTGGAGTGGTTGTGGTTGTGGGTGGTGGAGTAGTTGTGGTTGGTGGAGTAGTTGTTGTTGTAGTCGGTGGAGCAGTTGTTGTGGTCGTGGTTGGGGGAGTAGTTGTTGTAGTTGGTAGAGTAGTTATTGTCGTAGATGGCGGAATAGTTGTGGTCGTGGGTGGTGGAGTAGTTGTTGTCATAGTCGGTGGAGTAGTTGTTGTTGTAGTCGATGGTGCATTTGTTGTGGTCGTAGTGGGTGGAGCAGTTGTCGTCGTAGTTGATGGAGTAGTTGTTGCTGTTGTTGCTGGTGTAGTTGTTGTTGTAGTTGGTGGAGTAGTTGTGGTAGTGGTTGGTGGAGTAGTTGTTGTGGTCGTAGTTGGTGTAGTAGTTGTGGTCATGGGTGGTGGAGTAGTTGTTGTAGTTGACGAAGCAGTCGTGGTTGTCGTTGGTGGAGTAGTTGTGGTTGTAGGTGGTGGAGTAGTTGTGGTTGGTAGAGTAGTTGTTGTCATAGTCGGTGGAGTAGTTGTTGTTGTAGTCGATGGTGCATTTGTTGTGGTCGTAGTGGGTGGAGCAGTTGTCGTCGTAGTTGATGGAGTAGTTGTTGCTGTTGTTGCTGGTGTAGTTGTTGTTGTAGTTGGTGGAGTAGTTGTTGTGGTCGTAGTTGGTGTAGTAGTTGTGGTCATGGGTGGTGGAGTAGTTGTTGTAGTTGACGAAGCAGTCGTGGTTGTCGTTGGTGGAGTAGTTGTGGTAGTGGTTGGTGGAGCAGTTGTTGTGGTCGTAGTTGGAGTAGTTGTTGTTGTAGTTGGTGGATTAGTTGTGGTTGTAGTTGGTGGAGTAGTTGTGGTTGTAGTTGGTGGAGTAGTTGTTGTTGTGGTTGTTGGAGTAGTTGTGGTTGTAAATGTTGGAGTAGTGGTTGTGGTTGTAGTAGGTGCAGTTGTTGTTGTAGTTGATACAGTAGTCGTGGTTGTAGTTGGCTCTATTGTTGTAGTTGCTTCTGTGGTTGTAGTAGGTGCAGTAGTTGTGGTTGTAATAGGTGCAGTGGTTGTTGTTGTAGTTGGTGCAGTGGTTGTGGTTGTAGTAGGCGGAGTTGTGGTTGTGGTTGTTGTAGGTGCAGTAGTTGTTGTAATAGGCACAGTGGTTGTGGTCGTGGTTGGTGCAGTGGTTGTGGGTGTAGTAGGTGTAGCGGTTGTTGTTGTAGTAGGTAGAACATTCGTTGTAGTAGTGGTTGTGGAGGTTGGTGCGGACGTTGTGGTTGTAGTAGTTGGAGCAGGGGTTGTGGTTGTAGTAGGTGCAGCTGTTGTTGTAGTTGGTGCTGTTGTTGTTGTAGTTTGCTCTGTGCTTGCAGTTGTTCCAGTAGTTGTGGTTGTAATAGGCGTAGTGACTGTGGTTGTAGTAGGTGTAGTGGTTGTAGTAGTTTGTGCAGTGGTTGTGGTTGTAGTAGGTGCAATAGTAGTTGTCGCTGGTTCTGTGGTTGTACTTGTTGTTGGTGCAGTGGTAGTAGTTACTGCAGTAGTTGTAGTTGTTGTTGGCAGCATAGTTGTTGTTGTTATTGTCGGTTCTGAAACAGAGATGGAACTGACCACAACGTCAAAGCTGGAAATGTTCTGAGCTCCATCACTCAAAATTGTCTGAATCTCAGTGTCGTTGGGAACAGATGTTTGTTCAAATGTCATTGCCACGTTGTTGATAATTGATCCATTACTGCCAAGGGTGAAATAAAAACAGTGTGTTAAATATCTGATTTAAATCAGCATTCTTGATGTAAAAATTTCATTTGAATATTGAAATTACCTGAAAGACACCACAGACAAGGAGATGAAACCAGGCAGCTGTCGATAGAGGGGTACAAGCTACAAAAACAAAATACAAACTTCAATTAAACAATTGTTTCTTTTATGTTAACATGAGCTAGATTGTGAAAGAAGATGTTTTCTAATTATCTCAGTCATTAGTGTCATTCATACTCACACACACTCAGGATTCAAGACATTTGCTAGAGAAAAACACTGAATGTAAAGGCTGATATAAATTTAAATCATGCATTTCTAGCCACAGGTTTGTTTTTATAAAAGATTTAAACTTTGGTGTAATTGTTAATAAATAAGTTACATGTGAGTTTGAAGGTCTTAATCTGCTGATTAAAGATGTAACACACATTTCCTTCTGAACAAGAAGACTTACTGCATTCTGTATTATGGATGTTCGATTTCTAAAGGCTGTTGATGATGGATCCAGCAAGTCAACTGTAAATGTTTCAGAAACTGATGTGAAAGTCAGAACTCTTTTTGCAAGGGCGACACTTGACGCCATAGTGGTTGGTGTAATAGCTGTGGTGTCAGTGGGTGCAGTAGTTGTTGTTGCCATTGTTGCATCGACAGTGCTTGTGGTATCAATAGGTGGAGTAGCCGTTGCAGTTGTAGTGGTGTCAATTGCTACAGTAGGTACAGTAGTTGTGGTAACAGTGGCTGTGGTGTCAATAGGTGGAGTAGTCGTTATTACAGTTGTTGCAGTTGTAGTGGTGTCAATAGGTGCAGCAGTCGTTGTAGTGGCAGTGGTTGTGGTGTCAATAGGTATAGTTGTTGTTGCTGAGGTGGCAGTAGTTGTGGTGTCAATATGTGGAGTAGTTGTTGTTGCAGTGGTTGTGGTGTCACCAGGTGCAGTAGTCGTTGTTGTTACAGTGGTTGTGGTCTCAATAGGTGCAGTAGTTGTTGCAGTTGTTGTGGTGTCAGTAGGTATCGTAGTCGTTGTGGTGACAGTGGTTGTGGTGTCAATAGGCGGAGTAGTCGTGGCTGTGGTGGTAGTGGTTGTGGTGTCAATAGGTGGAGTAGTCGTGGCTGTGGTGGTAGTGGTTGTGGTGTCAATAGGTGCAGTAGTCGTGGCTGTGGTGGTAGTGGTTGTAGTGTCAATAGGTGCAGTAGTCGTTGTTGCAATTGTAGTGGTGTCAATAGGTGCAGCAGTCGTTGTAGTGGCAGTGGTTGTGGTGTCAACAGGTGCAGTAGTCGTTGTTACAGTGGTTGTGGTCTCAATAGGTATAGTTGTCGTAGTTGTGGTGTCAATAGGTGTAGTAGTTGTTACAATTGCAGTGGTTTCAACAGGTGCAGTAGTCATTGTTGTTGTGGCAGTGGTTGTGGTGTCAATAGGTGGAGTAGTCATTCTTGCAGTGGTTGTGGTGTCAACCGGTGCAGTAGTCGTTGTTGTTGCAGTGGTTGTGGTGTCAATAGGTACAGTAGTTGTTGCAGTTGTAGTTGTGTCTGTAGGTGAAGTAGTCGTTGCAGTTGTAGTGGTGTCAGTAGGTATCGTAGTCGTTGTGGTGACAGTGGTTGTGGTGTCAATAGGCGGAGTAGTCGTGGCTGTGGTGGTAGTGGTTGTGGTGTCAATAGGTGGAGTAGTCGTGGCTGTGGTGGTAGTGGTTGTGGTGTCAATAGGTGCAGTAGTCGTGGCTGTGGTGGTAGTGGTTGTGGTGTCAATAGGTGCAGTAGTCGTTGTTGCAATTGTAGTGGTGTCAATAGGTGCAGCAGTCGTTGTAGTGGCAGTGGTTGTGGTGTCAACAGGTGCAGTAGTCGTTGTTACAGTGGTTGTGGTCTCAATAGGTATAGTTGTCGTAGTTGTGGTGTCAATAGGTGCAGTAGTTGTTGCAGTTGTTGTGGTGTCAATAGGTGGAGTAGTCATTCTTGCAGTTGTTGTTGTGTCAACAGGTGCAGTAGTCATTGTTGTTGTGGCAGTGGTTGTGGTGTCAATAGGTGGAGTAGTCATTCTTGCAGTTGTTGTGGTGTCAATAGGTGCAGTAGTTGTTGCAGTTGTTGTTGTGTCAACAGGTGCAGTAGTCGTTGTTGCAATTGTAGTGGTGTCAATAGGTGCAGCAGTCGTTGTAGTGGCAGTGGTTGTGGTGTCAATAGGTATAGTTGTTGTTGCTGAGGTGGCAGTAGTTGTGGTGTCAATAGGTGGAGTAGTTGTTGTTGCAGTGGTTGTGGTGTCAATAGGTGGAGTAGTCGTTGTTGTTGCAGTGGTTGGGGTGTCAATAGGTACAGTAGTTGTTGCAGTTGTAGTTGTGTCAGTAGGTGAAGTAGTCGTTGCAGTTGTAGTGGTGTCAGTAGGTATCGTAGTCGTTGTGGTGACAGTGGTTGTGGTGTCAATAGGCGGAGTAGTCGTGGCTGTGGTGGTAGTGGTTGTGGTGTCAATAGGTGCAGTAGTCGATGTTGTGGCAGTGGTTGTTGTGTCAATAGTTGTAGTAGTTGTTACAGTTGTAGTGGTGTCAGTAGGTATAGTAGTCGGTGTGGTGACAGTGGTTGTGGTGTCAATAGGCGGAATAGTCGTGGCTGTGGTGGTAGTGGTTGTGGTGTCAATAGGTGGAGTAGTCGTGGCTGTGGTGGTAGTGGTTGTGGTGTCAATAGGTGGAGTAGTCGTGGCTGTGGTGGTAGTGGTTGTGGTGTCAATAGGTGCAGTAGTCGTTGTTGCAGTGGTTGTGGTGTCAATAGGTGCAGTAGTCGTTGTTGGGGCAGTGGTAGTTGTGTCAATAGGTGTAGTAGTTGTTACAGTTGTAGTTGTGTCAATAGGTGTGGTAGACGTTGTGGTGGCAGTTGTAGTGATTTCAATAGGTACAGAAGTCGTTGTGGTGACAGTGGTTGTGGTGTCAATAGGCAGAGTGGTCGTGGCTGTGGCAGTAGTGGTTGTGGTGTCAATAGGTACGGCTGTCGTTGTTGTGGTGTCAATAGGTACAGTCGTTGTTGCAGTTGTAGTTGTGTCAGTAGGTGAAGTAGTCGTTGCAGTTGTAGTGGTGTCAGTAGGTATAGTAGTCGTTGTGGTGACAGTGGTTGTGGTGTCAATAGGTACAGAAGTCGTTGTGGTGGTAGTGGTTGTGGTGTCAATAGGTGGAGTAGTCGTGGCTGTGGTGGTAGTGGTTGTGGTGTCAATAGGTGGAGTAGTCGTTATTGTAGTTGTTGCAGTAGATGAAGTGTCAATAGGTGCAGTAGTCGTTGCAGTTGTAGTGGTGTCAATAGGTGCAGTAGTCATTGTGGTGGCAGTGGTTGGGGTGTCAATAGGTGCAGTAGTCGTTGTTGCAGTGGTTGTGGTGTCAATAGGTGCAGTAGTCGTTGTTGTGGCAGTGGTTGTGGTGTCAATAGGTGCAGTAGTCGTGGCTGTGGTGGTAGTGGTTGTGGTGTCAATAGGTGCAGTAGTCATTGTGGTGGCATTGGTTGTAGTGTCAATAGGTACAGTAGTCGTTGTTGCAGTGGTTGTGGTGTCAATAGGTGGAGTAGTCATTCTTGAGGTGGTTGTGGTGTCAACCGGTGCAGTAGTCGTTGTTGTTGCAGTGGTTGTGGTGTCAATAGGTACAGTCGTTGTTGTGGTAGTGGTTGTGTCAGTAGGTGAAGTAGTAGTTGCAGTTGTAGTGGTGTCAGTAGGTATAGTAGTCGGTGTGGTGACAGTGGTTGTGGTGTCAATAGGCGGAGTAGTCGTGGCTGTGGTGGTAGTGGTAGTGGTGTCAATAGGTGGAGTAGTCGTGGCTGTGGTGGTTGTGGTTGTGGTGTCAATAGGTGGAGTAGTCGTGGCTGTGGTGGTAGTGGTTGTGGTGTCAATAGGTGCAGTAGTCGTTGTTGCAGTGGTTGTGGTGTCAATAGGTGCAGTAGTCGTTGGGGCAGTGGTTGTTGTGTCAATAGGTGTAGTAGTTGTTACAGTTGTAGTTGTGTCAATAGGTGTGGTAGACGTTGTGGTGGCAGTTGTAGTGATTTCAACAGGTACAGAAGTCGTTGTGGTGACAGTGGTTGTGGTGTCAATAGGCAGAGTAGTCGTGGCTGTGGCGGTAGTGGTTGTGGTGTCAATAGGTACGGCTGTCGTTGTTGTGGTGTCAATAGGTACAGTCGTTGTTGCAGTTGTAGTTGTGTCAGTAGGTGAAGTAGTCGTTGCAGTTGTAGTGGTGTCAGTAGGTATAGTAGTCGTTGTGGTGACAGTGGTTGTGGTGTCAATAGGTACAGAAGTCGTTGTGGTGGTAGTGGTTGTGGTGTCAATAGGTGGAGTAGTCGTGGCTGTGGTGGTAGTGGTTGTGGTGTCAATAGGTGGAGTAGTCGTTATTGTAGTTGTTGCAGTAGATGAAGTGTCAATAGGTGCAGTAGTCGTTGCAGTTGTAGTGGTGTCAATAGGTGTAGTAGTCGTTGTTGCAGTGGTTGTGGTGTCAATAGGTGCAGTAGTCATCGTGGTGGCAGTGGTTGTAGTGTCAATAGGTACAGTAGTCGTTGTTGCAGTTGTAGTTGTGTCAATATGTGTGGTAGACATTGTGGTGGCAGTGGTTGTGGTGTCAATAGGGACAGCTGTTGTTGTTGTGGCAGTGGTTGTGGTGTCAATAGGTACAGTAGTTGTTGCAGTTGTAGTGGTGTCAGTAGGTATAGTAGTCGTTGTGGTGACAGTGGTTGTGGTGTCAATAGGCAGAGTAGTCGTGGCTGTGGTGGTAGTGGTTGTGGTGTCAATAGGTGAAGTAGTCGTTATTGTAGTTGTTGCAGTAGATGAGGTGTCAATAGGTGCAGTAGTTGTTGCAGTTGTAGTGGTGTCAATAGGTGCAGTAGTCACTGTGGTGGCAGTGGTTGTGGTGTCAATAGGTGCAGTAGTCGTTGTTGCAGTGGTTGTGGTGTCAATAGGTGCAGTTGTCGTTGTTGTGGCAGTGGTTGTGGTGTCAATAGGTATTGTCATTGTTGTTGTGGCAGTGGTTGTAGTGTCAATAGGTACAGTAGTCGTTGTTGTAGTTGTTGCAGTTGTTGTTGTGTCAATAGGTGTAGTAGTTGTTACAGTTGTAGTGGTGTCAGCAGGTGCAGTAGTCGTTGTTGTAGTTGTTGCAGTTGTTGTTGTGTCAATAGGTGTAGTAGTTGTTACAGTTGTAGTTGTGTCAATAGGTGTGGTAGACGTTGCAGTTGTAGTGGGGCCAGTAGGTGCAGTAGTCGTTGTGGTGGCAGTGGTTGTGGTGTCAATAGGTACAGTCGTTGTTGCAGTTGTAGTTGTGTCAATAGGTGTGGTAGACGTTGCAGTTGTAGTGGGGCCAGTAGGTGAAGTAGTCGTTGTGGTGGCAGTGGTTGTGGTGTCAATAGGTACAGCAGTCGTTGTTGTGGCAGTGGTTGTGGTGTCAATAGGTGCAGTAGTCGTTATTGCAGTTGTTGCAGTTGTATTGGTGTCAATAGGTGTGGTAGACGTTGCAGTTGTAGTGGGGCCAGTAGGTGCAGTGGTCATCGTGGTGGCAGTGGTTGTGGTGTCAATAGGTACAGCAGTCGTTGTGGCAGCGGTTGTGGTGTCAATATGTACAGTAGTTGTTGCAGTTGTAGTTGTGTCAGTAGGTGAAGTAGTCCTTTCAGGTGTAGTGGTGTCAGTAGGTAAAGTAGTTGTTGTTGTAGCTGTTGTGGTGTCCGTAGGTGTAGTAGTCATTGTTGCAGTTTTTGTAGTGATTGTCGTATCAGTCGGGGCAGTAGTTGTTGTTGCTGCCGTTGTTGCAGTAGTTGTGGTGTCGATAGGTGCGGAAGACGCCGTTGCAATGGCGGTGGTGGCAGTTGGTACAGTATTTGTTGTTGTAGTTGCAGTTGTTGTAGTTGTTGCAATTGGTGCACTGGTTGCAGTGATAGTAGGTGCAGTAGATGTTGTATTTGGTTCAGTGGTTGTGGTAGTAGTAGACACAGAGGTTGTGGTACTCATTTGTGTAGTTACTGGTTTCACAACTATTGAGAATGAGATCAGAATATTCATATTACTTATTATTTACAACTTTTTTCAGGTTATAGATATTTTTTAAGTGGCTTACTTTAATGAAGTTATTAAGAAGAACCATGACAGTATTAAGATGGAGAACTCTAACACCTCCTCCACCTTATAGGGTATATTGACTTGTGGTTTGATACAAATGAGTAGCTGTTAGTGATTCTGCTCACCTGTTAGCACCAGGAAAATTGCTATCGTCCATCCAACACCCATCCTGTCTTCCTTTGAATCTGTAAAATTAAACAGTGGTCACTCACACAAAGTATATGTCAGCAGCTTGTGTGTAATCTTTAATGTTACACACAATTCAGTCTGGCATGCAGGTTTTATTTAAGTATGTTCAGCCACTGTCACATTGCTCATGTAACTTTACTGTACTTATAGAACCACTGAGAAGCTTAAAGTTTATATTAATCCATTCTCTCAATCACACATACTTTATGTCATACTCTTTTCTAATTAAAATCTATCTTCATCTTCTGTAACCTGTGAAGGGTTGTGGGGGGCTGGGGCCTATCACAGTTATTATCAGGTGAGAGGCGGGTTACATCCTGGACATGTCTATCGCAGGGCTAAATAAAATCTATTCCATATATATAGATGTAAGCACTGGCACCATCAGAGGTGCGTCAGATGGAAACACCAAGCAGGTAGCCCTTACCTGTGCTTACATCTATAATGTACAGCATACTGCATATTGTATATTAACAATACATTTGTCTTAATATGAAATTTTGACAGATTGTACAGATACAATGTCCTTAAATGCAAATGACAAATCCAATGAAGTTGGACTGTTTTGTAAAACAGAATATAGTGATTTGCAAATGTTTTTGTAACCCATATTTAATTGAATACACTACAAAGACAAGCTATTTAACTGATTCATTGGCCGAAAGGTTGGGTACATCCTGGACAGGTCACCAGTTTATCACATTTAACACAGAGAGACAGACAACCACACTCACATCTATGGCCAATTTAGAAAAAACAATTAACCTAACAAGCGTGAAGCTTTGGACAGTAGGAGGGGCAGAAAGAAGAACATGAGAACTTCACACAGAAAGGCTGTTTTTGAAAAGTATAGACAAATTATAGTGTAACCTTGGCTAAAGTGCAAAAGGACAGTCCAGACTGTTACCAGCGCAATAACCAGCAACTTGGTTGGTATGGGGGTATGTAAGTGCCCATGGCATGGTAATGTGTACAACTGTAAAGATACTATTAATGTTGAAAGGTACATACAGGTTTTGGTACCTCCCTGCTTATTTCAGCAATACAATTCCCAGACACATTCTGCATCTGTTACAACAGTGGCTTTGTAGTAAAAGAGTATGGGAACTAGACTGGCCCACATGCAGACTAGACCCCCCACTGAAAATAATGTGGCACATTAAGAAACGCAAAATATGAAAAGGGAGACCGTGGACTGTTGAGCAACTGAAGTTGTACATCAATCAAGAATGGAAAATAAGTCCATCTACAAAGCTTCAACAATTAGTGTCCTCAGTTCCCAAATACTTATTGAGTGTTCCTACAATTAAAGGTAATGCAATCCAGTGGTAAACATGCCCCTGTTCCAGCTCCTCTGGAATGTGTTGTAGGCATTAAATTCAAAAGGAGTGAATATAGGGAAAACAATAAAGTTTATCAGTTTGAACATTAAGTATCTTGTCTTTGTAATGTATTCAACTGAAGTTGAAAAAAAAATGTAAATAATTGTATTTTGTTTTTATTTGCATTTTAGTCAGCTTCCCAGCATCATTAGAATTGGGGTTTGCATCTGAATTATTATTATTATAAAAACATTATTCTGGTTTTCATGACCCGTGCCATGCCAGTGAAAAGAATAACTGCGCCTGTATGTTTAATATGAAGGCAAGATGATATACCTAAAATTATAACAAAAAATAAATATAGAGATTTAATAAATGCCAAATGATAATAAGAAAAAAAAAAGATAAACCAGGTATTACAGGTAACCAGTAATTTTGTAAAAAAATATCACAAGTATATAGATTACTTATTCACTTTAAATAGTCATAATAAGTGAGAGAAAGTAAATAAATCTAGTTATATCATATATTTACCTGTTGTATCTATGTATTTCCCAATGTTAGGGCAGACATAAATCATGAAGTATGTTGGCATAATAACTATATAGACAAAGACTGAAGAGAAACATATATAATACTTACCCAAAATGAAGTTATAAGATGAAAAGTTCTTATTTCCCTTTTCACTCGTTTGTTTTTTGTTTAAATGATTTCAGTGTGTTAACTGAGGCTAATTCAAATCTACATCCAGGATTCTGTAAATCTCTCACCTCAAGTGACAGCCCACATTTGTTCTGGCTTTATATATGAATAGAACAAAAGCTAATGACGTGACTCAAAGATAATAGATTTTTTGAAGAGGCTGTGGCACATAAGAATGCAGTCTTATCAGCTGTCAGGTTCTTGGCTCAAAACCATGACCTACTATCTTCATATTCTTGTTAAACTAGTTCCAGGTGTAAGCAACAACAATGAAATCAGAGATCCCATCATGTGAAATGGAGAAGGGAAATGGAGAATACATACTGAATTGGTAATGCATACAATATTTGGGCTTATCTAAATAAATATGTAAGTAGATGAGTTTTTGCTGCCAATCTGAATGCCAGCACAGAATATATTGACACAATGCCATAATTCACAAATCCACATCAACATATTGTTCTGATATGCCACATGAACTGCATGTGGTTTTGAGAGCAAGTCCAAGGTAAGAATGTATTAAGCATGCACGTAAGATGTGGGTGTAATACAAACAACACATATCTTTCTTAATGGAGGACAGAAATAGATTCAGTGACTCACATGAATTTTGATAGATTAATGAGTGTTAAGGTGTTATTATTTTCTACTTTTCTTGTCACGATCAGTCAGATCAAAGTCAACAGAGTTAAACAGCAGCATCTCAAAATTAGATAATTTGAAACTCACATGCAACCTGTAGCAGTGATGTGATTGCTGGCACATTTTCAAGCATTTGGGGTAATTTATGCATTTAGATAAGATAGTAAAGAATACAGTATTTGACAGCAGATTGGACTGGGACCTGGATTGCAGTTACATCAATAATTTGTAGAATGTGTGTGTTATGTGTGAGATATAAACAGAGTAAGCATAAAGGTGTATTTGCTGTGTTACATGTCTAGAGATAGACCTATAGAAAAGACCATGGCCCCCGCATCGGCGCCATTTTTGGGAAATTGGGGTCAAGAAGGGGGGAAGGAACAGGAGGAGAGAGGAGGAGAAAAAAGCTCCCAGACTACACACCTCTGGGGGAGTACAGTGTGGGACCAGTAAAAAACCTCAGCAACATAAGCACAAATGAACACAATTTACAACACAATAAGTCAAAAACAACTTGCACCGGGGAGGGGGAAAAGGGAGGTGAAGGTATTCCAGCTCAGACAGGCAGCTATCCGCGTCATCGGACCCCGCCTGTTGGACTGGATGGGTAAAAGCTGCGAAGGTGTGGGATTGGGGGTAGGGAGGTGTAGTGCATATGTGCATGTGTGTGAGTGTCTTTGTGGTGTGTGTACATAAGCCTGGAGAGTTGCTTTGTCTAGCCTCCCAGTCAGTGCCTCAGTTCGCAGGATGTCATCGCGATAACACAGCAGGTTGCCATGGAGACGTCCCTGATTGGGTCCCAGACGAAGTCAACCATCGCAGGTGTCCGTGAAGGATGGGAGCAGGGATGGGACAGAGCGTCTCACAGCAGCGATCTCATGGAGTGTTTGTTCCAGCAGCGGCCTTGGCCAAGGCCCGCTAGCTCCGGAATGCAGTTTAGAATATGATTGTTTGGGTTAGGGCGAGTAGTCGCTCTACAATAGACACGGCTTACTCTGTTTGTCCATACTGGTCTCCAGTTCCGTCCATTCGCCTTTGCAAAGCCGAAAGCTTCTCCATTATGTTTTCCATATTGCGGCTACTGACCACATTCAGAGCACGAACAGCCTTGTCCAAGGTGGTATCCATGTTGCGGTTAATAATCACACTCAGTCTCTCCATGGTGTCATCCGTGTTGCGATTTATAGCCACAGTCAGTGCGCTCATAGCTCTCTCCATGGAGATCTCCATGGTGCAGTTACCGTCCACAGTCTGAGCGCTAACAGCACTGCACACTCCATCAATTAATTCGGGCAGAAAGCCTGTTATCATGGTTCCAAATATGTAAAGATCCTCTTTGTCCTCAACGGAAAGAGGCGCCAGGCACACAACCCTCCACTTCTCCCAGGAGTCCATCGTGTATCCAGCAGCAAACGTTCCGTCAGGGCAGATAGGTTCCCCCGAACCTAAGCTTCTCGTCGAGAAGATTCTGTCAATTGCGTTGAGAGACCAGTTGACCAATTCCATGATTTAGAATTTAGAGAGCAGTGCAGAAAGAGGCTCTTCAAGTTTGAGAAAAGACAGGACTAGACGTAAGAAGCAAAGCAGGAAAGATAAGGGAGAGGAGAGAGGGAGAGATGCGACCGCCTCCGTTGAGAGCCAAACAAGAAGTAGATTAGTTACAAACTAAACTACATTTCTCATAACTATGTTACAGTTAATAATACATTTTTGTACGATCTAACTTATACTGGCTGACAGACAATTTTCGGCTGGATTGTTACACCTTTTTTCAACTAGCAGAGGCCAGAGTAACACTTTATGTTTGAACATCATCAGCAACTTGAAAATGAAGACCCTTTCATATAAAGTTAAAAAATACTGACACTGTACATACTTTTTTGTTAAGCCTGAAGACATAAATGTGTCTGCAAAAGGGCCATCATTGTAATTTGCATTTTAATTTAAGATAAACCTGGTGGGTAATATACAAGAGGAAGCAAGCTCAGGCAAAATATAGAGTGATAATCAAAGGTACAAAAACAAAATGAGATGTAGAGCATGTCAAAGCCACCAAACAATTAACAATCAAATAGAACAGAAAATAACTTCAACAGTGACTCAGCATCATAACATATTGATGCCACATTCTCATTCTCAGGTTTCCAAGCAACTGTAGCCTCTGACACAATAAGTACCTTGTTGTTTTTGTTGGTTGTACAAACATAGACTTCTGCATTACTGACAGACATTTTTATAAGTGAAACAAAGGGAAACTCTCATCACATCCAACTGTGACTCTGGTTGTGTTCAGATGTGCAGTAGACTTGACATGCTTAATGAGCAGATGCCAGGGAAACTACAGAAGTTTTCATCAAAGCTTCAAAATAATATTCAACATTTGATTTATGTCATTAATCTCTTTGAAATATTTACATAAACCCACAGCGGCTTGTCTGGAATAACATTTTTGACCTTCGGTAATTTCAGAATATGTTTCTTAATATTTTTGTAAAATTAACATGATTAAGCTTGTATTCAAACTCAAAGGCGTATAATTATACATTAACAGCTTGGATCTCAGTCAATGGTCAGGCGGGACACGCTTTTTAGTGACAAGTCAGTAAAAACAAACTCCTCAAGCATTAAATGTGTGCTTAATTACTGCTTATTGACTACTGTAGTGATTTATGTGGAGAATTCTGCAAGTTTTGCAGCTAAACGTGTGTCACCACGCAGCAGAGGAAGTATTATTATTCTCACAGTTGGGGTGAGGCTGCTTTAGAGACAGGCACATTGCTAGGAATGCCGTCACCAATTGACTTGGATAAGATTACAGACAGCTGTCACCACCAGATACCAGCACAGTGAATAACATTCTTGCTAGCACGTCAGTAGACAGTAGTACAATGTACGACGAAATTGCATGGTCGGATGGAGGGTAAGGTTAGTCCTGAGCTACTACAACTGCACGCCGCCGCTGTCAGCCAACCTGACCCGGCACTTAGCACCCATGTTTTTTATTATGGGAGCTAACTGGAGTGTCCGGAGAAAACCCACGCAGACACGGGAAGAACACGCAAACTCCACAGAGAGAGGCCCTGAGAATCAAACCCTCTCTGCCCCAGGGATTCGAACCGAGGACTTTCTTGCTGTTCACTTCACATATTTTCCTTAAATTTATACTTCTCACAAAATCGTAATAAATATTTGACCACTGAAAAAAATGTAGATGTAGATCCATTGCATCTTCTCCAAATACCCTACCAAGAGCATGGTATTGTTCAGTTTTATAATGTAGGAGATTATAAAATACAAACAGCCGTCTTGCTCAGGCAGCAGTAACTGAACAAGCTGGGACACTTCGTAATCTTTCAACACTCCCAGCAAAGCTATCCACTCACTTTAAATGCTGTTGAACATGTCATCAAATCCCTTTTATTACAGGGGTATTACAAGCTGACTTTTAATATATGTGTTTTCATTATTAAACAAATTTTATTTTATTTTAATTAAACATTGCTGTTCTGTTTAGACAATCCAACTGCACCACATCAATGAAAACAATTGCTGGATGTGCTATGTAAAGCTGGGATGACAGTAACATAGTAGAGAGTACATATATAATTAATTACACAAGATGTTGTGTAGAACACTTTCAAACCCTTTAAATGTGATATGAGAAAAAACGATAATCACATATCAGCAAATAGATTGATTTTGTCTGCGGCTGACCTTATACTCTACAGTGTATGCATGGGTAGCTTCACAATTGTACTGTACTCTAGCAAAAAAGTTCAAAGATGAAAAGTTGTTCATTTGTTGTTGTTCACAGCTGTATTTCTGTAAACCTTTCACTTTGTTGCAGCTTGTTCTGTTATGGGCTTCATATATTTGAATAGAACAAATACTAATGCCGTCACTCAAACATGTCAGATTTTTCACAGGGGCTGTGTCACCTTATAATACAGCCTCAATTGTCAGTCTGTCAGAGCTATCAGTCTGTTTCTTGAATAACATGGCCCACTCCCTTCTTCTGTCTTAGTTTAACCTGCCTTATGTACATAACACATAAACTAAGAAATATAGAATTCTGTTGACAACTGAATGAGTTGGGAAAATACAAGCACTACCAATACACTAGTATTTTGCTTCTAACCTGTTAAAATGTTAGTGGAAAATACACAGCACTACAAACATACTATATAGCTTAAAAGCTAACATGTATACTTATAGTTTTAGTATACGTTTTCAGCTGATGTTCATTTCCGAAAAAATATCTATATTGGCCAACCACACACACCACACACACACACACACCACACACACACACACCTACACACCTACACACACACACACACACACACACACACACACACACACACCACACACACACACACACACACACACACACACACACACACACATGCGCTAAATCTGGCCTCACCATACATCAGGACATGTTCCATAACCACATTCTCCACTACAAGGCCATGCTCTCTACTGCCAAATCACTTTATTTTGCATATCAAATCAATTCAAGTGATGGAAACACAAAGGCTCTCTTTTCTCTGGTTAACAAAACTCTACAACCCCCAGATTCTCTTCCTCCTCACTTCTACTCAACTAATTACTGCAATGCCATTATGGAATCTTTTAACACAAAGATTGACACTATCCACCAACAGCTAGCTCACAGCACATACAACTCACCCCTCCCACCTCCCCAAACTTCTATCTCTACATTTTCGGACTTCAAATTGCCCTCGTTTTCCGACATATCTGACCTCATCAGGAAAGCTAAGCCATCCACCTGCCAGCTCGACCCCCTGCCAACTAGTCTTGTTAAAGCCTCCATCAACTCTCTCATCCCTCTTATAACTGCCTTTGTTCATTCCTCTCTCACCTCTGGTCTTGTTCCTTTATCTCTCAAATCAGCCTCAGTCACCCCTATACTTAAGAAACCTGGTGCAGACCCCAACAATTTCTACACAGTTGCATCTCAGATCCATGCCCACCTCTCCAACAATAACCTATATGAGCAGTTCCAAACTGGTTTTCGCCCTCTACACAGCACAGAAACAGCCCTGTTAAAAATCACCAATGACCTCCTTATGGCTGCTGATTCAGGACTCCTTTCAATCCTCATTCTTCTGGATCTAACTGCAGCATTTGACACTATTTCCCATTCCATTCTCATTCATAGGCTAGCCTCCATCGGTATCTCTGACACACCTCTCAATTGGTTCATCTCGTATCTCTCTGGCCGCACTCAATTCATTCAATTGAAAACATTTACATCCCACCCATCCCCCCTCTCCTCTGGTGTTCCCCAAGGCTCTGTTCTTGGTCCTCTTCTATTCATCATCTACCTCATCCCCCTTGGCCAGATATTTCATAGGTATAATATTAATTTTCCCTGTTACGCAGATGACACCCAGCTCTGCTTGTCCACCAAACCCAGCTCCACCTTTCCACCCACTTACCTCTCTGACTGTATACAGGAAATCAGAACCTGGTTCTCCAACAACTTCCTCAAACTCAATAGTAGTAAAACTCTGAAATTTTTCTCATAGGCACCAAACCTACTCTATCCAATATAAATAACTTCTCTATTCAAATTGACAATTCCCCAGTCTCCCCCTCTCCCCAGATTAAGAGTCTGGGTGTCATCCTTGACACCACACTTTCTTTCCATTCTCATATTAACACCATTACCCGTTCAGCCTATTTTCACCTACGCAACATCTCCCGTCTCCGTCCATCCCTCTCTCCTGAAAATACTGCCACCCTTGTCCTTAGCCTGGTCACATCCCGTCTGGATTATTGCAACTCCCTCTTATTTGGTTTACCTGACAAATCCATTCATAAGCTACAACTGGTTCAAAACTACGCCGCACGCATCATCACTAGAACCCCCTCCATAAGTCACAAAACACCGATCCTGCAGCAACTCCACTGGCTTCCTGTCAAATTCCGTATCATCTACAAAATCCTACTTCTCACCTTCAAGGCTTTAAACAACCTCGCCCCTCAGTACCTCACTAACCTCCTCCACATAAACATTCCTGCCCGCACTCTTAGGTCATCTTCATCACAACAACTCACCATCCCACCTGCTTGCATGACCACCAGAGCGTTCTCCCACTCAGCCCCCTGCTGCCTCTGGAACACCCTCCCTGAGCACTTAAAAATTTCAGACTCAGTCACCAGCTTCAAATCTCAGCTCAAACTTATTTATTCAGACAGGCCTACTCCATTCCATAGTCTCACTTCTATCTCCCACGCTATCTGTAATTTATTTGTATGTAACTATATGTTCTATATTTACTTGTGTGTACTTTCATTGTGTTATTTTGCGTATTTGAATTGTGTTTATTTTAACAATTTTGTACGGTGACCTTGAGTGTCGTGAAAGGCGCCTATAAATAAAATATATTATTATTATTATTATTATTATTATTATTATTATTATTATTATTCATTCTCAAATATTCATTCTCAGATTTTCCACAAAAATCCTAAATCATGTTCTGGTTCTTTCAGATTCTCCATTAACTAAATCATCATTTGTTGATAGATATTTTTTATTTTTTCCTTTTTTTAATGTAGATCCAATTTATTTCTAAACACACACTCTTCAAGGATTACTCCATTCTGATATTTTATTTTATTATTAAAGATGACACCAGAATGAGCCTGCGACACAGGTCAAACTAAAACCTGTATCCTTTGTCATATCTGAAAATGTTCTTTGATGTTGTTTTGTCAACAGCATTCTGTGCGAGCTTTGTGAGAATAAAAGGTCTGACAGATCTACTGACAAACCAGTTATTACGTTGTGTTTGCTTATCTGACATACCCTAGAGACAATAAAGCAGATTATCTCTGCAATTCATATTTTAGGTGTTCACTGACTGTTTTGATTTGTCTGTTTCCGGGGAAAATCTGCTCTTGCATGCATTATCCATTATCAATTATTACTCTTTGAATTGTGTTTATTTTAACAATTTTGTACGGTGACCTTGAGTGTCGTGAAAGGCGCCTATAAATAAAATATATTATTATTATTATTATTATTATTATTATTATTATTATTATTATTCATTCTCAAATATTCATTCTCAGATTTTCCACAAAAATCCTAAATCATGTTCTGGTTCTTTCAGATTCTCCATTAACTAAATCATCATTTGTTGATAGATATTTTTTATTTTTTCCTTTTTTTAATGTAGATCCAATTTATTTCTAAACACACACTCTTCAAGGATTACTCCATTCTGATATTTTATTTTATTATTAAAGATGACACCAGAATGAGCCTGCGACACAGGTCAAACTAAAACCTGTATCCTTTGTCATATCTGAAAATGTTCTTTGATGTTGTTTTGTCAACAGCATTCTGTGCAAGCTTTGTGAGAATAAAAGGTCTGACAGATCTACTGACAAACCAGTTATTACGTTGTGTTTGCTTATCTGACATACCCTAGAGACAATAAAGCAGATTATCTCTGCAATTCATATTTTAGGTGTTCACTGACTGTTTTGATTTGTCTGTTTCCGGGGAAAATCTGCTCTTGCATGCATTATCCATTATCAATTATTACTCTCAACAGTACAGTATTATTAATACAAGAACACACTCTACAAATCCTGCTATTTAATAAAATCTAATATGTTGGCTGGTATTGATTTAGTTGATTTGTTATTGTATTAGTAAAGATGATAGTAAGTCAAGTAGCAAAACATTTGCAATGCAGTACAGAAATGTTTCATGAGGCTTCAGCTAAGTTAGAAATATAGCTTTTAGATTTTTGTTCAGTAACAACTTTCCGTCAGCTTTCCACAGAGACTAATATCAATCAGGCTCTACTGTATAAAAAAAACAAAAACAGGTTTGTTTGGTAAGGTGCCTTGACTTGTGGATCTGTATTTCCTCTTTCACTGAGGCGATTGACTGTGTGAGATGTGCAGTGTGTTATGTAACTGCATCTCACAACTGGAATAAGCCTTTAAAAAATAAAATAAAATACGAAAAAAAAATAATACGGCAGGACTCGGTGCCGATGATAAAAACTGAGTGGATATTAATATTTATGGGAGACTGGACTTCCAGCTACACGATTGATATTTTAACCATTTTAGGAATTGTTAGAGTATGTATGGTATGTAAAAAATGTTGTGTTACGACATGCAACTTATGCAACTTATACATTTATGTGTTGGGTATAGTGGGAAAAAGACACTCTGCACAGGTCGCCTGTCAGTCACACTACAACCACAGTAAGACACTCTCTTGGTTCTAATTTAGAGTCACCACTTAACGTACCATGTTTGTCTCAGAGATGCAGAAAAAAAAAAAAAAAACATACATAAATTGTATAGCCAAGTTTTTGATTATTATTCCATTTCTTATTCCACAACTCGGATTACACATTCCTAGATAAAAACAGAAATTCAATGAAATAAAAGAGAAGAATTTCATGTAGGTGAACAGAAAGTAAAATCTCCTTAGTCACCCCTGTAAAGTAATAGTGTTGTTCTGAGTTTGTCTCTATTACACAGTCATCACACACGCTATCTATGGTTTGATCTTCTATAAAAGATTTGAACAAATGCAGATGAGTAAACTGTTTCTGACTGTTTCTCACATAAAATGAATTTACCCTGCACGTCTGAGGCATAACCATAGTCCTCCTGAAGGGCAGTTTTGAACCTAAGTGTGATTTCTCCAGCTGCCCCCATCTTGGCAGTGCTTGACTATGCCTCGCTCCCTACAAATTCAAAAATGGCAAAGAGATTGCATTTGACTAACGCTAAGGCAGGTGACTTCTGCGTCAGATCTGTCTGGCATAGCTCAGCACCCTACGCAAAAGCCTGACGTGACTCCCAAGAATTGAAATTACATAGCATGAGTACCGCAACAGTGACTAGTCTGAAATTTCCTCATTCCCATCTTTCAGTCGCCTGACAAGCACAGAATTCTCTCTCCTTCTTCCTCCTAAACACCATCTACAAGAATGTCTGGCAATGATTTCAGCTTTCAACTTTATTCATGTTTGCTCATTTCAACTCCAATGTGAGACAGTCTGTTACTACTGCAGTTGTTTCAAGTACACAGAGTAACACACACGGTGCAGGAGTATAAGCCAAGCTATGTCTATCTATCTGTCTGTGTGTGTGTGTATATATATATGTATATATATATATAGAGCGAGAGAGAGAGAGCACTATATCGCTGAGTCATATTAATTGTTGCTACAGTGTTAAAAGCTCGATCCATCTTTGTTTTTATTTTTATCAAAATTTACAAGAGTCAAATAGCGGTGTCTCTTGCATGGGTGTTCCCACTTTCAGTAGCGGAAAAAAAAGATTCGGCTCATATAACCGTCCATCAACGATGACTCAAGAATCATGAATCTAGATATCTATATAACCGACTCAGTTGAGACCTGCCACATTTGAATGATATCAATAAACTGCACCATTCATACATCTTACACCTCGCTCGGCAGAGAAACTAAACGTACTACCTGACTTGACCACTAGCAAACTAAGGCACTCAGACACTCACTCACTTACGCACAATACGCAGAGAAACGAAACTTATCTGACTCATAACCGCTGCTCGTAGATCCCTGCTTAACTGAGAGTCAGCAGCCACTCAGTCTGACAGAGAAACAAAACTTAACCAATACTACTAATCAAGAGAAAAAGCCAATTAATTTGCTCCCTCATCACCAAGTGCTCTGGGGTGTGAATTGCAATGAGATATACTCTGTTAACGAGACCCCTGGTGGGGGCCTTCGGGTCCTATGGGTTGAGGAAAAGGACTTCTGTGGATCAACCCACAGATAATTCTGGGATCTGGTGAATTTGGAGGCCAGGTCAACACCTTTTTCAAGTTTTTTTTTTTTTCCCCCTAAACAGTTTTTCTGTGTGTGCCTGTGTCAGCTGGCACACACAGGCTGCTACCATTAAGGAGTGTCATTGCTATGGGGTGGGGCTGCCTGTTCTGGTCTAGGTGGGTGGTAAGTAACATCCACATGAATAGCAGGTCCAGAAGTTTCCCAACAGAAAAATGAATTGTCACAAGATAGTCAATGTAATGTAATTCTCCTGTCAGTGGTTTAATATTGTGGCCGATTGGTGTATATTTCTGTTGTAAGGTTCGGCATTTTAACATAGAGGGCTTACAGGGATTAACTCATTTTTGGATCAACACTCATGTGGCCATTCAAACAACACACTGAGCTAATTTTCCAGGTTTTAACTCAGGTATAAAATAGTTTTTGTACATCCTTCATGCACTTCTTTACTTTTGAGTCCTCATTAGCTTTTATCTTCAGATACTATTTCTGAAAATTATTGGTTGATGTATGTTTAATAAAAACTAGTGTACCTAATGATTAAGTACAAGACTTTATGTAAAGACATGAGCAAAAAAGAAGAAAGTCCTTTTGTCCTAACAGCTTTTCCATGTGTCAGTCGTGTTTCATACATGGCATTCTACTCCTCCTGCTGGTTATGTATTTGTTTGAGGCATTATGCGTGCGTGTCGCTTACACTGTAGAACAGTGAATTTGTATTTACTTCTCACCAGAGAACAATGATGAAGTCCAAGATTAATATCCACAACTACTTTATTCAAGTACTGGAATATTACTTTGCAAATGCATTAACCACAAACTTGTGGGAAGCTTCAAGCATATCCTTTTTAAGTTCAATCTCTTTTTACCCTATTCACCAACCACAATAAACCACTTGTTCAACAAGCAAAACCCTTTCGCTTTGAAATTGTGTGTTCAAACAATCATATAATACAACAGTATTTAGAATCTACGCCAAAACCCAGATGAAAGAGAATTATGTTACTAGTTTTTGTTTCACTGGTCTGGATGAGTTACAGGATTTTTTCTGAGCACAGCAGGTCAAATATAAGCAAACATATACTTCAACATATACTGTATGGAGCGGTTGGAATAATAAATACAGAATACTGGCCAGGCTACTCTGATAACAGCGACAATAAAACTCAATTTACATAGTGCTGGCCAAAAGAGAAACAGCAAATCCAGTATTTATTTAAAAGCTTTCACATAATATTAAATGATGGTTCATTGCTAGTCTTATAGTCTCATCATTTTATTAGCCATTGCAGTTAGTCACTTGTTAGGAGTAGTTCCTCTTTACTTGGGCCTCGCACATGGGTAGCTGCATGTGATCTGGGTTCTGCTCAACCTTTCCTCCTGATAAAAGGGAGTCCTTCCTCTCCATCATTACCTCAGTGCTTGCTCTGGGATTTTCCGGTCCTTGGTTCCGCAAAGGATCTTGAAGATAGTTAAGATTGTTATTGTAGACATACACCAATCAGGCATAACATCGTGCCTCCAAAACAGTTGTGACTCATCAGAGAATGGACATGGGCCTTCTGAGGGTGTCCTGTGGTGTCTGGCAACAGAATGTTGTTAGTGGGGGCCTTTGGGTCCTATGGGTTGAGGGGAGGGGTCTCTGTGCATCATCCCACAGATACTTGGTCAGTTTGGGATCTAGTGAATTTGGAGGCCAGGTCAGCACATTGTGCTGTCCTTCATGTTTTTTTTGAGTTGTTCCTAAACCGTTTTTGTGTTTGTGTCAGGCTGCATCCTGCTGTGGATGGCTGCTGGCAACACAGAGTGTCATCTTGTTATTGTGCTTTTGTTTAGTGCTTTTGTTTGTTTTTATAGTTTTTTTTATTGTTTTTATTATTTTTAATAGTTTGTCTTACCCACGTACAGTACTTTGTTTCAGCTGTGGTTGTTTTTAAAGTGCCTTATAATTAAACTTGAGTTGAGCTGAGTTGCTGGTCTGGTCTAGGTGGGTGGTACATGTCTACGTAACATCCACATGAATACCAGGTCCAAAAATGATTTTTTTAAAGCTAGTATGAGATTGCTCACGCTCCCTGTGGAGAAAGAGGCAGGGGTGGATGTATCAGGGTGGTCTAGCCTGCACCTGCCACCCCTAAAAAATACCCCAAAGACACAAAAACTAAACTAGAAACCAACTGTAATGGCATGGGCCCACATGCAAGGAAGAGCTGAAAGCAGGAAATCAGACAATCACAGAAGAAAAATGACTGTACTACAGAAGAAAAGGAACTACAAAAGAAACCTAAAAATATAATGCATGCCACATTGTCTTTCAAAGCAGCTTAAGTAAAAGACTGATTATAACACAATTGTCTTTTGTTCATTTTGTTTCATTCAGGGTGTGCCCAGTACACCTTTGTATTGCTTCCATTTGTTATGCAACAAAGAGAACTATCATTCTGGGTGTGACCAGGAGTACAACAGAATTTAAAACCAGCAGATGTCACTGAAAGACTTGGTGTTTCTCATACCGCATGCCGTACATAGTGTACAGCAAGTGCTACTGTTTATACAAATTGGTTTTATTGGCAGGAAGGTTTAAAATTAACAATTCATTTATGAGGTCATTACGCTCGTTACAAAGTTACAAAGTTGAATTTAAGTAAACATTCCTCATTTCACAGTCTAATTTGAATGTTTTTATACTGTAAATGGCACCTTTGATATTACCTTTATTAGAAGTACTTGTAAAAGTACCACTATTTGTCTGCTCTATTTATCTAGCCTACTCTTTGAACATAGATGCCGATCTATCTAATATATGCAGAGGTCGGTGTCTGACAGAGACACTGCAGGAGGGTTGTGAAATGTTTGGTTGGTGAGGTTTTTTCATAAATGTATTTATTTTTCTTCACAAATGTAAATATCTTTAAATACACATTAACATGAATCAACATATTGTAGCAAATGGATAAAGGGAAGCAGAAGAAGCGAGCACAGCACTGTTTATGTGTGCGTGTCATGACTTTGGCACAAATGTTTTAATTTGTTGTTCTCTACCTTGACGACATGCACAAAGCTCAAACCCTGGAAGTTTCTTTACGCATTCCAGTCTCCAGTAATGAAACCAAATCAGTCATCAGTGATGGAGGAAATACGTAATTTAACCACACGCTTCATCAACAAGACCACATCAATAATTAACCACCTGTTGATACGTTATTTTATGACAGAATCACACTTGTGTAATTATATTAAATACTTTTTTGTATTTATTAGTTAGTTAACAGCTACAAGGACAGGATATTTTAATGATCTCACTAATGGGGCCAAAATGACCCCAACAAGGGCAAGATAACAGGCATGTTTAGGCAACTCACTAACTCATTTTCGTTTCCACATTTGTGTATAAAGTAGTGAGTTATACTATAGTATCTCTTGTCAGCAGTTTTATAGGATTCTATTAAATCATTGCAGCCAGTCTAAAAGTAACTGGACACATGCTGATAGGTCTAATTCCTAAATATGCTTTTTTGCTTGAAGCTTGGAGTCACACTTTAGTTAAAGCTCAAACTAGTTAGAACAGGGGTGCTCATTACGTCGATCGCGATCGACCGGTAGATCGTGAATGTAGTGAGGGTAGATCGCGTGACAATGAAAAATGGTGTTAGATGTTAGTCTAAAACATATATTTGCAACATGCCCTCAATTCAGCGGCACACGTCCACAGCCACGCCCAACTTCAACGGCAACTCAAGACTACCGTTCTTAAAGACACAGCGCTATTTTTCTAAAGGTGCAGTGTACCAATTTTTCTTGACAAAGCTGGATAGAGCTTTTAACACTGTAGCAACATATAGATAGATGGATCGATCGATCCTCTTATACCATTGTATACCAAAAAAGTGTGGGCACCCCTGAGTTAGAACAAGTAACAAGTTTTTTTTAGCTTCAGAATCAGGTCACGTCAGGTTAGACGGGCTAGAATGAACGAGTCTTATTATGGTGACTCATATAATGAAGTCTGCATGGTTCCAGAAAGTGATTAAACCAAACAAGTTTTACGACCCAGCAGACGTACTATCATTCCTAGCATTGGGGTGAGGTTCTGCAAAGACAGGCGTTACAGACGTTACAGAAAGCTGGCACCTCTACAAGTCCATGCATACCACCATAGGGAGGAACACTCTGGTGTACACATCAGTGAACGGCATCTTTATTTTTAGAGTAGAAACTAATTTCACTTCTGTAAGTTAGTAAAAAGCTAAGAGAGAACAGAAACTGATGGGTGATGGAGGCAGATATCCAGAAAGTTCCATGTGCAGAGAGGTGAGCCTATGAACAATGCAAAACATGCAGTAAAATATACCATTTTATGTGGGTCGTCATTAGCATAACTTCAGTTAAAAATGTTGCATCCATCTTAATTGAATCAAGCAGACCTACAATGTTGTGTATTCAAGTGTAGCCTACATGCTTGGTTTGGCTAAAAGCTGAAGTTCTCACCGTCCATCTGTGACTGCTGAGCTAATTCATGGATTCTACCTTCAGTGGCTGGTGTACAAAACATGCAGAAAACATGAGCTGAGAACACCTTTAGTGGCTGTTGATCACTGCGCTCAGTGATACATCCCTCCATCAAATTCTTTGGAACATGATATTTCAGGAAAGCACAAATGGAATTTCTTCATATGTGGCTTTAAAATGTTTGGAATCTGTTCAAAGGTCAATACTGAAGTGATACCATTAATTAGTTGCATTTAAACAAGTGATGGCCTTAAAGAATGAACGAGTCACACTTAGTCACACCTACTTGAGACAGGGAAGGGCTCATAGTTGAACGGTAAGTCATTAGCTCAAAACTACTGAGGAGTTTTGAGCTAATGACTTGCCTGTCAGATGAGGTCAGTTACGAAAACATAAAATGGTTCCTTGTACCAGTGAGGTGTAGCTTTTCCCATTTGGACAGATAAAGCTTAACACCAGCAAAGGTTTAGATCATTTTAGTAGAAATAGCATTTTAGTAGTGGCATTTGGGTCACCACTACTAAAATATTACTACTTCTGTTATTGCTGATTGTTAAAGAGAGTGGCACACAGCCCCCTTCTTAGATACTTCTTCTTCTGTGGTAGCTCATATATATTCTTTTCGGCCCTCTAGCTCCCCAGTTTTGTACAGTCCTCCTGAGGGAGAGGTATGCGTCACGGTTTTGGTCAAAATTAGTCCTATTTTACAATTGTTTTAGTGTATGTTTTTATTGTAATTATCATTATTACACTTGTTTCTGCCCTACCATGCAAATATTGTGATAAGTTGAAAATGCTATGGCAGGGGTGCCCATTACGACGATCACGATCCACCGATAGATCGCAAAGGTAGTGGTGCTAGATCGCATGGCAATGTAAAAAATATTTTAGATGTTAATCTAATCATTTATCTGCTGCACCTCCAAAACAAACAGCAAGACATCATCTCTGTTTATTTTTACTTCATACTTGCAACATGCCCTCAGTTCAGCGGCACACACCAATTTGGTGTTGATTTATTTAGGCTATACGTCTGCATTGTACAGTATTGATAAGCGCATGTGTTTGTGTTCAGTTCTGTTGTGTTCTATTTCTTGACATTGTCGCTGTGGTCTTGTGAACCATAATTTTTTTCTACCCTGTTTGTTCATTTTTTTTTTATTTAAAATTCTGGATTCCCATCCATCACCTGCAACTCAAAGGGTGATCCCCCTTTCAGTGAGAGACATCTCCCATCCTTTGATGGTTGGGAGCTGCACAGCCAACACAACTTCCTTTCACTCTTCAGAAATCCAATGGGTGAAGTCATGATAGGTTTGTCTATAGTATAGAGTCAGTTCCGAGAGCCACATATTAGATTAGAAGTGTCAGACTGATGGTGATTATGGTGTTGCTGTGCACTTTGGTTGACAGTAGCCCATGAAAGCATTTCTTCCAACTATGTTTATTCTTAGATTGGTCATCATGGACTAGTCAGTGTCGACTCAACTTTCACCACATAAAAGTCGACTTAAAAATATCTAAAGTCATTCAACCCCTGGTGAACCGACAAGTTTAATGTGCTTCTGCCTCTTGTCTGTTGTTTTCGAGTGTGACCCTAATGGAAAAACTACAGCTAGAAAGACAGATGCTCCAGCTGATGTTGTTGATACATATATTTCTCAGACTGTCTGAAAGTATCTGATAAATAACAATCTCACATCCAAAATATATTATTGGCCACTCACCTTCCTCTCTTTTTGAATAGACTTGGTTCACCAACATAATAAGGGTTCAGATAAATAGTGTTATTAAAAACTAAAGTTAAACAATTAAAACAGCGATATCTTTCCATGTATTACTTTTTTGTTGACCAAAACTACACAAAATTTTGCATTTGTAGTTGTTGTTACAGCTATTGTTATTGTCACAAGGTACATATTGCTGAAGCTGTAGCAGGACAGCATGACATGTCCTGGTGTTCTTAGATTGTTTGAGTTATTTTTCCAATAATGATTCAAAAAGCCAGGTGCTTAGATTTGCTTGTGTCACTCTGTTCGGACCCAGACCCTGGACTTTATCATGCACAAGTGTGTTCAGTTCAACAGACTTACTTACTTGCTTACATTGTCAGTAAGCAAACAAGTTACAATCACGAGTCCTGGATTTTTATTGAGAATAAAGTCCACTTTCATCCAGTGATGGCAGGAAATTCAAGATAGATGCTATTGTTGGCTTGTCAGCAGCCCTGAAATCAGCACCAGGCAGGATGCAGTGAGGAGGCTGATCTTGTGGCTCACTCCACTTGAAGCTGCTTATGAGAAGAAAAGAGAAAATGGGTGATCCCAGGCAATAAACAGTTGTGTTTTATTTATACTACAACTATGTAGCAGTAGAAGTTACTTACACGGGTCAGTGACGGTGATGGAGCTGCATTGGTCAAAACTGCCAGAATCTCTGAGTCATTGGGAACAGTTGTAAACACAAGGTTCATGATGTTGATAATTGATCCATTTCTGTAAAAGGGGAAACAAAAACCATAGTATGAAATATCATGTTTAAGTCAGCTTTCTTAAATTGTATCACAATACTGAAATCTCCTTAAAGCTACTATTTCCAAGGAGTTGAAGGAAGAAGGGAACTCGTGTCGGTAGAAAGGTTCAACCTGCAGACACAGAATATAAAGTCTCTCTTCAGATCTTCAAACACTCCGTCTTGGATACACTGAGGAGTAGTTTTATTTGTCAAATTCGACTGTTAGCCTTTCCTTTTGTCCATTATTATTAGTGTTTGGATTGAATTATACAGACAACATCTGACTTTGCTTGTTAACACACATTTTAGCAAATAGTTCATTCTTATGAAAATGTGACATTTTATGATATTTCAGTAATTACAATAATTAAACTTGACAACGTAACATTTATTTTCTGTGGAAGACATACCTCTCGTTTTGTCAATGAAGCTCGTCTTCTAAAGGCCGCTGATAATGGGTTCAGCAAGTCAGTTGTAAAAGTGGAAAGAACAGACCTGGATGTCACAACTCTTGTTGTCAGAGCTGTAGCTGTTGAAGTAATGGTTGTAGGCAGAGGTGGACAGAGTACACACTTTAACTACTTGAGTAAAAGTACAGATACTCCTTGTCAAATATTACTCCAATACAAGTAAAAGTAGCTCAGTCAAAATATTACTTAAGTAAAGTACTAAAGTATTTGCTTATAGTACTTCAAAAGTATCTCAGGAAATACAGGAAAGGAAAGTAGCTTTATTGTCATTATACAATCCACAGCCTCACTCTTTCTCTTGCAGACAGCCTCTCTCTCTCTCTACAAGCTTGTTTAAAGTTATGTTTAAAATGTTCATAAACAGTTTAACAAACATTAAGCTAGCTAACGTCAGTAACTACTTTACATACCGCGACATGCTTTTTTAGGATGGAAGACGAGTTCTTGTAGGCCGTGATATAATTTGTTTGCGGTAAGCACAACAAACATTTAAACTGAAACGAATCAGTTTTTGTGGCAAAAATCTCAAACATGGGTTTGAGATAAGGCCACGGGTGCTTGAGTTTCTCCAGGTGTTTCTCCAGTTTCTTCCTGCATTGTATCAGCGATTCAGCAGAAACAGTTTACCTTCTCAGAATTTTGAAAAAAATAAAATAAAATATTTTTATAAAATATTTGTCCTTCAAATGTATTGGAGTGAAAGTAAAAGTATCCCCCAAAAATAATACTAGTAAAGTACAGATACTCAAAAACTGTACTTAAGTACAATACTCAAGTAAATTTGCTTTGTTACTGTACACCACTGGTTGAAGGACTAGATACCACGGCTGTTGTCATACAACAATAGTTGTTGTGTTGGAAGCTGATACCATGTTTGCAGAAGTTGCTGGATTAGAAGACGTTGCCACAGATTCAGTAGCTGTTGGGCTGGAAGATGTTGGCATGGTTGTTGCAGTTATTATTGCTGTTGTAGGAGTTATTATTGTTGTTGGTGCTGTTGTTGGTGTTGTAGAGGCAGTTGTTGTTGCCATAGGGGTTGTGGTTGCAGCAGTTGTTGCAGTAGTTGTTTTTGCTGCGGTGGTAGTTGTTGCCGCAGTTGTTGTTGTGGCCATAGTTGTAGTTGTTGCTGCAGTTTTGTGGGTGCAGTAGTTGTTGTGGTTGGAGCAGTTGTTGCAGTTGTAGTTGGAGCAGTTGTTGTAGATGTAGTTGTTGCAGCAGTGGTAGTTGTTGCTACAGTTGTTGTGGTTGGAGCAGTTGTCGAAGTGGCAGTTGTTGCCGCAGTAGTAGTTGTTGCTGCAGTTGTTGTGGTAGCAGCACTTGTTGTTTGTGTAGTTACTGGTTTTGTAGCAACTATGGAAAGCATAGTTTTTACTTAAGTCATAGAAAGTAAAATTGTATTGACATAGGTTTCAATATGGAATGGTAAACTATTGGAGCAACCACACCTCTGTAACACTGTAACACCTCCTGCCCCTCAGCAATTAAAGCAATTGTTCCATACTAATTTCTGTCTTTATTTTTTATTAAGGCAGTTACTGTAATAGCAGCAGGAAAATGGATAATATTAATCCAACACCCATTGTGTCTTCCTTTGAATCTGCAACATTAAACATGTCTCATTCACACATGCAAATTAACCTTGCATTACCTTTTCAACTATGTTAATTTTGCAATGCATTAAATTTGTCATGAAGACATAATTAGTTCAGCATTTGTCTGTTTATTTATTTATCTAATTTCATTTAGATTTAATAATTATGGTGCGATTGTGATTCCATGTTGACACTGAATCAGCTGACAGACCTGTTGTTTTCATGCAGAAACCATGCAGGTGGTAGAATTAATTCCTTGAAATTATAGTTGCTGCCAATTACTCTACAGTTGTCAAGTCAACAATTGTCTTCTTGAAGGTGAAGAAAAAAAATATTTTGAGAAAATGATGGGTTTACAGCAAGGAAGTGATTGAACAAAAGATTGATTTCAGAAACAGTAGATCTCAGTGACTCCAACTGTGGAGAGCATTTTGCTTCCTTGTACTTGAGGTTGCCCCTGTTAAGGAACTAGAATATAAAATGTCAAACTGAATATAAAGGTTTCATCATAAGAAATATGTGACTGTTTACAACTAATGTGCACTTTACTGACATGACATTTTGACATAAAAGCACAACACAGCTAGGCACGTTGAGTGTTGCGGTACTGTAAGTGTACATGACTGTTTTTTTGGGAAGAAAAACCACCTGTCCACCTGGACAAGAAATGAATTGGCTATTCAATGTGTCACTCATTAATACAGTGCACTTGTGAGAAGTGGCAATCAAAAGTTAAGGCTTCAGAGCTGTTTTGGTATGATGGTGTGGCTAATACATGCAAGCTAACTTAAGTTTGGATTAAGAATATAAGGAAAATATGCGCTTCTAACAGAGATTGTGAAAGTTTGCTGCAGTGTACATTGTGTCATTACAGATCAAATACTTGGTGTGGACTAACTATTTTACTGGAGGACATTTACCGGACCCTGGGGTTAATTGCATGATCCATCCTGCGTTTGTCAACCTTCCTGAATGATGGCGGTTGTGTAATAGTGTGGAGACATAGACACACTTCAGGTAATTGAATACCAATCAGTCATTGTCTACATATGCATCCCATCTTGTACCACGAGGTCTGTGGATTCTCTGAAGTGTTGCCTGATATGATTTTATGTACCGCACATCTTCCTAACCCCTGCATTTTACGCTGACGAAACACTATTCTTAAACTGTTAAAATATTCATTTATGCAGTCAATCACAGGGTGGTAAAAATAAACATCAATTCCCATTAAACAACTGCCAATCACTGTATTGTTATGCTTTGTTTTGTGTTTTTCCTCTAAAACTGGTCAGTCAGAGTTGAAACAAGTTTGACTAATTGGGGAAGTGAGTATATATTGGATTTGGGATTTGTTGAATTTTCATCCACTGTTGTGCAACACAAAGGTATATTTTTAGCCTTCATAGCTCAGAGAATATGTTCAAGTCAACACAGAATGCAGTGCCCATCACAACAAGTTGTGTGCCTTAAGTTATGTGAGAGTCCATCCTTATGCAACAACAAATTATATGATCTTTGAATCTGACTATATCCTGAGATAGGAAACAGTTGCCAAGAAGTTCAGGGCAAGTGTGTTTCTATTGTGTCTAGTGCAGAACATCTTCTGCACACCTTGCAGTGTGAATATGACGTAGATTGAGGGTGTGGTACAAACACTGCAATTCTTTCACAATGGAGAGCACAAACCAGGGGTTAGTGTTCTGAAAGTTGCATGCATAAAGCTTGAGCAATGTGTCATACTTATCCATAATTATACACTATTGAATAAAGGACAATCGTTTGTTACGCTAATTTGCTGTCTTGTCTTGTTTCTTTGGAGCAATTTCTCATGCAAGACTAGAAAAAGATACAGAAATATAATAGTCAGCACATGACAGACAGTTTTGGTGACAGCATTAGAAAATACAGCAACAAAGAGCAAATGAGCAATAAGAACAAGTTAATATCGCTCACATTTCCAGCGTCTACAAGTTGATGATTACGCTATAAATGCCTCCCATTTATGAAAGTTTCGATCCAGTTTGTTTTCCAAACTGCTTAGTCCATCGTAGTCAAGGTGGTGTTGGCAATAGGGTAAGCAAAGAAGCCCTCACATAACTCACATGTTATCCCAAGTTAAGTCTTTGTAAACCTCCAGTAATTCCAAGATGCTTAAACTTCTATTAGATGGGCGAGCATGCCATCTGTAAGAGAATGATGGAATTAAATTGTCATACCCACTTCACGCACAGACACTGTTGAAGTCTTTTATGTGATGGTACCAGAAAGACAGCATTATCTGGAAAATTTACAGACATCACCATCCGGCCATTCTTACCTTTTTTTCAGTTTTTATTTACTTAGCTTTTAGTATTGATTGTACAGTAGTTGGTTTTGCAACCTCCATAATCCTGTCCCAGTAATGAGATTGGCAAGGTGTTTTGAAAAACACATACCAACATAAAAATGTAACTGGTAAGTCCCCAGGCAAACAAAAAGCCCTCTCATTTACCAAAAGTTTCAGCATAATATTTCCACAAGCAGGGACATACAAACATTTACAATATTATTTTAAAAGTATATTTATTTTCAAATGCTAAAACATTTTCTATTTTAGTTATAGTTATCTCCAGCTGTTATCTATCTAGAAGAAACAGTGCCACTGAAGTTAGCCATTCCTCCTTTTGTCAGACTGAACTGTGTGCAGATTTGAATTAGCTAGGGAGTGGATAAAATAACAGAATTACCAAAACATAAACTACATAACAATACACATGTTTATATAAAGGCATTCATATAAAGACATGAGCAAGTAAAAAGAAAGGACTCTTATCCCTTGAAAAATAATCAGCTTTTGTTATACTTTTAATACCTTCACATTCATTGAACTGTACAGTGAACCAGTGTTTACAACACAGGGTGGGGCCTCTTGCTCAAAAATAGCTCCATGCCAATAGGCATTACAAAGTAATGTGGGATGACGTTCACAAAAGACTTTTAATACCTTTACTGTTACTAAGGGTATTAAGCTGGAATGTAGTTTGTGGCTGTGTCTCAAATCGCGTACTTCTGTACTTACAATACCTAATTTGAGTACGTGAGGGTGTTCACACTGAAAATTCCAACGAGACGAAGTGCACTGCAAGTACCCGGATGGAGTGTGGAACGATGGACACTTTTCAACCTAAACGGTAGCCATCTTGGCTACGAAGCAGAAGGGGAGGTACTATCAACCCAATTCAAACTTGCGATATTGGCGGTTGATATCGGCGGCAGTGTTTTGGAAGCGGTGGTGGAGCTTACAGGTCCATACAGATGGAAGATATAATATGACATTTAATGAAAATAATTGCTGTTTTACATGTAGTACTATTAAATTGCTGCTCGATATAACTATGTTAATTTAGTTAAATTAGCGATTTGTATTGACTCGGTGCAGTGAACGAACTCGCAAAAGCTAGCTAGAAAACATGATCAAAATGGTCATATTTAAGATGTTTGACATGTTGCATGTCTAAAAATTAAAATTAAAATTTGCTGCGCTCGCGGTCCAAAAAACGGCGGTCATTCGTCATTTCCGGTAAGTATAGGCGTAGTACCCGATTTGAGACGATACTACCTTTTTGAAAACTACGCTCTACGGACGTAAGTGCATAGTGCTCATAGTGCATGATATCGAAGTGTACTGACGAAAGTACGCGATTTGAGACACAGTCTGTGAGTTGAATGCACTAATGAAATGTTTAACTTTAAATAGAAATCCACTGTGGACACTTTTGAATAACCACCATCGAAGGGTTGTAGAAAGAAATGTGTAATTTGCCATTAATTGCATAAACGACTAGATTTAGTGAATAGAGGACATGGAAGGAACAAGAAATATTTATAATTGGACCAAAGTGAAATTACAAGTGGTGAAGGTTGAATATGCACTGTGGACATTATGAATGGCACAAATACTGACACCTCCAACAGGAGAAAAACATAAATATAATAATAACTAACTGCAATTCCCGAGATGCAAGCAGATACATTGTACAGGGGATGCAGGTGATCCTTTAGGAGTGGTGGGAAACCAGCAGCAGTGTTTAGATATGCTGATGTTGACCCTCTTTTAATGCCCCTTTTCCTCTGGGGGTGCAACAAGTAACAACTTTCAGTTGCACCAACCATTTCAACTTCCAGATACACTCTTAAAGATTTTCCTATCAGAACAACATTAAGCACATGGTTTCCAGCTGGTTACTGTAAAATTAATGGTATTTTGCTGTTGTAAGAAATTTACTGTGTACCTTTGATTTTTTTCTGTACAGGTAATGTAACTGCTCACACTTAGCTCAGTTTTCTTAGAAAGACTTATTTTTCTTTTACAGCATTCAGGTCAGTTAAGAAGGCAAATAGATCATTGGATGAGAATGGCAGACATGGGGACTTGTGACTTGGACTCAAGTCGACTCGAGTCGCTATTTTTATGACTTTGTGACTTGATACTAAAATACTTGAGACTTGACTCGGACTTGGAAGTTAAAGACTCGGGACTTGACTTGACTTGAGACACGATGACTTGCGTTATACAGTATCTATATTCTATACCCGTTTAGTCCTGTTAGGGGTCACGGGGGTCTGCTGGAGCCTATCCCAGCTGTCATAAGGCGAGAGGCACCTAATGAGCATATCTTTGGATGGTGGGAGGAAGCCGGAGTACCCGGAGAGAACCCACGCAGACACAGGGAGAACATGCAAACTCCACACAGAAAGGCCAGAAGGCCCATGGATTCGAACCGGTGACCTTCTTGCTGTGAGGCATCAGTGCTAACCACCTCTCCACTGTGCCGCCCCAGTTTGAATATAAAATATATAAATTATTTTAAAAAATACAGTCGATTACCCAGCTGGAGCGCAGGCTGAAAATAGTGTGCCATGACTGGATCACGACACTATCATCAGTCCTGGGGCCTCATGTACTAACAGTTGCGTAGATTTCCTACTAAATCGTGACGTAAGCTCAGATTTACAAGCATTTCGAAGCACATTTCCTTTGTACATCTCGATCGAACGTACCGGACTCCTCCCCGTCCACGCCCCTTTTAAATATGCAACTCCATGTCCACACCTCTTTTAAATATGCAAATTATATTTAAATTGACCCTGCACCTGTCTGCGCGATCAGAAAACGAAAACATAAGAATGAGCCACAATGTTTACTTGCATTTGCGCATTACGTATTACAAATTCATGCGATGGCGCTTTTATAGAAATGTGTGTGCAGTCGATAGATCCGATTACATTCAGAAAACCGCCTCTCGCTGCAGATTGCTCTTAATGTTGACCTGTTCAGATTATATGGGAATTTGATATACCTGGCTGACATGTGTATAATTCCGTCCCACACGGCTTGTATGGTTCTGCACAGCGCCGGTCTTGTGCCGTCGTATGCACCCTTGCCGTGAAAAGCACCCCCTCGCGGGAGCGCGCTTGAGCCGCTCCGCTGTTGGAAAAGTGAAGCAATTCGCCTCAATATCGCAAACAAACACTGGGGGAAATGCTGCCTCGTGATTTAATGATTTGTGAAGGGAATAGAAGGGAATGGCATTGGTTCGCGGGAGTTATTGAGCTCTAATGCTCAGTATAAAATATATAAAAATTAATATAAAAATTACATGTGTTCAAATGCAATAAAAACAGGTGAGAGTCATAGAGGAGGCTTAGATCTTCTGTTCTGTGTTGATTTTGAGCAAATGGGTCACATGACCTGGGAGTTATTGAGCTCTAATGCTCATATTTACAGTATAAAATATATTAAAATTAATATAAAATATTGCATGTGTTCAAATGCAATAACAAAGGAGTGTATCAGAGAGCAGGCTTGGCTAAATATTATGTAGCTTTTCCTGCAATTCAGGTTCATTTAGGTCAACAACAATAACATTCTGATCTTGTGGCCTGCAATGAAAAGGTAAAGGTGAAGGAATTTGAAGTGCACTGATTGTCATGTGTTTCTCAATATTAAAGGATATGCTCTCTCTGTCTTGTTTTTAAGATATGAAATATTTTTCATGCTGCTTAATAAAATGAAATATAATAAATATATCCACATCTGTAGCCTACGCTGTTTAAAGTACCTGATGCGGGATTAAAAGAGGCAGGGCAGGGCTGTGTTTTTCTACTTGCCACGATGTGCACCCCTGGTTAAACTGAACTAGGAAAGGTCCACATGGATGGAAACTCACTCTGGTTATACACACTAGTCCCCATCTCTAGACTGTGAAAAGCATTTGATGCTGGGATCACCAAAAAGAATTACTGGGGGGGGTGGCTTTTCAAGGCAGGGCGTGTTTTTCTACTTGCCACGATGTCACCCCTGGTTAACGGAACTAGGAAAGTCACATGGATGAAACTCACTCTTGTTATACACACTAGCCCATCTCTAGACTGTGAAAAGCATTTGATGCTGGGATCAACAAAGAATTACTGGGGGGGTGCTTTTCAAGGCAGGGCTGCTGTTCTGCCTGCCACAATGTGCAGCGAACATTTGGTTTCAATGAATGAGGTGTGAAAACTATGGAAAGGAAATATAGAAATATTTCATCAACAACTTCCTAATATCAAAACCATCACTGCACTTTTCCCCATTTCTCCCACATGCTGGGAGAAAAACACCACTTTAATGAAAATATTAGGGTAATACTTGTCAGCATTGTTTGTGATGTTTTTGTTTTCCAATGATAAAAGGTTATGTATCCACATGAGAGAAAAACAGTATTCCTTGATCCACTCGGGGAAACATCAGGAAAGATGAAGAAGTGCCTGGAGTCAACGAGGTAAATTTGACTCTCAAATGTAGTTGTACTTCTATCCAATGAGTTACTAAATGATAATGTGAAATCGTTTTCACACATGAAGCCTATTATTTCCATACTTTAGAGCCTTCATGAGGAAAAAAGGCTGCCCGGTATCCAGATGGACATGCAGCACTCTCCCTCATGATTGCCAACAAGATGGCACATCATGTGGAGTTCTTGCCTTAAAAGTGAGTGTGCAATCCAATTACCTTTAATCATTGTCAAACTCAAATTCAGTAGCAGTTACAGTGAAGTCACTGAACCTGAAGGCCAGAGAGAAAAACTTTTACCAAAGTTACAGGATTTTAAACCCTCAAAATCAGTAAAAAATCTGGCCGTGATTTTTGACTCTGAGCTCACTTTGATTCCACACATCAAAAACGTAACAAAGATAGGTTTTTACCATCTTAAGAATATAGCCAGAGTCCACCCGTTTCTCTCTCAGGCCAGCACGGAGGTGCTGGTGCATGCTTTTATCTCTTGTCGTTTAGATTATTGTAATGCCCTGCTCTCTGGTCTTCCCAAAAAGAGCATGCATAACTTACAATTAGCATATTACACCTGTTTTAAAATCGCTGCATTGACTATGTAGGTGTTATACGTATACCAATACTTTACATTTCATGTTTGATTTGTATGTAGTCATTTAGAGGGAAAAAGTCACAGATGCAATCCTCACACCATCTACTAATCAAACTTCTCTTAAGTTTGCAGAAAAGATTTTGCAGGGAGAGGCAATCGACATCAGTACGTCAGAGGAGGCAGTGGAGAAATTGAGGCTCAACATAGCCACTTGCCTCCTCGAAGAATCTGGTCTGTTTCCTTTTTCCTCTACAATCTCAATCACTTCATGTTGTTGGTTTTTTATGCATGTTATCTCATAAATATGCAACTATAAGCAAGTTAATTAATATTGTTGAATATTGTTTGTCTGAACAGATGAACTAAGCAGCCTGTGCTTTTACTGTGGAGTGGAGGACCAGGACGAAGATGAAGCACAATGGGTAATGCCTTCATAACCTAACATTGACAAAATCATAAAAGCATTTTTTTTCTGATTTTGTCAATGTTAGGTTTGCAGACGTAATTACAACCTTCTGCATTCCCGAAATGTAATAAAGGCATGATTAATGTGCTTGTTTTTCCTATTGACCTGTAAGATTACTTACTTTCAATTGTACAACGTGCTGTAGGAAATTCAATTTTTTGTCGGAACACTATTTATGTTGGTGAGCATCAAATATTTTAAGGAATATTAAGGATATTGATAGTCAATACATTTTGTGGTATCATATATTTAGGGGTACCCTATATAAAGTAAAACTTATTAACCACTACACATCCCTGTTTGCCCAGATTTGCTGTGACAGCTGCCAGAGGTGGTACCATCACGGATGTGTGAACAGGCCCTCCATGGATGAGGAATTCTTGTGCCTTGGATGCACATAAGTTTGTTGTTTTTTCTGCTGTATCTTTTTTGTTCTTGTTTTTTTTTACTTTTTCCACGTTGATGTGAGATTGAAATTCTAATTTAAACAGTATTTAATTTATTATTTACTCATTATTTATTTTATTGTTAAGACACTGTTCAAAAAATGTTGCTTATTGTGATCTGTTCAGTATTAAGTAAATGGTTTGTGACAATAAATCTGACTGATTCAGATAAGTGGAGTGAGTTTCATCCATGTGGACCTTTCCTAGTTCAAGTTAACCAGGGGTGCACATCGTGGCAAGTAGAAAAACACAGCCCTGCCTTGAAAAGCACCCCCCCCCAGTAATTCTTTTTGGTTGATCCCAGCATCAAATGCTTTTCACAGTCTAGAGATGGGACTAGTGTGTATAACCAGAGTGAGTTTCATCCATGTGGACCTTTCCTAGTTCAAGTTAACCAGGGGTGCACATCGTGGCAAGTAGAAAAACACAGCCCTGCCTTGAAAAGCACCCCCCCCAGTAATTCTTTTTGGTTGATCCCAGCATCAAATGCTTTTCACAGTCTAGAGATGGGACTAGTGTGTATAACCAGAGTGAGTTTCATCCATGTGGACCTTTCCTAGTTCAAGTTAACCAGGGGTGCACATCGTGGCAAGTAGAAAAACACAGCCCTGCCCTGCCTCTTTTATCCCAGCATCAGGTACTTTAAACAGCGTAGGCTACAGATGTGGATATATTTATTATATTTCATTTTATTAAGCAGCATGAAAAATATTTCATATCTTAAAAACAAGACAGAGAGAGCATATCCTTTAATATTGAGAAACACATGACAATCAGTGCACTTCAAATTCCTTCACCTTTACCTTTTCATTGCAGGCCACAAGATCAGAATGTTATTGTTGTTGACCTAAATGAACCTGAATTGCAGGAAAAGCTACATAATATTTAGCCAAGCCTGCTCTCTGATACACTCCTTTGTTATTGCATTTGAACACATGCAATATTTTATATTAATTTTAATATATTTTATACTGTAAATATGAGCATTAGAGCTCAATAACTCCCAGGTCATGTGACCCATTTGCTCAAAATCAACACAGAACAGAAGATCTAAGCCTCCTCTATGACTCTCACCTGTTTTTATTGCATTTGAACACATGTAATTTTTATATTAATTTTTATATATTTTATACTGAGCATTAGAGCTCAATAACTCCCGCGAACCAATGCCATTCCCTTCTATTCCCTTCACAAATCATTAAATCACGAGGCAGCATTTCCCCCAGTGTTTGTTTGCGATATTGAGGCGAATTGCTTCACTTTTCCAACAGCGGAGCGGCTCAAGCGCGCTCCCGCGAGGGGGTGCTTTTCACGGCAAGGGTGCATACGACGGCACAAGACCGGCACAGCCGATCGGTCGGCCAGCTCCCTCTGGAATGCCCCGGTTGCGAGGAACCCCAGTGTGGTCAGTACCTGTACGGACACAGGTAACGCATGGCTCTGCCGTGTCGCGCTCCAATGCCGGCCGAAGCTCTGCGCACAGTTCCAGAAGGATTACCCTCGGGAACCTAAAGCGGCTGATGAGCCAGTTGTCGTTATTAGCCAGGAAATCATCTCTGTCTCTGAATGCACGCTCTCTTCTTATTGCACCGTTTGCGATATCTTCTAATAATGCTAAGGCTGCCATTGTTGTTAACGACATTTTCTGCACCTCTTCGCGCATGCTTTTATATCCACTCATATAATTACGGACACCTGGGTGTGTTAATTGTTCATTAGTGCAAATTTGTCGTGTTTCTCTGATGTGCACATCACAATAGTTTTCAGTTTTATGATGACAGTTTCCCGGCATGACCTCTAAGTGTCGCCAAAGGATCCACATCTGTAGAATCATACGTACGCCAGCCATGTAGTTGCCGTAGGCACGTACAAAATTCACGGACATTTCTCTCTTGATACATCTGAACTTTTACGTGAGAGAGTACGTACGGAACGTTTTTGTACGTACGCAACGTTAGTACATGAGGCCCCTGGTCATGCCCTCTCGTACCTTACGTACACCACGCCCACTGAGATCAGAGATATCCCATCAACATGTCAGCCGGAGGGTCACTTAGGGTAATTGCTTTCGGCTTTAAGAATTATTCCCAAGATGGCAAAAGAAGAACAGCATTATACAACACATGCAACATCAACATCGCAGACAACATCCAACTTCGTCCGACATTTGAAGACCCATTCTGCCCAGTAAGTGCTTGTCAATTTGTTAATGTTATCTGGCTAGTTGGTAATTAGCTAATGAAATCTTAGTTAAAGTAGCCATTAACATCAGGCACAAGCAGCATCGCCCACTAACAGTGTTGTGTGTAAAACGTAACTACTTTTTCGGGTGAAAAGTAGTGTAATGCGCTGCTACTGAAAATTTGGTAACGTAACATAGTTAGCACAAGCTTCACACGACAGCCTACGTGACTAGAGGCTGGTAGCATGAAGCGCAATCATAGCAAGCGAGACGCAGCTAACGCTAACATCTGAGGGATGGAGGTAGATAAGATAAAAAAAAAAAAAAAGATTCGGGATCCGGCTCATTGAACCGGCCACCAAAGAAGACTCAAGAATCACGGACGGATCGAGACGTCTATTGAACCGGCTCAGTTGAGTCCTACCTCATTTGATTGATATATAATCAATAAACGGCACCATTCAAACATCTTACATCTCACTCGGCAGAGAAACAAAATGTAATACCCGACTTGGCCACTATAGCAAACTACGGCACTCAGCCACTGGAGTGGAGTGGCGCTACTGAGTCCCTTCCTCACTCATGAATCACTGCGATCCGTCACTCATGAATCACTGCGGATCCGTCACTCATGAATCCCGGCAGATTCGCTACTCACTTATTTAAGCTACTTGATTTCCAGTGGCCGCGTTGACATGATTGACAACTCATTCCTCGCACAGCTGACAAGGTGTGTCAACTTACATTTTTAAATGCCAACCTCAAGAAGTCCAGTAAACAGTCTCACTGTCCATTTCCCAGCTAGTTTTTATTTCCATTGTCTTTATTCTTGGATTATCTTCTTCATATTTTTTATATTTTACCAAACTGTAGTAGGCATTTTTGTTGGCATTGTGGATATTGTATTGTAGTTTATTCTTAGTTAAGTCCCAGACACTGCCATGGCCATTTCAGGTCAAGTGACTCAAGTGACTCAAGTGATTCGCAAAACCCGGATCATATCAGTGAGTGATTCAGACTGATACGAATCCCTCAAAAGATCCGGATTTTACACTACTAGTATTCACACTAGGCTACTTCGAACTTGTTGAAACGAAGTAGAGGAATGTGAGTGTAAGGTGTAGCCTACACTGTGCCCTGGTGAGACACTTTTGTTCACTGCTGTTAACTCAACTGCCAGCCTATTGATACGATTTACACTAGCTTTGCACCAAATTTCAGAGGAGTGCCTGTTTAATGAAAGATTATAGGGCTATAAAATAAGCCCTCATGTAGGCCTATTTTGTGTTTACCTGGGCCCTTAAGATGTATCGAGGCTATGCTATTTGATATTGTTTCATTGGGCTTTAGTGGTGGTGTTGAAGCCTATAATAGCCTCAATGATTTCTTGTGAAGTGCTCTGTTTGTGGCATTTTTAATAATAAAGAGCACAAAAGAAATACCTGTTATGTCCTCCATAGTAGAACTTTATGTAAGTCTACACATTTAGGAACAGATATTGGGTTCTTCCCAAAGTCAAGCAACATAAAAGTAACATAAACGTAACAAGTAACGTAAAAACGTACTTTCCGTAGAGGGTAACTAAGTAAAGTAATGGGTTACTTTTTTAAGAAGTAACGAGTAATGAGCAAACACTACTTTTTAAAAGTAACTTCCCCAACACTGTCCACTAATAAGAATCAGTGTAGAAGGGCCAAGTCTGGAGGATTTTGATGCTAAGCAAGATAGTACCGTATTTTTCTTGTATATAAGCCGCATCCGCTCTCTTTAAAAAAAAAAAAAGTAAAAAAAAAAAAAGATATATAAGCCGCAGATATCTATGTTGAAAAAATTGAAGGGAAACAGAACAAGTGGGCGAAGATCTCCTCGGTGAACTTCTGCCTAAGCGCTGTTAAATATTAAACTTCCTTAAATGTTGTCTGAAGTGAGGGAAAAATTCTGATATGGTTTTTCTCTGGCAGTTGCACATATTGCCAACTGAAACTCAAAGAGGTCTCAGCACAAGAGATAACGCGACATGCTCAAACATGCTCTTCTGCTGGAAAATTTGGGTCATGAGCAGCCATTGTAGTTCACCACTGGTGGGTCTGAACTGCTGGTAGAAGATCTCAAGTTGCATAATCGGTTCTCTGCAGTTGACATGAAGAAGGTGGGAAGTGATTCTTTCATGTTGCTATATCAGTCGGGTGGTCAGCATGCTAGCCTTGGTTGAAGGTTGTACCTTATTGGGTCACATATAGACTGACAGGTGGGCTGTGATAGCAAGGGTCTTTTCATCAGTGTTGTGGAGATCTGGGTTGAGTGGATTCAGTTTGGCTGCATCCCTGTGGATGACAAATGTGGTGGTTGTGGCTGACTTATAGGTCAAATCACATCCAGATATGGGTCTAATTTGAGACAGAGATTAGAAAAGTGCTTACTTCTTGTTTGGTCTCCATTTAAAACCAAAACATGCACACACCTTCCAATTATGCCTACCAGCTTCCTTTCTCAGTTTGTTTTTCTTTACTTTTAATGCTTTACCAGTACATTTTTTTCTAATGTGGTTTTGAGGAGTTGTATTGAGGTGGAGGTTCTAGTCCACCCATATGTTTAGTTGGCCAATGCTCTGTTTAACATTATGATGCTGAATATTAGGAGACTTCAGAATATAAGGAATGAATAGCCCTTGCATTTCCTTGAACTCCTGCATTTTTGTATCTTAGTGTGTAAAACTGATTTATTAAATATATAAATGCCTTCCATTTCAGACAGTTTTCATCCATCCATTATCCTAACCACTCCGTGTCTCAGGGTTGGAGTGGCAAAAGAGAAAGCAGAGAAGCCCAGACAGTTTTGTTGCATGTAGCTTCTTTCAGATCGACTGGAAAATATCTCAGCTTTAGATGTGTGCAGACCGGAGGGACAGTAGTAGTGGCCACACTTCCCCATACAACAACATAATCATCAACAGAATATCTTGGAGAACATGATTATTGACTTTCTCCAAATCTGCAAAACTCATGTAGAATGGATTGGCAGAAGATTTTAAAGAAAAGATGCCAGACTTCAACTGAGCGATTTATGATCACTTTTATTATGTAGAAACACCATTCCTCTATAGATGTAATGCACTGTAGGAGCGAGTGGCCCTGTTCCAAGATGGCCGCCCTGTAGTCACACCGCTCCAGTAGGTAGCAGCGCTCAATGAGGCGTCCATGTATATATGTCTATATATGGGCAGCGAGGAACTCGTTCCTAAATAAGGCTCCACCTCCATTATCTGGAACGGGTTTGGATTTAACCCCTTAATGCCTGAATTGATTTTTCAATTATATAAATTAAATATTTGTATTTTTGCTTACCACTCCAGCCAGTCCTATGAGAAACTAATGCTTGCAGAAGGTTCCTAGGATTTTTTGTATGCGCCCAAACCGACATTGGAGTATTACATGGGCTGCATGCAGTCTGAACGGAAAATTGCGTCGCAAATTCAGAACACTAGGCATGAAGGTGTTAAAAAGTCTAACGCAGAGCAGCAAATTACAACATGCAATGTTTGCAAACAAACGATGTATAAAAAGGATGGTAACACCGCTAGTTTATTCCACCACTTTAGATACAAGCACAAACCAGAGTATGAAGAAAACCAGAAAATGCGCAAGGATGCAGAAGCAGCGTCGACTTTATCCAAAGAGTCCGGTATAAAAAACCAACTCAAATAAAACTTGCCGTTGCATTATAGTCAAAAAGATTCAGCTGAATTGGCGTTTATTTATCGTAACTTTTATCGTCACTATGATAAATAACAGAAATTATCGGGATAAATTCTTTAGTCCATAACGCCCATCCCTATTTATCAGTCATTTGTAAGTGGATCACGGCTCCTCTAGTGCTCTCCATCACAGAACTGGCAAACTCCTGGGTCCATTTAAACAAATCTACTGTACTGCATGATTCTGTCTGTCACCCATGGTCTCCCAGCTCTCTTATTTTCTTACTCCCTTGCTCTCTTTCACATACCCACATACGCCAAAACAAAAAGCCAAGTAAACAATACGCCAACTAATTTGGGGGTCACTGAGACATCCCTGAAGCATTTATGAGTAGTGGTGAAACTGATACCTTCAGGTGATCTGAACACATAAGTGAAATTCAAGTAGCAGAAGCAAAAACTGGTCAAAATGTGCGATTTGTGGGTGTGTTCACCACAGTTAAAGCACAGATCACCCAAGAAACAGTGATACCATCTGCATGTCGTCCTTGGGCGCATATGGATGGGCTTGAAATGTCTTGGTTCAGGAAGTATTTTATAAAATGAGTTGTGTTATGACTAAACTATTACGATTACTGCTACTATTACTATTACTATCACATTCATCATTTGCTCCACCCACAGTTAATACATCCATTGTCACATTCAGGGTTGGGCCACTTCCTGTAAAATGGTTTCAGGTCAAAGAGCATAATGAAGACAAATAGCATCCACAAAAGAGTTTTAATACCTTTAATGTAATTAAGACCAGGAATTTGCTTTGTAAATGCCTCACCTTTAACCAGAAACTCCACCATGGGAAACTTTTAGAAGGATGACAAAGAATCTTCTCTTCTTCACTACACATTGTTTTAATGCTCAGCAACCCTTTCCAACCCTTGGAAAGTATGGCAATTTGGAATTTTTCTTCTCCCAGCTATTCAAATTCTCCCGATTTGCTTCTTGTGCATTTCCCAGGCAGGCAACACCACTGCTTACAGTTAACTAAATTTAATTATGAAAGGTTTGTGGCTATTTTACTACCATTGATGATTTTCTTTACTTCTTCTGAGTTTAGCATTACCTCCCAAATTACTGCGGCTTCTCTGTTTGTGGTTTGCACACAGCACTTTAGTGGGCTGCTTTTATATAACTGCGAGGTACTGCACATACACCAAAAGACAGAATGCAATTCATCAATGATCTCAGGTAGATAAGAACTGACTGTAACTTTGAATGCAAATTACATTCAGCTGGGGAAGAAGTTTTGGCACACTTTTCACAAGGGTTTTCTATTCATCTCTTATTGTTTTGTGCAAGAATAAATGAAAGAGAAAATAACATTCACAAATGAAGCTTATTTTGTGTGAACATCACTGGGGTTTTCATTAAGGTCCCTGCCCTTCAGTCTTATCCACTTTCTCTTAATCCACAAGAACAGGAAAAAATCACAAGAGACATTTTATGTTCAGCATCTTGTATTTTGATCATTGTTAAGACATAAATTACACACAGATTTATACGATTAAATAAATACAACTTGAAAATTAATAAAGCATTTTTTTTGACATACGTATACCATGACTATCAGTAAAGCTATGTGTTGGGTCTATGTGTTTGAGCAACCACCACTGAGCTTTCGTTTTCTTTTTGAAAACACTTATTCTGCTCTTCTGTTACATACTGTGCTATCCTTTGCTATGCTTTCAAGTGGAAGCTAAACATGCACTTTACTACATTTGAACATGTTCAGACAATTTTAGAACAGCAACAAAACAAGTAATATTTGTTTTAATATTCTAGTAATTTTTCAAGGAACTATCTGCTTATTCTGAATTCATACTAGCAGCACAAATTTGCCCCTGATTATTGTTGCTACATGGCAGACATGACATGCTAAATATCAAGGCTTTGTTCAGCAATCCTGTGACATGGTGATGTGTCCACCAGTCATGTGTGCATATTTTCACTACATCATACAATGTAAACCAGCATTCGGGCAACACTTCAGCAGTGTCCAACAATGAAGCTGTGTATTCACAGCTGTTTTTAATTTCTATCCTTTTGTAACTTTGGGTAGTGTGAACACAGAATGACAGTTGTCTGTATTATTTTGTCTGGACCGGAATTCTGGACATTCACAAAAAGAAATGTGTTCAGTACATAATTCATTGTCAGAAAGCAACTTAATTTGAAGCCAAAACACCTAAAACAGCCATGTTGGATTGATAATGGAAGTCTGCTTAGATGCTACTGCGGGCTTGTCAGTAGCCATGAAAACAGCACCAGGCAGAATGCAGTGAGAAGACTGATCTTGGGGATGCTTGAAGCTGAAAGTGAGAAGTGAAGGGAACCAGACATTAGGTTAAGAAATAAGTGAGGAATGTTTGATTCTGTTCATTTAACTCTAATCAATACTTACATGTGCTAGCAACAGTGCTGGTTGTTGACGTTGTTGTTGTAGTCTGTGCCGTGGTGGGTGCAGTGGCTGTTGAAGAAAGAAATGTACTCATTTGAATTTTGTACTCTATAGAGTTGAATCACATTAGTCATTTGCTCCGCACACGTAATACATTCATTGTCAAAGTTAGGGTGGGTCCTCTTCCTGTAACATGGTTTCATGTAAAGAGTATTATGGAGACAAATAACATCCACAAAAGAGTTTTCATACCTTTACAGTAATGTAATTAAGGTCAGGAATTTACTTTATAAATGCATCACCTTTAACTTAACGATTCTTTGTGTTCAATTAACTGTAATCAATACTTACACATGCCATCAACTGTGATAGATCTTCCTTCAATGTCAAAGCCGGAAACGGTTGAAGATGCACTGATCAAAACATCCCGAATCTGAGTGTTGTCAGGAACAGATGTGTTTACAAATCTTATGTTCATGGTGTTGATGATTGATCCACGTCTGCCAAAGGTAAAATAAAAAACAGTGTGTGAAATGTCTGATTCAATTCAATATTCTGGATGTAAAAATGATGACGTCAAAATATTCAAATTACCTGAAAAACACCACTTCCAAGGAGTTAAAAGCAGCAGGAAACCGACGTTGGTAGAGGGGTCCAAGCTGCAATAACAAAATACAAACTTTCTTTAAACTATTGTTTGTTCTAGGTAAACATGGGCTAGATTGTGCAGTGAGGTGTTTTTTTTCTTGTCTCAGTCATTAGTTTTATTTGTAAACTGAGGTCAAATTAGACCATGACTTTACAGGAGATTAATATTTTGGTCCAGTGTTCAAAATTGTTGCAACAGAAAAATGTTGAATGTATCGTGTCTGATCAACCTTCAGAAAAGCCTCATGCAGTGTATTTTTAATTGTGCATTTCTACTTGCAGGTTGTTTACATTTAAGTTTGAGAGTCTTTGATTTAAAAGACAAAGATGTAATAAAAATTTCTTTGCAAATAAGAAGCCTTACCTGCATCCTTATTGTGGATGAACGATTTCTAAAGCCTGTTGATGATGAATCCACCAAGTCATCTGTAAATGTCTGAAGAACTGATCTGAACTCCACAACTCTTGTTACAAGGACTAGACTTGATGCCGTAGTGGTTGTAGTTGGTGCCGTGGTTGTTGTTGTAGTCTGTGCCGTGGTGGGTGCAGTGGCTGTTGTAATTGCTACATTAGTTGTTGTAGTCAGTGTAGTGCTTGTTGTTCCTGGCACAGTGGTGGGTGCAGTGGCTGTTGAAGAAAGAAATGTACTCATTTGAATTTTTTACTCTATAGAGTTGAATCACATTAGTCATTTGCTCCGCACACGTAATACATTCATTGTCAAAGTCAGGGTGGGGCCTCTTCCTGTAAAATGGTTTCATGTAAAGAGTATTATGGAGACAAATAACATCCACAAAAGAGTTCATACCTTTACAGTAATGTAATTAAGGTCAGGAATTTACTTTATAAATGCATCACCTTTAACTTAACGATTCTTTGTGTTCAATTAGCTGTAATCAATACTTACACGTGCCATCAACTGTGATAGATCTTCCTTCAATGTCAAAGCCGGAAACGGTTGAAGATGCACTGATCAAAACATCCCGAATCTGAGTGTTGTCAGGAACAGATGTGTTTACAAATCTTATGTTCATGGTGTTGATGATTGATCCACGTCTGCCAAAGGTAAAATAAAAAACAGTGTGTGAAATGTCTGATTCAATTCAATATTCTGGATGTAAAAATGATGACGTCAAAATATTCAAATTACCTGAAAAACACCACTTCCAAGGAGTTAAAAGAAGCAGGAAACCGACGTTGGTAGAGGGGTCCAAGCTGCAATAACAAAATACAAACTTTCTTTAAACTATTGTTTGTTCTAGGTAAACATGGGCTAGATTGTGCAGTGAGGTGTTTTTTTTCTTGTCTCAGTCATTAGTTTTATTTGTAAACTGAGGTCAAATTAGACCATGACTTTACAGGAGATTAATATTTTGGTCCAGTGTTCAAAATTGTTGCAACAGAAAAATGTTGAATGTATCGTGTCTGATCAACCTTCAGAAAAGCCTCATGCAGTGTATTTTTAATTGTGCATTTCTACTTGCAGGTTGTTTACATTTAAGTTTGAGAGTCTTTGATGTAAAAGACAAAGATGTAATAAAAATTTCTTTGCAAATAAGAAGCCTTACCTGCATCCTTATTGTGGATGAACGATTTCTAAAGCCTGTTGATGATGAATCCACCAAGTCATCTGTAAATGTCTGAAGAACTGATCTGAACTCCACAACTCTTGTTACAAGGACTAGACTTGATGCCGTAGTGGTTGTAGTTGGTGTGGCGGTTGTTTACAGTTGTTACAATGGGTACAGTAGCGGTTGTAGATGATGCTGTGGTTGTTGTAGTAGTGGGGGCAATGGTTGTTGTTGTAGTTGGAGCAGTGGTTGTTATTGTAGTTGCTTCAGTAGTTGTTGTAGCTGGTGCCATGGTTGGTGTTGTGGTTGCCTCAGTAGTTGTTGTAGTCGGTGCCATGGTTGTTGTTGTGGTTGCTTCAGTAGTTGTTGTAGTTTGTGCTGTGGTTGTTGTGGTGGGGGCAGTGATTGTTGTAGTTGGTGCCATTGTTGTTGTTGTAGTTGCTTCCGTAATTGTTGTAGTTGGTGTTGTGGTTGTAGTTGTAGTTGCTTCAGTAGTTGTTGTAGTTGGTGCCGTGGTTGTTGTTGTGGTGGGGGCAGTGGTTGTTGTAGTCGTTGCTTCAGTAGTTGTTGTAGTTGGTGCCATCGATGTTGTTGTTGTTGCTTCAGTAGTTGTTGTAGTAGGTGCTGTGGTTGTTGTTGTAGTTGGTGCCATCAATGTTGTTGTAGTTGCTTCAGTAGTTGTTGTAGTTGGTGTTGTGGTTGTTGTTGTAGTTGCTTCAGTAGTTGTTGTAGTTGGTGCCGTGGTTGTTGTTGTGGTGGGGGCAGTGGATGTTGTAGTAGGTGCTGTGGTTGTTGTTGTGGTGGGGGCAGTGGTTGTTGTAGTAGGTGCTGTGGTTGTTGTTGTAGTGGGGGCAGTGGTTGTTGTTGGTGCCGTTGTTGTTGTAGTAGGGGCAGTGGTTGTTGTTGTAGTTGCTTCAGTAGTTGTTGTAGTTGGTGCCGTTGTTGTTGTAGTTGCTTCAGTAGTTGTAGTTGGTGCCATCGATGTTGTTGTGGTTGCCTCAGTAGTTGTTGTAGTCGGTGCCATGGTTGTTGTTGTAGTTGCTTCAGTAGTTGTTGTAGTTTGTGCTGTGGTTGTTGTGGTGGGGGCAGTGATTGTTGTAGTTGGTGCCATTGTTGTTGTTGTAGTTGGTGCTGTGGTTGCTGGTGTCGTTGCTTCAGTAGTTGTTGTAGTCGGTGCCATCGTTGTTGTTATAATTGCTTCAGTAGTTGTTGTAGTTGGTGCTTCAGTAGTTGTTGTAATTGGTGCCATTGTTGTTGTTGTAGTTGCTTCAGTAGTTGTTGTAGTTGGTGCCATGGTTGTTGTTGTGGTGGGGGCAGTGGTTGTTGTAGTTGGTGCCATCGATGTTGTTGTCGTTGCTTCAGTAGTTGTTGTAGTAGGTGCTGTGGTTGTTGTTGTCGTTGCTTCAGTAGTTGTTGTAGTTGGTGCCATCGATGTTGTTGTTGTTGCTTCAGTAGTTGTTGTAGTAGGTGCTGTGGTTGTTGTTGTAGTTGGTGCCATCGATGTTGTTGTAGTTGCTTCAGTAGTTGTTGTAGTTGGTGTTGTGGTTGTTGTTGTAGTTGCTTCAGTAGTTGTTGTAGTTGGTGCCGTGGTTGTTGTTGTGGTGGGGGCAGTGGTTGTTGTAGTAGGTGCTGTGGTTGTTGTTGTGGTGGAGGCAGTGGTTGTTGTAGTAGGTGCTGTGGTTGTTGTTGTGGTGGGGGCAGTGGTTGTTGTAGTCGTTGCTTCAGTAGTTGTTGTAGTTGGTGCCATCGATGTTGTTGTTGTTGCTTCAGTAGTTGTTGTAGTGGGTGCTGTGGTTGTTGTAGTCGTTGCTTCAGTAGTTGTTGTAGTTGGTGCCATCGATGTTGTTGTTGTTGCTTCAGTAGTTGTTGTAGTAGGTGCTGTGGTTGTTGTTGTAGTTGGTGCCATCAATGTTGTTGTAGTTGCTTCAGTAGTTGTTGTAGTTGGTGTTGTGGTTGTTGTTGTAGTTGCTTCAGTAGTTGTTGTAGTTGGTGCCGTGGTTGTTGTTGTGGTGGGGGCAGTGGATGTTGTAGTAGGTGCTGTGGTTGTTGTTGTGGTGGGGGCAGTGGTTGTTGTAGTAGGTGCTGTGGTTGTTGTTGTAGTGGGGGCAGTGGTTGTTGTTGGTGCCGTTGTTGTTGTAGTAGGGCCAGTGGTTGTTGTTGTAGTTGCTTCAGTAGTTGTAGTTGGTGCCATTGTTGTTGTTGTAGTTGCTTCAGTAGTTGTAGTTGGTGCCATCGATGTTGTTGTGGTTGCCTCAGTAGTTGTTGTAGTCGGTGCCATGGTTGTTGTTGTAGTTGCTTCAGTAGTTGTTGTAGTTTGTGCTGTGGTTGTTGTGGTGGGGGCAGTGATTGTTGTAGTTGGTGCCGTTGTTGTTGTAGTTGGTGCTGTGGTTGCTGGTGTCGTTGCTTCAGTAGTTGTTGTAGTCAGTGCCATCGTTGTTGTTATAATTGCTTCAGTAGTTGTTGTAGTTGGTGCATTAGTAGTTGTTGTAGTTGGTGCCATTGTTGTTGTTGTAGTTGCTTCAGTAGTTGTTGTAGTTGGTGCCGTGGTTGTTGTTGTGGTGGGGGCAGTGGTTGTTGTAGTTGGAGCAGTGGTTGTTGTTGTCGTTGCTTCAGTAGTTGTTGTAGTAGGTGCTGTGGTTGTTGTTGTCGTTGCTTCAGTAGTTGTTGTAGTTGGTGCCATCGATGTTGTTGTTGTTGCTTCAGTAGTTGTTGTAGTAGGTGCTGTGGTTGTTGTTGTAGTTGGTGCCATCGATGTTGTTGTAGTTGCTTCAGTAGTTGTTGTAGTTGGTGTTGTGGTTGTTGTTGTAGTTGCTTCAGTAGTTGTTGTAGTTGGTGCCGTGGTTGTTGTTGTGGTGGGGGCAGTGGATGTTGTAGTAGGTGCTGTGGTTGTTGTTGTGGTGGGGGCAGTGGTTGTTGTAGTAGGTGCTGTGGTTGTTGTTGTAGTGGGGGCAGTGGTTGTTGTTGGTGCCGTTGTTGTTGTAGTAGGGGCAGTGGTTGTTGTTGTAGTTGCTTCAGTAGTTGTTGTAGTTGGTGCCATTGTTGTTGTTGTAGTTGCTTCAGTAGTTGTAGTTGGTGCCATCGATGTTGTTGTGGTTGCCTCAGTAGTCGTTGTAGTCGGTGCCATGGTTGTTGTTGTAGTTGCTTCAGTAGTTGTTGTAGTTTGTGCTGCGGTTGTTGTGGTGGGGGCAGTGATTGTTGTAGTTGGTGCCATTGTTGTTGTTGTAGTTGGTGCTGTGGTTGCTGGTGTCGTTGCTTCAGTAGTTGTTGTAGTCAGTGCCATCGTTGTTGTTATAATTGCTTCAGTAGTTGTTGTAGTTGGTGCATTAGTAGTTGTTGTAGTTGGTGCCATTGTTGTTGTTGTAGTTGCTTCAGTAGTTGTTGTAGTTGGTGCCGTGGTTGTTGTTGTGGTGGGGGCAGTGGTTGTTGTAGTTGGAGCAGTGGTTGTTGTTGTCATTGCTTCAGTAGTTGTTGTAGTAGGTGCTGTGGTTGTTGTTGTCGTTGCTTCAGTAGTTGTTGTAGTTGGTGCCATCGATGTTGTTGTTGTTGCTTCAGTAGTTGTTGTAGTAGGTGCTGTGGTTGTTGTTGTAGTTGGTGCCATCGATGTTGTTGTAGTTGCTTCAGTAGTTGTTGTAGTTGGTGCCGTGGTTGTTGTTGTGGTGGGGGCAGTGGTTGTTGTAGTAGGTGCTGTGGTTGTTGTTGTGGTGGGGGCAGTGGTTGTTGTAGTAGGTGCTGTGGTTGTTGTTGTAGTGGGGGCAGTGGTTGTTGTTGGTGCCGTTGTTGTTGTAGTAGGGGCAGTGGTTGTTGTTGGTGCTACAGTAGTTGTTGTAGTTGGTGCCATTGATGTTGTTGTAGTTTCTTCAGTAGTTGTTGTAGTTGGTGTTGTGGTTGTTGTTGTGGGGGCAGTGGTTGTTGTAGTTGGAGCAGTGGTCGTTGTTGTCGTTGCTTCAGTAGTTGTTGTAGTTGTTGCTATGGTTGTTGTTGTGGTGGGGGCAGTGGTTGTTGTAGTTGGTGCCGTGGTTGTTGTTGTAGTCTGTGCCGTGGTGGGTGCAGTGGCTGTTGAAGAAAGAAATGTACTCATTTGAATTTTTTACTCTTTAGAGTTGAATCACATTAGTCATTTGCTCCGCACACGTAATACATTCATTGTCAAAGTCAGGGTGGGTCCTCTTCCTGTAAAATGGTTTCATGTAAAGAGTATTATGGAGACAAATAACATCCACAAAAGAGTTTTCATACCTTTTCAGTAATGTAATTAAGGTCAGGAATTTACTTTATAAATGCATCACCTTTAACTTAACGATTCTTTGTGTTCAATTAACTGTAATCAATACTTACACGTGTCATCAACTGTGATAGAGTTTCTTTCAATGTCAAAGCCGGAAACGGTTGAAGATGCACTGATCAAAACATCCTGAATCTGAGTGTTGTCAGGAACAGATGTGTTTACAAATGTTATGTCCATGGTGTTGATGATTGATCCACTTCTGCCAAAGGTAAAATAAAAAACAGTGTGTGAAATGTCTGATTCAATTCAATATTCTGGATGTAAAAATGATGACGTCAAAATATTCAAATTACCTGAAAGACACCACTTCCAAGGAGTTAAAAGAAGCAGGAAACTGACGTTGGTAGAGGGGTCCAAGCTGCAATAGCAAAATACAAACTTTCTTTAAACTATTGTTTGTTCTAGGTAAACATGGGCTAGATTGTGCAGTGAGATGTTTTTTTTCTTGTCTCAGTTTTATTTGTAAACTGAGGTCAAATTAGACCATGACTTTACAGGACATTAATCTTTTGGTCCAGTGTTCAAAATTGTGGCAACAGAAAAATGTTTAATGAATCGTGTCTGATCAACCTTCAGAAAAGCCTCATGCAGTGTATATTTAATTGTGCATTTCTACTTGCAGGTTGTTTACATTTAAGTTTGAGAGTCTTTGATTTAAAAGACAAAGATGTAATAAAAATTTCTTTGCAAATAAGAAGCCTTACCTGCATCTTTATTGTGGATGATCGATTTTTAAACCCTGTTGATAATGGATCCAGCAGGTCATTTGTAAATTGCTGAGAAATTGATCTGAACTCCACTACTCTTGTTACAAGGACTAGACTTGCTGCCGTAGTGGTTATAGTTGGTGCCGTGGTTGTTGTTGTAGTCTGTGCCGTGGTTGATGCAGTGGTTGTTGTTATAGTTGGAACTGTTGTTGCAGTTTGTGCAGCGGATGTTGTAATTGCTACATTAGTTGTTGTAGTTGGTGCCGTCATTGTACTTGGTGCAATAGTTGTTGCTGTAGCTGGTGTGATTGTTGTTGTTGTTGTTGCTTCAGTAGTTGTTGTAGTTGGTGCCATCGATGTTGTTGTAGTTGCTTCAGTAGTTGTTGTAGTTGGTGTAGTGGTTGTTGTAGTTGGTGCTGTGGTTGTTGTGGTGGGGGCAGTGGTTGTTGTAGTTGGAGCAGTGGTTGTTGTAGTTGGAGCAGTGGTTGTTGTCGTTGCTTCAGTAGTTGTTGTAGTTGGTGCCATTGTTGTTGTTGTAGTTGCTTCAGTAGTTGTTGTAGTTGGTACCATCGATGTTGTTGTTGTTTCTTCAGTAGTTGTTGTAGTTGGCATTGTGGTTGTTGTTGTAGTGGGGGCAGTAGTTGTTGAAGTTGGTGTTGTGGTTGTTGTTGTAGTGGGGGCAGTAGTTGTTGTAGTTGGAGCAGTGGTTATTGTTGTGGTGGGGGCAGTGGTTGTTGTAGTTGGAGCAGTGGTTGTTGTTGTAGTTGCTTCAGTAGTTGTTGTAGTTGGTGCCATCGATGTTGTTGTTGTTGCTTCAGTAGTTGTTGGCGTTGTGGTAGTTGTTGTAGTTGGTGCTGTGGTTGTTGTTGTGGTGGGGGCAGTGGTTGTTGTAGTTGGAGCAGTGGTTGTTGTCGTTGCTTCAGTAGTTGTTGTAGTTGGTGCCATGGTTGTTGTTGTGGTGGGGGCAGTGGTTGTTGTAGTAGGTGCTGTGGTTGTTGTTGTAGTGGGGGCAGTGGTTGTTGTTGGTGCCGTTGTTGTTGTAGTAGGGGCAGTGGTTGTTGTTGTAGTTGCTTCAGTAGTTGTTGTAGTTGGTGCCATTGTTGTTGTTGTAGTTGCTTCAGTAGTTGTTGTAGTTGGTGCTGTGGTTGTTGTGGTGGGGGCAGTGGTTGTTGTAGTTGGAGCAGTGGTCGTTGTTGTAGTTGGTGCCATCGATGTTGTTGTAGTTGTTTCAGTAGTTGTTGTAGTTGGTGTTGGGGTTGTTGTTGTAGTTGCTTCAGTAGTTGTTGTAGTTGGTGCCATGGTTGTTGTTGTGGTGGGGGCAGTGGTTGTTGTAGTAGGTGCTGTGGTTGTTGTTGTAGTGGGGGCAGTGGTTGTTGTTGGTGCCGTTGTTGTTGTAGTAGGGGCAGTGGTTGTTGTTGTCGTTGCTTCAGTAGTTGTTGTAGTTGGTGCCATTGTTGTTGTTGTAGTTGCTTCAGTAGTTGTTGTAGTTGGTGCCATCGATGTTGTTGTTGTTGCTTCAGTAGTTGTTGTAGTTGGTGCTGTGGTTGTTGTTGTGGTGGGGGCAGTGGTTGTTGTAGTTGGAGCAGTGGTTGTTGTTGTCGTTGCTTCAGTAGTTGTTGTAGTTGGTGCCATGGTTGTTGTTGTGGTGGGGGCAGTGGTTGTTGTAGTGGGGGCAGTGGTTGTTGTTGGTGCCGTTGTTGTTGTAGTAGGGGCAGTGGTTGTTGTTGTAGTTGCTTCAGTAGTTGTTGTAGTTGGTGCCATTGTTGTTGTTGTAGTTGCTTCAGTAGTTGTTGTAGTTGGTGCTGTGGTTGTTGTTGTGGGGGCAGTGGTTGTTGTAGTAGGTGCTGTGGTTGTTGTTGTAGTGGGGGCAGTGGTTGTTGTTGGTGCCGTTGTTGTTGTAGTAGGGGCAGTGGTTGTTGTTGTCGTTGCTTCAGTAGTTGTTGTAGTTGGTGCCATTGTTGTTGTTGTAGTTGCTTCAGTAGTTGTTGTAGTTGGTGCCATCGATGTTGTTGTTGTTGCTTCAGTAGTTGTTGTAGTTGGTGCTGTGGTTGTTGTTGTGGTTGGGGCAGTGGTTGTTGTAGTTGGAGCAGTGGTTGTTGTTGTCGTTGCTTCAGTAGTTGTTGTAGTTGGTGCCATGGTTGTTGTTGTGGTGGGGGCAGTGGTTGTTGTAGTAGGTGCTGTGGTTGTTGTTGTAGTGGGGGCAGTGGTTGTTGTTGGTGCCGTTGTTGTTGTAGTAGGGGCAGTGGTTGTTGTTGTAGTTGCTTCAGTAGTTGTTGTAGTTGGTGCCATTGTTGTTGTTGTAGTTGCTTCAGTAGTTGTTGTAGTTGGTGCTGTGGTTGTAGTTGTGGTGGGGGCAGTGGTTGTTGTAGTTGGAGCAGTGGTCGTTGTTGTAGTTGGTGCCATCGATGTTGTCGTAGTTGTTTCAGTAGTTGTTGTAGTTGGTGCCATGGTTGTTGTTGTGGTGGGGGCAGTGGTTGTTGTAGTAGGTGCTGTGGTTGTTGTTGTAGTGGGGGCAGTGGTTGTTGTTGGTGCCGTTGTTGTTGTAGTAGGGGCAGTGGTTGTTGTTGTCGTTGCTTCAGTAGTTGTTGTAGTTGGTGCCATTGTTGTTGTTGTAGTTGCTTCAGTAGTTGTTGTAGTTGGTGCCATCGATGTTGTTGTTGTTGCTTCAGTAGTTGTTGTAGTTGGTGCTGTGGTTGTTGTTGTGGTTGGGGCAGTGGTTGTTGTAGTTGGAGCAGTGGTTGTTGTTGTCGTTGCTTCAGTAGTTGTTGTAGTTGGTGCCATGGTTGTTGTTGTGGTGGGGGCAGTGGTTGTTGTAGTAGGTGCTGTGGTTGTTGTTGTAGTGGGGGCAGTGGTTGTTGTTGGTGCCGTTGTTGTTGTAGTAGGGGCAGTGGTTGTTGTTGTAGTTGCTTCAGTAGTTGTTGTAGTTGGTGCCATTGTTGTTGTTGTAGTTGCTTCAGTAGTTGTTGTAGTTGGTGCTGTGGTTGTAGTTGTGGTGGGGGCAGTGGTTGTTGTAGTTGGAGCAGTGCTCGTTGTTGTAGTTGGTGCCATCGATGTTGTTGTAGTTGTTTCAGTAGTTGTTGTAGTTGGTGTTGGGGTTGTTGTTGTAGTTGCTTCAGTAGTTGTTGTAGTTGGTGCCATGGTTGTTGTTGTGGTGGGGGCAGTGGTTGTTGTAGTAGGTGCTGTGGTTGTTGTTGTAGTGGGGGCAGTGGTTGTTGTTGGTGCCGTTGTTGTTGTAGTAGGGGCAGTGGTTGTTGTTGTCGTTGCTTCAGTAGTTGTTGTAGTTGGTGCCATTGTTGTTGTTGTAGTTGCTTCAGTAGTTGTTGTAGTTGGTGCTATCGATGTTGTTGTTGTTGCTTCAGTAGTTGTTGTAGTTGGTGCTGTGGTTGTTGTTGTGGTGGGGGCAGTGGTTGTTGTAGTTGGAGCAGTGGTTGTTGTTGTCGTTGCTTCAGTAGTTGTTGTAGTAGGTCCTGTGGTTGTTGTTGTAGTTGCTTCAGTAGTTGTTGTAGTTGGTGCCATGGTTGTTGTTGTGGTGGGGGCAGTGGTTGTTGTAGTAGGTGCTGTCGTTGTTGTTGTAGTTGGTGCCATCGATGTTGTAGTTGCTTCAGTAGTTGTTGTAGTTGGTGTTGTGGTTGTTGTTGTAGTGGGTGTAGTGGTTGTTGTGGTAGTTGGTGCTGTGGTTGTTGTGGTGGTTGGTGCTGTAGTTGTGGTGGTTGGTGGTGTGGTTGTGGTGGTTGGTGCTGTTGTTGTTGTGGTGGTTGGTGCTGTAGTTGTGGTAGTTGGTGCTGTTGTTGTTGTGGTGGGGGCTGTAGTTGTGGTAGTTGGTGCTGTTGTTGTTGTGGTGGGGGCAGAGGTTGTTGTTGTAGTAGGTTCCGTTGTTGTTGTAGTGGGGGTAGTGGTTGTTGTTGTAGTTGCTTCAGTAGTTGTTGTAGTTGGTGTTGTGGTTGTTGTTGTAGTGGGAGTAGTGGTTGTTGTTGTAGTTGGTGCCGTGGTTGTTGTTGTGGTTGCTACAGTAGTTGTTGTAGTCGGTGTCGTTGTTGTTGTCATTGCTTCAGTAGGTGTAGTCGGTGCCATGGTTGTTGTAGTCACACTTTGTGTAGTTACTGGTTTCACAGCAGCTATTATAAATTTACAAAGAATTATTTCTTCAAATACTCAATTAAATCCACTAATAAGAAGCTGGTATAATTCCTATTTTAGAATGTCAGACATCAGTTTAAATACCAAATCAGTTTAAATACCAAATGTTAACCATTTGTTAACCAAATGTTGGACTCCGACTGACTCTTAGTGCACTTGCTATGTTAATATTTCTTTAGTTTTTTTTCTACCTTAACTCACCATTTTTTAAACTTCTTTCTTTAACACATTTCAAAGCTATAAAGTGTTTATATGCTTTGTTTCGTACTAATTTTTCCATGTTTTGCATCAATGCATTTAGCATGATAATAGACTTATCATCATTCAGCTCACCTGTCAGCAACAGGAAAATTGATATCGCCAAGCCAACACCCATTCTTTCTTCTTTTTAAATCTGTTAAAGAAAAATAAAATTAAAAAAGGCACATTTATATACACTGCAGACCGTAGGCTTTCATATTAGAGTTCCCAGAGCCTTAAACCTCTTAATAAAATTAGTGTTACAGTAACAGACAGAATGTTATAATAGTTTATTGATTTCATGTATTTCGTGTTTAGATATATATACATTACCTTGTGTTGATACAGTGAATCAGCATTTTAATCATGTTACTCTCACATGCCACTGACAAACTATTTTTGTACGCTATCTAATCAGTAAATCCTTATGGGTGCAGGTGTGTTATAAACTGACTCTGACCTCTGGCTCAATGTAAGAGGGATATACCAACATCCAACTATCAATGTACCATCTCCACTCCATCCATTTCTTTAGCTACACCGAAGTATTCAACCTATCTTGCTTTGCTTCTCCACCTGTGTCCTCTACAAGCCCTCTATTACAAAGCCAAACTTATGCATATAACCAACAATACTGCGAAGATAAAGATTTCCCCACAACAAGTTACATGAACTCAATTGTAAGGCCATGTCACACATTTCAGTTACAACAGCCCAGAACATTACACACCCTGTTTATTATTATTTCACTCTTAACCTCAGGGCGCACTCACAGGACAGGTGCAGAAGGACTGGTGCCTGCAGCCATAGCAGCACGAAAGAGGCGATACAACTGAGGAACCTCCCATTTTTAAATCATGTTATGTAGTATGTAGTGTGTTATGTGGTAGCTATAGTTTCTGTGTTCCACTCGGCTGTAACCGTGTTTCTCTGCTTGTTATTGACATTATATATTTATTAATTATTGTGTTAATGTTGGTACATTCATGCCATCTCTACCATGTCAGTGAAAGGTGTTGTATACAGCTAAAGAGAACACACTAAAGCAGGAATTCACAACATGTTGTGAAAGACATGTTAAACTTAGAAAATGAGTTGTATGATAAACTATAATAGGATTTTTAGGCTATTAATCAAAAATATCATCATAACATAAACAGCTAAAGCTACACAAACACAGTATATTCAATAAATATGTATAAGTCCACAATTGTACTTACCCAAAATGAAAAGTTTTCAGATGAAAAGTTGTAAATTCTCCTGCTTGTATCTGGTGTAAATTGTTTTAAGCTCAGTTCACACTGATGATTCTGTAAACCTTCCACCCTAAATGACACCCCATGTCTACGAAGGCCTTTAAGTATTCTAATGGAACAATAGCTAATGACGTGACTACAGGATAATAAATATTTTTCACAAAGGATGGGCCTAAACATACGTTTGAATAGATTCCAGCAGCTTCCAGTCTGCGTATTACTTGGCTCAATACCATCGGCCTACTCCCTTCTTTTGTTCAATCGAACTTGTTGTCAGTGCACATAACAAACAAATACAGAGATGCCCTGAAGTGAAATGGATGAACAAGATTCCATTATTGAATATTTTCATCATGTTGACATCTAAGCTTTGCTCCCACTAAACTGGCATTTTTCTTCAAAAAATTATTTTTAATATTTTGCCTGAAATTATTTGCATGTTATGATCACCTGGAATCTGGGAGCAATGAACATAATCTAGAACACACTGCCATGCCTTTTTCTGGCATTGAGGAATAGTCATTTTCTTGACTTGGCTTGGCTTATTGTCTATTCTACGCAGTGTCAACCAGTCAATTTTTCATCACATGACTGAATTGGAGTAGGCAATACAGGTAAACTCATTTTTTTCTGCTCAAGTTATGCTGCTCCAGAGCTTCTCCGGCTGTTTTAGATGTCTTGTGAGATAGTCTGATGAGGTGTTTCTGTTCTTCATGTTTATAAAAATAGAGCACATAGTTTTCAGCAGGACACACACACAAGAAGAAAGGCGTCCTGTCAAAAGAAAAATAATCAACCTTTGTTAAAAGATTCATTATAAGGGTGAATCATGCTTAATATCAAGTAATATGTTTCTCCTGCTGTCCATTTGTTTGAGAGTCACTGTCTTTCACATTCCTTGTAAGATATGTACCGTACAATAGACGGACGTTTAAAACACTGGGTGAGGCCTCTTTAGAAAAGGCTACGTGCCAAAGAGCAATTAGAAAGCTCAATGACGATGATTCATAAAAAATACTTAACACCATTACTATATTTAGGAGCCAGCTGACAACATACTTTGTGAGTTAATGCATCAACTTTACGTCATTTACCCGAAACTTGAGGAAAAGTTGTTAGGATGACTCAACAGATATTTTTTTATATATATATATACACTACCGTTCAAAAGTTTGGGGTCACCCAAACAATTTTGTGTTTTCCATGAAAAGTCACACTTATTCACCACCATACGTTGTGAAATGAATAGAAAATAGAGTCAAGACATTGACAAGGTTAGAAATAATGATGATTTGTATTTGAAATAAGATTTTACATCAAACTTCGCTTTCGTCAAAGAATCCTCCATTTGCAGCAATTACAGCATTGCAGATCTTTGGCATTCTAGCTGTTAATTTGTTGAGGTAATCTGGAGAAATTGCACCCCACGCTTCCAGAAGCAGCTCCCACAAGTTGGATTGGTTGGATGGGCACTTCTTGCGTACCATACGGTCAAGCTGCTCCCACAACAGCTCAATGGGGTTCAGATCTGGTGACTGCGCTGGCCACTCCATCACCGATAGAATATGAGCTTCCTGCTTCTGCTCTAAATAGTTATTGCACAATTTGGAGGTGTGTTTAGGGTCATTGTCCTGTTGTAGGATGAAATTGGCTCCAATCAAGCGCTGTCCACTGGGTATGGCATGGCGTTGCAAAATGGAGTGATAGCCTTCCTTATTCAGAATCCCTTTTACCCTGTACAAATCTCCCACCTTACCAGCACCAAAGCAACCCCAGACCATCACATTACCTCCACCATGCTTAACAGATGGCGTCAGGCATTCTTCCAGCATCTTTTCATTTGTTCTGCGTCTCACAAACATTCTTCTTTGTGATCCAAACACCTCAAACTTAGATTCGTCCGTCCACAACACTTTTTTCCAGTCTTCCTCTGTCCAATGTCTGTGTTCTTTTGCCCATCTTAATCTTTTTCTTTTATTGGCCAGTCTCAGATATGGCTTTTTCTTTGCCACTCTGCCCTGATGCCCAGAATCCCGCAGCCGCCTCTTCACTGTAGATGTTGACACTGGTGTTTTGCGGGTACTATTTAATGAAGATGCCAGTTGGGGACCTGCGAGGCGTCTGTTTCTCAAACTAGAGACTCTAATGAACTTATCTTCTTGCACAGTTGTGCTACGCAGCCTCCCACTTCTTTTTCTACTCTGGTTAGAGCCTGTTTGTGCTGTCCTCTGAAGGGAGTAGTACACACCGTTGTAGGAAATCTTCAATTTCTTAGCAATTTCTCGCATGGAATAGCCTTCATTTCGAAGAACAAGAATAGACTGTCGAGTTTCAGATGAAAGTTCTCTTTTTCTGGCCATTTTGAGCGTTTAATTGACCCCACAAATGTAATGCTCCAGAAACTCAATCTGCTCAAAGGAAGATCAGTTTTGTAGCTTCTGTAAAGAGCTAAACTGTTTTCAGATGTGTGAACATGATTGCACAAGGGTTTTCTAATCATCAATTAGCCTTCTGAGCCAATGAGCAAACACATTTCACCATTAGAACACTGGAGTGATAGTGGCTGGAACTAGGCCTCTATACACCTATGTAGATATTGCACCAAAAACCAGACATTTGCAGCTAGAATAGTCATTTACCACATTAGCAATGTATAGAGTGTATTTCTTTAAAGTTAAGACTAGTTTAAAGTTATCTTCATTGAAAAGTACAGTGCTTTTCCTTCAAAAATAAGGACATTTCAATGTGACCCCAAACTTTTGAACGGTAGTGTATATATTATATTTGTTTTCATTAACAGTGTGCTCTGCAATTTTTGACTATCCATTTTAGGATTATTAGATGGATTATTACCTTTAAAATTTATATTTTAGGCACATCTTTTGTATCTTTTTTCAGTGTGTGTTTTCCCTACCACCTTAATTTGAACTTATTGTCGACTTCTTGCTGATCAAAATGCCTCCAAAAGCTAAGGCAGTGATTGATGGTGATTGTGATCACTTAAATGTTTCATGAGATCAAAAGGAAGAAAAACAAGACTGGACTCTGGAGCAATGGAAGACGGACATGTGGTCTGATGAGTCCAGATTTACCCTTTTCCAGAGTGATGGGGGCATCAGGGTAAGAAAAGAGAGGCAGATGAAGTGATGCCCCCATCTTGCCTAGCACTGTACTCTCCCATCATCTATAGTAGATCTTGGTGAAAAATGAATGCAACACTGAATGGAAATAAATCTAGTGACATTGTAGAAATGTATCAAAACAATGCCACAGTGAATATGTGCTGTAAAGCAAGATATTACAGTGTGTGACCTTTTTTTTTGGCCAAGCAGTGTATAAAACATATCTATCTCAGTATCACCAACTATTGTGACAGATTTCATGCTTCATTTCCAGTTTACATATATTGAAAATAGGTCTGCACACTGAGTATGCTCCAAGTGCAATTTATTTATTTAAGACAGGCAACGTTTCGATCCTATGGGATCTTCATCAGGCAATGAGGGAAATAGTTAGGATGACTTATATCACGTGATCCCCCACAGGGCACCTGTCTAGAAAAAAGAGTGCGCCGCGTGGGGTAATAATTCGCATAGCATGTGTATCACAAATAGCAATAGTTAAAAAAACAGTCCATAGAGGTTTTTTGATAGTACACATTCATATATACATACATACACAAGTACACTGTAAAAAAAAAAATTGGGTGAACTCAAAATTTCAAGGCAACAAACTTCGATAGAATTTTAAGTTGGGTAATTAAACTCAATATTTTAAGTTTTGCTTTTGAGTTTGCTCAACTTTGAAATCAGATTTTGTCAATCAGATTTTGTAAGTTCTGCTAACTTATAATTTTACAATATAATAACTTTTAATGCCAAGTTCTACTAACTCTTCCTGAAGTTGTACTAACCTATAATTTTCCATTGTAGTAACTTTTAAACCTTACTTCTGCTTACTCTCCTATAAATTGTACTAACTTGGAATTTTCTGTTGTAGTAACTTTTAAGCCTTACGTCGGCTACTACTTCCCCAAAGTTCTACTAACTTATGATTTTACATCAAGATAACTATTAATCTTCATTTCTGCTAACTGTCCATCAAATTGTACTAATTTATAATTTTACATTGTAATAACTCTGAATAACTATACAGTTTCAAATTTCATTTGGTTAAATTAGTATTTACTGTAGCAGAATAATTCAAGAATTTAAAATTCGACAATGGGTTAGTCTACAATGTAACTCAACTTTAGAATTTGCAGCCAATAACAGCTCATCTAATGTCTAAATAATTTCAGATGCAACATATCAGTTCAAAACATTTGTTTTATTCAGAAAATAGTACTATAAATCCCTTCCAACTCCATCCCTTCCGTTCCAAGGAAATTAAGACTACTGAGACCCAACTGCTGTCATCTTGTGACACATAGTAAACTTAACAACAAAAATACATTAAAGCACTGTGATGCACGATTTAAAACCTGGTAACAAGGTTACTGAGTGCTTTAAAATTCTTTTCACAACATCTTGTAAAACGCACACATTGAATCTTAATGCTCACCATATTTAAAAGCCAAAAAAATGTAAGAGAACTGTAGGAGAGCAGGAGATAAAACATAAGTACAGAATTTGAGGAGCCTTCCCAGAGTGAACGAACATGGCTGGAACGAAGGGAGCGAAAACGTAGATTCACTGAAGGAGTTTGTTCTTCAGGGATCTGACCCTTGCTGAAAGGTCTGTACCCAGCTCCATGAAGACCTTCTGAACAGTTTCAAATGTATACCTCAAATCCTTTGGATACTTGAGGTTCAAAGCGTAGATCAGTCCAAAGAGTAAAGCAAATGCTGCTGGCAGGTCAGAAATATCTTGCAGGACGATCTCCTCTTCCACAACAAGAGCCACACTCACGACACTTTGGGGTGCTGGCCTGTCATCATCCTCCAGCAAAGTAAGGATTCCCACCGTGAGTCCCTTCGTCTGCTCCTCTTCTGGCTGGGTGTCCTTGACAGACAAGAAAAGAGATAAACGGTCATATTAACAAGCTAGCAGTCAGTCTTCTGCCTAACAGACAGAGCTGGATGTGACTGAGTTTAGTTACGTATATGTCAAATGGAGCACGTGAAGCAACCTACGCAACCAAGTGGCGTGCAGTGTGAACACGGCTTTAGAGGAGCTTATTCTCTTACTGTCACTAATAGGCAGGTAGGCAATAAAAAAGTTCTACTGGATTCACTCTGTATTAGTCTTTTTTCCTGTCCCACAAATGTTTCTAAGCAGTGCCTGACCAAGCGTGATAGCAATGATTTTACATCCAAGTGAGTCTGCAGTTCTTTAGAATTAGAGGAAAAAAATGCTTTTTTTTTTTTTTTCAAAACAGCAACATTCATAGGCAAATACTGCACAGCTGGGCATTGGAATTGGTTTTGGGGGCCAAAAAATGGTATCACAACAACACTAATTACTGTAGGAAGTGCAGAGAAGGCAATTTGGCAAGAAATGCAGAGCTACTACACAGTTACAAGTACAGCACTACAGATACAATACATATTTACAATTTATATTCATTCAACACTCACAAGACAGTTCCTGAAGAGCTTCTCCTGGCTGTCACGGAGAAACAAGGGAAGGCCCTTTAAAGCAGCAGTCTGGCGATGTGCGGTGATGTCAGATGTCTGAAACAAGATTTGCATGAAACGTCACAAGATATAATCGTTTGTCACAAGGTAAAATTTCTTTTTACATCCACAATGTTCAGAGTTACTAAATCAATTCATCAGGAATTCACCTCTTGATCCAGGCTGTTGAGAAGTTGATCCATCTCATCGGAAAAAGCAGTCCTTCTTGCCCGATACAGTTTCAGGAGCCTCCCGGTGTGCTGCTGAAGAGCTGCTCTGAAGTTCTCAATAAGGTTTCTGTTTGTGATCCGATAAAATTCTTCCTGAATCTGTTGGAAAATGTTAATATAAAAAATTTGAATTGTCAATAAAAAGTCAAAACATTTTCAATGTTAAAATTGTCATTTTATATCAGCATAATCATAAAAAATATGAAATCATACCAAATTAAGTATTAAATAAATATATTCTTGTTTCAACTACTTACCACTGCCTCGCAAAACAGAGCCGGCCACCGTTCCATGACCTCAGAAACCATTGGTTCCAGCTCAATAATTTCCTTGCGCCTCAAGGAGAAGGTCAGCTACATCTTTTGTCTGATGAGTGCAACATTCTTGTTCTTTCTGTTGAAGTTCTCAGCCAGAGCCTGTCTTTCATCCTCCAGGGAATCATCATTATGGTGGTCTGGATGGTCGGGAACGTGGTTAATTTCACCTCGCCTTGCTCTCTTCAGAGAAGGACTTGCCCCATCACCTTTGCAGCTTCGTTTTTTCTGGTTAATGCTAACCTCAGTACAGCCTGCCTGACGCAGCTTGGCCCTATAATTGCCCAGTTTGTATTTTATGCTCATTTTCCATCCATCACATCCTTTCTCACTGCTTGGCTCACGAAGGCAGGGGTGTGATTCGATGAGGGCAGAAGCAACTGATTCAATCTCATCTTGATCAGGATAGGCTTTCACTTCAAAAACTGCCTGAGCAATCCTGTCCAAAATGTTGATCTTCATGTCTCTTGTTAAGGTGATACTTTTCTTGGTTCGTTCATATTCCTCGTTGCCTTTGCGCAACTGCAACTCCACATCATAGGAGAAGGATGGGATGGGAAAAGGTGAAGGCCACTCTGCAACACTTCGCAGATGGTGCCTGATGAAAGTTGAGGGACTTTGAGGTGAGTTTACGCTGTGTACACTGGCTGTGTCAAGGGAAGATCCTGATTCAAGAGAGTCCAAATCTTGCCGGACAAGTAGAGGTGTCTCATCCCAAAGAATGTGCAATACAGCACGCTCAGGTGGCAAATCATGAATGTCAATCAAATTACAGAGAGCATTATCAAAGTCTCGGTCCTCATACTGTAGTGTGAAGCTGCCTTGAAGTTGAAGTTTCTCCTGAAGAATTTCTTGCAGCTCTTCAACTGATTCCGGTACAACAGGAAGTGCCATTTTGCGGGACATTCTTGTGGAGATTTTCACCAGCAGCAGAATCCCCGCCTGTGTAACCAGAAACAAGGACAAAACACTTAAGGGTTAGCTTACAAGGAGTAAAAAACGATTCACAAACAAAAGCGACTCAAACTTGTCTTATTTTGTCTAAAAAAAACAAACCAAAGAAACCCCACCAAAAAACACAGGGAGGGGTGGAGGTTGAACAGAAAAACAAACAAACAGGTGAAACAAGTCCATAAATCCACTCAGGAGGGGGAAAAAAAGGAAGTTAAACAGAAAAATGTCAAAATAATGACAGGCAGCATATGCATCTTGTTCAAATGGGAGAAAGGGCAAAAATGACAATTAGAGCAAGAGTTCTGTCAATAATGCGTCATCAGAGTTCACTTACCATTCTTGTCACTTCAATGGAGCAGGCACACTTTTGGAGTCACCAACACCCTGCCTCCCACAGTGTAGGAAACCAATGGATGGTAGTCGTTAAGAGCCTGAGGATCAAAAATCTCAATGTTTGCATAGATGCTCTCCATAAGCTCATAAGACCTAAAATGTTCAAGGTACCAAGATGTGAGCTTTTTGACAACAAAGCCTGCTTTTTCTGGGTTAACAATTATGGTCACGATCTTATAGAACTCTGGCAGTCCACTGCAGTGCCCAGATGACAGAATCATATCCACAACATATCGGGTCCCATGAAAATAAATGTCTTTGGAAAGGGACACAGCCTCAAGATGTGGATAGTGTCTCTTAATCACTGCGCGCAGGGGAGCATCCAAAGAAGATGTTTTGATGTCAGTTACTTTCTCCACATGTAACATTGACTTGAACAGACTCTGACTATCAAACAAGCAGGCCATCATCTGCTGGTGTTTTGTGGACAGTGTGAGGAGGACATTTTTAAAGTTTTGAGCATCATGCATAGTCTTCTTGAAGAAGCTATGTTTCGATTCAAACCTCATTGTCCATAATTCCACTAATGGACCAAAGCATCGTAGTAGGTAAGGATAATGTTCAGCAAAGTGATGCTTTGGACGCAGGCTAAAAGCAGGAAAAGTGGCTGTGAGCAGGCTTCTGTGATCAGACAACATGATCTCCAAGTAGTTCAATATTTCCTCTGACAAAACAGGTGAGACAACAATTTCAACAATTTCTTTAAGGTCCATCAGTATTTCCCATGCGAGTTCTTGTTCTGGGACGCTCTTTCCGATGAGAAGAGGGAGGAATCGTAAGAGAGACCAATTCTCATGGCCATTGCCACCTATGCTGCCCTTTTCAACATTTGCTTTAGAAATTGCCTTTGGTTTATTTAACCTGTCAGAATATTTGTAAGGGAATGAATTGATAAGGCTGTTTAGTCTCTCTAAAGTAAAAAAGCCTTTCAAAATTAACTCTTTCAGACACAGAGACAGTTCAACAGGAATGACACCTTCAAAAAAATCATGCAATATGTCTGGAGGAAAACCCGTGACGGTGAAAATTTGACAGATGCTTACTTAACACACATTCACTTTTAACACCATTCACATGTGGAACATTTTCTTGACAAAGTTGTAGCAGAAATGTATCATGCTGTTCTCTGTAGCGTAGCTGAAAATCAGAAATTGCTGTAGTTGCTATTTCACCTCGATTTGTCAAACAAAATCTACAGAAATTCTTTACATTGAAACTCTCCTGAAAGCCGGCCAGTCCATGAGCTCCTAAATTATCTGCACAGACACAAAATACTGATCCTTTTACATAGTTGTCCAAAGTTTGCACAAAGACCCCTGTTTGTTCCAGTGACTTTAAGTCCTTAATTAAAGGATTAAAAAAAATTTCAAAACCAAACTGTTTGACATCACAAGTCTTTCCAAGAAGAGCTAGATGAATGGAGTGTAAAGTGGAACGAAACTTTGAGGGCAGATTAAGAATAACCCAATAAACAGCAGTGATTTTGTGGATTTTCTTCGATGTGCCTAATGGGTTACACAATTCAAAATCATCTATATATAATCCCAATGCAATATGTAGCTCATTTTCTCCAAAATTTTGCTGAAAGTAAGAACCATCTTGGAAAGTCTTGTAAATCCCTGGAGTAGACTCTTCACTGAAAACAAGTTTTTCAAGAAACTCTCCTCTGTTCAACAAAAGCTCAATAACCTCATTCACAGAAACATAAACAAATGCTTTTTTTGAAGTCCGGTCATACAATAACTCAGTTGGTTCAATGATGGAGAAATGTTCCTTGAAATATCTGTTCCTTCTATAATCTGTTGATAATGCACCTTTTTCTGCTGTTGTAACAAGTACTGGATTTTTTTCAAACACAGTGCTACTTATCTCTTGAATAACATCTTCCTCAACTTCAATATTGTGTTTTGCAAAAACGTCTTTGAGAATTTTAGTTGTGTGAAACTTGGAAAAGGACAAAATATCACTAAATTCATCTATAATTGCCTGTATTGCATGTTTTGGCACATGTAGTATGCATTGCATGCGTAGAAAAAGGGAAGGTAATTTGTGCTCAAGTATTTCAGAGTTTACATTCTGCGCACAATCAGGTCGACCGTTTTCTGTGGAATCCAAACTAGGACTGCATGTCAATGACACTCCAGCTTCCGGATCAACACTACATGGCTGGGCTATGTCGTCAGATGGAAAATCATTAACTACCCTAACTGGTGTCAGAAAATTTCTAAGATTATGGCTTTTATGATTCCGTGAAGTATGTCCTGTAAAACTATTAAGGCGGTTGGTTGCAAAGCTGCAGCCTACAAATGGGCAAGACACGGTCTCTCTGAGTCTAAGATGATGGTGCAAATGAGTTAATACTTTCTTTTTACAGCAAATGTCTTTGTAGTCACACAACCAGCACTGAAATGATAGATTTTCCTGCCTTTGGACAGTCCTGTGCAATCTTGAAATATGTGATTTCAAAGCACTAATGGTTCTGAAAGTACAAAAACAGTCCCTGTGGATGCAAGGCCAGGTCGAACCTCTGTGATGAAGTCGATAGTGTTTCACCAGAACAGCTTCGACGCCATGGCTGAATTTGCAGAACTTGCACTGCATTAATTTCAATCTGAAAAACAAAGATGAAGATTTGCTGGGGATTAGACAGGGTTCCTACAGGTTTCTTCAAGTCAAATTCAAGGCTATTCAAGAGCATTTGTACACAAATTCAATGACTCATTTTGCGCTACTTCCAAATCTGCGGGGGTGCGCTAATTACCGCTCGTCTGATGCCGCCCCCCCCGCAATGCCGCCCCGGGCGGCCGCCCGGTCTGCCCATGCACACACACACACACGCGCGTACCCCGTATGTAGCACAATGTCATGATAACAAGACGCGATGGCACCAGAGACAGACATGCTAGCTTTCAGTTGCAAAAAGAATGACTGATTTAGCCCCGGTCGTTTTTTTCCAGACAGATTGAAACTCAAGTACAGAACACCGCTGTGCGCCGGCCGGCCGTTAACAGAGGGTTTAAATACGCCACCACACCACATACCTCCAAAACATCCGTGTGTACAACTGGTAGCCTGTAAATTCACCATGCTATGAAAAAATATTTTCAATGACCTATTAAGACGTAAACATGAACCAAATACTCAGAACTACTCTCTTTCGCGGCACGGAATCACTCCGCACGGCGTGTATCGGCAGTGCGTTCGGCTAAAAAATAACTAATCCTCGTAATATTAGAATAATCTTTTCGTAGCGTGGTAAATGTACGGACTACCAATTGTCCACACGAGCGTTTTGGAGTCATTTGATAGTGTATTTGATAAGTTTATGACATCGCGAGCGGCTCTACCAATCACTTCCGCTAGCATCAGTTCGCGCAAGCTTCGCTACCTTAGCATGAAAAGCTTCGTGTTTAACTGTTGAAAATGTGTCGGTCGCTTTAAACGGCATACAACATACTGTACACGACGACTGATAACAACATACTGTATGTTCTTTTAATAAAGTTTGGAAGAACCTACCTCTGTGGACTCCAGCTGTCCTCACAGCCACCGGCAACGCCCAAATGAGAATGAGATCACGTTGAGTGCCAACTACGAAGGTTGGCTTTCCCGCTTTTCACAACAAAGAAATACGAGTTGGCAGAAAGCCCCTAGTGGTCAGCCCAGTGCACTGCTCACCATTTGGATGATGAAGAAAGCAAAATTTGAGAATAAATATATTAGAATTATACATCTTAGAATAATTATTATAATAAAAACATTTTAAGACGATTTGCCCATATAAAACCGTTGTTGTTTGTCTTCTTTTTAAACTCTTTTCAACCCCTCCCATCTACAACACTATGTAAGTGAACTGGCGACCATTTGAACTTTGACCCTCATTTTAAGACACTTCTAGGAGGCCTAGAGGCATCAAATTTCTATCAGTTGTACCTATAGACTCAAAGTTTCAGAAACTGTCGTCCGTTTGTCTCTTTGTTGTTTCTAGGCCTCTGGGCCTCCCAAAACACCATGTAAGTGAGGCATTGGTGTTCTAGGCCTCTGGGCCTAGAGGCATCAAATTTGTATCAGTTGTACCTAAAGACTCAAAGTTTTAGAATCTGAAACACCATGTAAGACTTTGCGGCCTTATAAAACTAAGTTTGGGACAGGCCCGGCCACAGCAACCAACATCAAGCTCAGTGAAAGACATTTCGGCCTCATCTGGGCCACTCCACTTGCAAGTAGCGTAACTAAGCCATAAGAGCCAAAAATGACTAAGCTTAGGCCCGCATGTCTTCTATATGGGGGTTGAAATGGTAAATGGTCTATTTGATATGGGCAGAAGAACATAAATAACAGCATCTTGTTTGTTGTACAACTTTGATTATTTAAAACATGTATTAATTACAATACATTTAAGAATTTATTAAACTATGCTTATTATAATTAATTTTAATGTATATAATTAACAAAGCACTAACATTAACACGGCATTAACAATGTAATCAAATAGATGTAAATGCAAAACAATGAACAAATGAAGCATAGCCAAAAATAAGACTGAAGTTGAAAGTGCCAACTATGAAAGTTGGCTTTCCCGCATTTCAAAACAAAGAAATACAAGTTAGCAGAGCTTTTGTCCCTTGTATCAAACCCTAATTCACGAATTTAAGTACTGACAACTAGTCAAACTCTTTTGGCGTATTCAACTGTCTTGCTTTGTTGTGCTAACTGATATTATTGTCGTAAATGTTAATAATTTATATTTTCAAGTTTTGTCGACAAAAATGACAGTTTAAGGACAACAAATACAAGTTGGCTTTTTTACAGTGTACATAACAAGCAAATTCATATACTTTTGAATATAGAGAGTGAGCAATCAAAGGAACGGCTTGAGGTCAAACTCCATGTTGAGACCCTTAGGAGAAAGTGTGTTTAGCGTATATATATAAAATGAAATGAAATGAAAAAAAATCTCCTCCACGTCTGGGGATGGAAACATGTTCGATACCAACGTATCTTAAAGTAGATAAATTGTGCTTAAAGGCATTAAAATGAACAGCCACTGGGTTCTTTTGGTCATTTGATCTTATGCTGCTTCTATGTTCCGAAATCCGTGTTTTGAAGCAACGTGTAGTCTTACCTATGTAAGGACGGCCACAAGGGCACTTCCCTGTGTGTGGATGGCAGTATGTTTTACACTTATGAGTGAAATTACACTGCGCACACTGTGCGCATCTGTAATTCCCATCGGGAAGTGGTGGAAAAAACTGCGGGGGCTTATTTCCAGTTTACCTCTAAGCAATTAGATATTTTAGCTTTGACTTCCTTACTGGCAGGACACCATCTCCTTCTTCACTGGAAGTCAACTAAAGCTCCCTCTAGCAATGACACCATGTCTTTTCTAAAGCTGGAGAAGATCAGATATTCACTGAAAGTGGCTTCCCTTTTTAACATTCTTTCACTCTCTTCAGTCTCTGCACCCTGATTGATGGACCCCCACATCCCCTTTTGTTTTTGTTTTTTTGTTTTTTTAATTCTTTTTTAAATTGTGTATTGTTTCTCCCGAATATGTTTCCGTGGGCCACAGAATTAAAAAAAAAAAAAAAAACATTCTAGGAGGTAGACTGTATACCTTGCTCTCGACATTGGTTCCTGTTCTAAAGAGACTTGCCTCCTAATTAAAATATTAAAACAAACAAACGACAGCAACAACAACAAAAACAAAAAAACACGGGGGAAAATCAGTAGTTATTTCAAATCGTTCTCTTATCATCCCATGGACATTACTTCCACTACCGGAGTGCAGCAAAAACAGATATAGGCAAAATTTAAGGATATTTTCAATTAACTGAATTGTTAAAGGTTAATGCAGAACTGTATTAAGATGTAACTGTCTTTAGTATTATGTACGCTTCACTGTTGACATCTTCTTTACACCAAATATAAGATCCAGAATATACCAATACATCCAAATTGGAATAACAGCAGTAGATAGGCACTCCGCTGCCGGGCATTTTCCTCTCTAATGTGCGCTCACTGGGCAACAAAATAGAAGAACTCCAGCTACGGATGGGGAAAAACAGAGACCTATCTTCATCTTCAGTCCTTTGCTTCACCGAGACCTGGCTGAGTGGATTAATACCGGACTCCGCGCTGCAGCTGGAAGGTTTCCAACTCTTCAGAGCGGATCGCCACACAGAGCTCTCCGGCAAGACGAAAGGTGGAGGTCTGTGTTTTTACATCAACTGTAGCTGGTGTACCGACGTGACAGTGATCCAGCAGTACTGTTCCCCGGACTTGGAATCATTTTTCATAAACTGCAAACCCTTTTACTCCCCCCGTGAGTTTTCTTCATTCATTCTGGTCGGTGTTTACATCCCGCCGGCAGCCAACGTCCATGACGCACAGCGCGCGCTGGCCGACCAGATTCTACACGTGGAGAAAACTAACCCGGACTCCTTAGTTATTGTCCTCGGTGACTTTAACAAGGGAAATCTCTCCCACGATCTCCCCAAATATAAACAGTTTATCAGCTGTCCCACCAGAGAAGACAGAACTTTGGACCACTGCTACACCACGGTCAAAGATGCCTTTCACGCTGTCCCCCGTGCACCACTGGGAGAATCGGACCACGTCATGATCCACCTGATTCCAGCATATAGACAGAAACTCAAACTCTGTAAACCTGCTGTGAGGACGTCTAAGATGTGGACCAGTGAAGCTGTGGACCGCTTAAGGGCATGTTTGGACTGTACTGACTGGGACACTTTCAAGGCGGCAACAAACAGTTTGGATGAGTACACAGAAGCAGTGACGTCATACATCAGCTTCTGTGAGGACTGCTGTATTCCAACACGCACCAGGGTGAGTTATAACAATGACAAGCCCTGGTTCACAGCCAAACTCAGACACCTCAGGTTGGAGAAGGAGAAGGCATTCAGGAGTGGAGACAGAGAAAAATTCAAAGAGTCAAAGTACAAGTTTAGCAAAGCGGTGAGGGAAGCTAAACGACTGTACTCAGAAAAGCTGCAGAGCCAGTTTGCAGCCAACGACTCGAGCTCTGTCTGGAGGGGCTTCAAGAACATCACCAACTACAAGCCCAAACCCCCCCACTCTGTGAACGACTCACGCCTGGCCAACAACCTGAATGAATACTTCTGCCGCTTTGAAAGACAATGGGACAGTACCACGACCACCACCCCCCACGGTGACACCTCCCCTACCAGCAGTGGTGTCTGTGAAACTTCACAGGCCGTCACACCAGTGCCCCCCTCCTCCCCGACAACAACAACGGCCAAGGCTCCTTCACAGCCGGTGGACTCAGAGCCTCCCTCCTCCATCTCACCTCTCATCATCCTGGAGAAGGAAGTGAAGAGGCTGTTTACGAGGCAGAACCCCCGCAAGGCTGCTGGACCAGATGCTGTGTCTCCATCCACCTTGAAGTACTGCGCTGATCAACTGTCTTCAGTGTTCACGGATATATTCAACATCTCACTGAAGTCATGTCACGTGCCAGCTTGCTTCAAGGCCTCCACCATCATTCCAGTCCCCAAAAAGCCAAGGACTACTGGACTGCATGACTACCGCCCTGTTGCCCTGACATCGGTTGTGATGAAGTCCTTTGAGCGCCTTGTGCTTTCACACCTCAAGGACTTAACAGACCCATTCCTGGACCCCCTGCAGTTTGCCTACAGATCAAACAGATCTGTGGATGACGCTGTCAACCTGTCACTCCACCTCATCCTCCAGCACCTGGACTCCCCCAGATCATATGCCAGGGTCCTGTTTGTGGATTTCAGCTCGGCCTTCAACACGGTCGTTCCGTCTCTACTACAGGACAAACTCTCCCAGCTGACCGTGCCTGACTCCATCTGCAGGTGGATCACAGACTTCCTGTCTGACAGGAGGCAGCATGTGAGGCTGGGAAAACACATCTCAGACTCCCGTACCATCAGCACTGGTTCCCCTCAAGGCTGTGTCCTTTCTCCTCTGCTCTTCTCCCTGTATACCAACAGCTGCACCTCCAGTCACGAGTCTGTCAAGCTCCTGAAGTTTGCGGATGACACCACCCTCATCGGGCTCATCTCAGGTGGAGATGAGAGCGCCTACAGACTGGAGATTGACCGCTTGGTGACTTGGTGTAGCCGCCACAATCTGGAGCTGAACGCCTCCAAAACAGTGGAGATGATTGTGGATTACAGGAAGAACACAGCCCCACTCCTCCCCATCATCCTGTCTGACTCTACAGTTAACACTGTGGAGTCCTTCCGTTTCCTGGGCACCATCATCTCCCAGGACCTCAAATGGGAGCTGAACATCAGCGCCCTGATCAAAAAAGCACAGCAGAGGATGTACTTCCTGCGGCAGCTGAAGAAATTCAACCTGCCAAAGACAATGATGGTTCACTTCTACACGGCCATCATTGAGTCCATCCTCACCAGCTCCATCACCACCTGGCATGCTGCAGCCTCTGCTAAGGACAAGAGCAGACTGCAGCGTGTCATTCGCTGTGCAGAGAAGGTGATTGGCTGCAGTCTGAAGTCTCTCGACGAGCTGTACGCTTCCAGGACTCTGAAGCGTGCAGCTAAGATTGTGGCTGATCCCTCTCACCCTGGACATGGACTATTCAACAGACTCCCCTCTGGCAGACGGCTGCGATCCATCGAGTGTAGGACCACTCGCATGGCGAACAGTTTTTTCCCATCCGCAGTCCGTCTGCTGAACAATACCAAGCCCCCCCCATGAACACATCAGTCTCACCATCACCCCACAGTTCTGGTGGAATATATATATACTGTGTATATATTTTGTAGTTTTTGTATTTTTGTATTTTAAATATAGTTTCTATATTTATTTTATTTTATTCTATTCTATCTTGTTTTTATGCGTACCAACACCAAGGCAAATTCCTTGTATGCACAAACATGCTTGGCAATAAAGTCCTTTCTGATTCTGATTCTGATTCTAGAAATATAATACTATTACAATTTACAATTTACAAACATTACAGAGTAGAAAACAACAAGTGCGTAAAGCCAGTGTCTCACATTGCTGCTGCCATGGATGTTGAACAATAACATTGACAATAACTGTTCTTTGTCGTTCCATCATAGTGTCGATAGCAAGATACAGTATGTCAGGAATGCTTTGAACTACTAGTCAAGGAGTCAAGGATGAACAGATTACCATTTGGTGGTCAAAGGTCAAGGTGGTCCACATCAAATATAGCGTATAACATAGGTCTTGACAGAAATGGTGAAAGTCAACTCCAACTTGACTGGTTGTCATAGGCATAGAACCACAAGGCGGCAGATCTACTTTCTGGTCATTTCTAATAAAACTGTAGCAGCTGTATAAATATTACTGCATTAGCAGGTGTTTACCAAATGCTAAGAAGACACAAATGTCATAAGTGTGATCTTTAAATTTCAAATACAGCTCCAAAAGCACGAGAGGTGGAAGAGACTGATGTATTTCAGTATTTAGTTACATAAGTTCCCATACTTTCCAACCTTTTGAATATTTCTCATCTTCTCACAGCCATTATAATTTTCAGTTCTCCTGATTTACCTTATGCCTTGTGCTTTTCAAAGGTAACACTACTGCTTCCACTTACTTAAATTTAAGAAGAAAGACTTATTTTTCTCTTATTTTTCTGCCTGTCTGTGGTTTGTGTAACCTTTCAAATTACTGTGGCTTCTTGGTTTGTGGTATGTTTACAGCATATTTTTTGAATAGTTTCGAAGTGCTGCACATTCACCAAAGGACAGAATGCAATTCTTCAACCATCTCAGGTAGACAAGAACCCAATGGGGAAGTACAGGTTTGGCACAGATTTCTCCAGGTTTTTCTTATTCACCTCACCTCTTATTGTTTTGTGTAAGAATAAATGAAAGAGAAACATAACATTCACAAATGAAGCTTATTTCATGTGAACACTGGGGTTTTTATAATAAAATCCCAGACCTTCAGTCTACTACACTTTCCATTAATCAACAAGAATAGGGGGGGAAAAAAATCACTAGAGACATTTTATGTTCAGGATCTTGTATTCTGATCATTGTGAAAACATATTACACAGTCCACAAGGAAATCCCACACAACAGAGACCTGTATGATTATTAAATACATCTACAACTACAACTAAAAAATTAGTAAAGTATTCTCCTGACACACGCATGCCATGGCTACCAGTAAAGCTGTGTATTGGGTCTATGCATAAGCAACCACCATTTTTGTTGAACCCCCTCCACCCCCCTTTTACTCTTCAGGTATACTGTGCTATCTTTTCCTATGCTATCAAGCATTGCATAAACTGCATTTTGAAACTACAGAACATGTTATATAATAACATGATAATTTTATGATTAAAGTAGAACAACATCTTTGCACAACATGTAATAAGTAACATTTGCTTGTAGACCAAATCTTACAAGACATTTATTGTAATCTTCACTAGGTTACATATTGCTAAAGGAGTTAAGCAGAACACATTTGTACACTTCAATTCTTGTCAGTAAGTGTACTTTCTGACATCCTATGTCTCAATACGTGGTGAGTTAGATTTATTATTCCAGCAATTTTTCAAGGGACGAACTGCATGTCCTGAATTCACACTAGCAGCACAAATTTGCACCCAATTATTGTTGCTAAATGACATGTCTTGGTTCATATCAAGGCTTTCAGCATTCCAGAACGAGCATTTCAACAATACTTCAACAGTGACTGGCAATGCAGTTGTGTATTCTTAGCCATTTTTAATTTCTGTGCTTTTGTATCTTTTGGTAGTGTGAATGCAGAATGGCATGGTATGTAGTTTTGTTTGAACCAGAACAACAAGAGAGTGTGTTCAGTTCCTAATTCATTGACAGTAAGCAAGTTATCCATTGCCAGAAAGCAAGTTAATTTGAAGCAACAACACTTAAAGCAACCATGACTGCTGATTTTTACTGACAACAAAGTCTCTTTTCAAACCAGTAATCACAGTCATGTTCTGGTAGCTGTTGGGTATTTGGATTGATAATAGAAGTCTGCATAGATGCTACTGCTCTCTTGTTAGTATCCATGAAAACAGCACCAGGCAGGATGCAATGAGGACACTGATCTTGTGGCTCACCATACTTGAAGCTGAAAGTGAAAAGTGAAGGGAACCAGACATTAGGTTAAGACAAAAATTAGGAAATTTTGATTATCTGTGTTCATATAACTCTTATCAATACTTACATGTGCTAGTTGTTGCAGTCGTTGTGGTTGTTGCAGCAGTTGATGCAGTAGTTGTAGTCTGTGTTGTGGTTGTTGCTGTGGTGGGTGCAGATGTTGTAGTTGCTGCAGAAGTCATTGAAGTGGTTGTTGAAGAAAGACATGTATTATTATTATTATTATTACTTTATAGAGTTGAATCACATTCATCATTTGCACCACCCACAGTTAATACATTCATTGTCAAATTCAGGGTTATTCCTCTTCCTGTAAAAGGGTTTTATGTCAAAGACCTTCATGAAGACAAGTAACATCCACAAAAGAGTTTTAATACCTTTAATGTAATTAAGATTAAGAATTTACTTTGTGAATGCATCACATTTAACTATTGATTCTCTGTGTTCATTTAACTAATCATTACTTACATGTGCCAGAAACGGAGATGGAGCTGCCTTCAATGTCAAAGCCAGTGACGGTTGAAGATGCATTGATCAAAACATTCCGAATCTGAGTGTTGTCAGGAACAGATGTGTTTACAAATGTTATGTTCAAGGTGTTGATGATTGATCCACGTCTGCCAAAGGTATAATAGAACAACAGTGTGTGAAAGGTCTGATTTAATTCAGCATTCTTGATGTAAAGATGGTAAGTAAAAATATTCAAATTACCTGAAAGACACCACATCTAAGGAGTTGAAAGAAGCAGAAAATTCACGTCGGTAGAGGGGTGCTAGCTGCAAAAACAATATACAAACTTTTTATAACCCTCGTGCTACCCTCTTGCATGCTTTCTATCTGGCTGTCCATTCAGGGGTCCCAGAGACCCCAAAGATAGCACAAGGGTTAAACTATTGTTTGTTCTATGTTAACATGGGGTAGATTGTGCAGTGAGATGCTTTTTTTTATATATATATACTGTATATTATTATTGTCTCAGTCCTTAGTTTCATTTGTAAATTCAGGTCAAATTAGACCACAAACTTAGAGAAGATTAATCTTTTGGTTCAATGTTCAAAACTTTAGGAACAGAAAACCGTTGATAGTGTGTGATTAACCATTGGAGAAGCCTCATGTATAATGTATGTAATGTATTTTTAATTGTGCATTTCTAGTCACAGGTTATTTTATAAAAGCTTTAAACTGAGCTGCATTTCAAATCAAATCAAATTTTATTTGTATGGCACTTTTCATGCCTTTTAAAAGCAGCACAAAGTGCCTCACAGAGGCTAAAAACAGCAAAAACAGGACAATAAAAATCCAACCCTCCCACCCCCATAAAAATACAGAGACAGGAGATACACACATAACCCCACATACATAACATAAAAACATCAACAGTCTCTGCAGCCCTGAGGTTCTCCGGCAGGAGAACACTTCAGTTTGAGGGTCTCAATCTCCTGATTTAAGGTTAAAGATGTAACAGCAATTTCTTTCCAAATAAGAAGGCTTACCTGTCTCTGTATTGTGGATGCTCGATTTTTAAAGCCTGTTGATGAGGGATCCAGCAGGTCATCTGTAAATGTGTCAAGAACTGATCTGAACTCCACAACTCTTCTCGCAAGGGTTACACTTGATGCCGTAGTTGGTGCCATTGTTGTTGTGGTTGGTACAGTGCTTGTTGTTGTAGTGGGTGTAGTGGTTGTTGTAGTTGGTACGGTTGTGATCACTGTTAGTGGAGTCGTAGTTATATTTGGTGCAGTGGTTGTTGTAGTTGATGCAGTAGTTGTTGTAGTCTGTGTTGTGGTTGTTGTTGCGGTTGGTGCAGTGGTTGTTGTTGTAACTGGTCCAGTGGTCATTGTTGTTGGTGCCGTCACTGTGGTTGTAGTTGATGCCATAGTTGTTGTTGCTGGTAATGTGGTTGTTGTTGTAGTGGGGACGGCCGTTGTTGTACTTATTGCAATGGGTACAGAGGTTGTTGTTGTAGTTGGTGCAGTGGTTGTTGTGGTTGTTCTTATAGTTGGTGTGGATGTTGTTGTTACTGCCATAGTCGTTGTGGTTGTTGTAGTACTTGTTGTAGTTGATGGAGTGGTTGGTGTTGTAGCTGCTGCAGAAGTTGTTGGTGGTGCAGTGGTTGTTGTTGTAGTGCGTGCAGTGGTTGTTGATGTAGCTGGCTCAGTCGGTGTTGTAGTTGGTGAAGTTGATGTTATTGTAGCTGGTGCCGTGGTTGTGGTTGGCGCCGCGGTTGTCGATGTCGTGGGGGTTGTTGTTATAGTTGGTGCACTGGATGTTGTAGTTACTGCCGTAGTTGGTGTAATTGGTGTTGTGGTCGTCATTGTAGTCGGTGACGTTGATGTTGTTGTGATTGGCGCCATGGTTGTCGTAGTAGTGGGTGTGGAGTTTGTTGTTGTTGTTAGTCCAGTGGATGTTGTAGTTACTAGCTCAGTCGTTGTGGTTGCTGTAGTACTTACTGTAGTTGGTGCAGTGGTTGTTGTTGTAGTTTGTGGTGTGGTCGTTGTTGTAGTTGGCGACATTGATGTTGTTGTAGTTGGTGCCATGATAGTTGTGGTTGGCGCAGTGGTTGTCGTTGTAGTGGGTGTGGGGGTTGCTGTTGTAGTTGGTGCAGTGGAGGTTGTAGTTACTGGCATAGCCGTTGTGGTTGCTGTAGTAGTTGTTGTAGTTAGTGCTGTGGTTGGTGCAGTGGCTGTTGTTGCTCCTGAAGTAGTTCTTGTTGGTCCTGTGGTCATTGTTGTCATGGGTGCAGCTGTTGTTGTTGCCGTTGGCTCATCTGTTGTTGTTGTAGTTGGGTTGGTAGTTGTTGTAGTTGCCGTAGTGGTTGTTGTAGTTGCTGCAGAAGTTGTTTTTGGTGTAGTGGTCATTGTTGTGGTGGGTAGAGTGGTTGTTGTTGTGGTTGCCTCATCCTTTGTTGTTGTAGTTGGTGTTGTAGTGGTTGGTGTTGTGGTTGGTGTAGTGGTTGTTGTTGTGGTTGGTGTAGTGGTTGGTGTTGTGGTTGGTGTTGTGGTTGGTGTTGTGGTTGGCACCGTGGTTGTTGCTGTACTTGCAGCAGAAGGTGATGTGGTTGGTGCAGCTGTTCTTGTTGTTGTCGGCTCAGCCGTTGTCGTTGTAATTGGTGCGGTCGTTGTTGTAGTTGGTGATGTGGATGTTGCTGTAGTTGGTGCCGTGGTTGTTGTGGTTGGTGCCACTGTTGTCGTTGTTGTAGGTTTGGGGGTTGTTGTTGTAGCTGGTGCAGTGGATGTTGTAGTTACTGCCGTGGTCGTTGTAGTTGGTGCAGTGGTTGTTGTTGTGGTGGGTGACGTGGTTGTTGCCGCTGCCGTCATGGTTATAATTGGTGTGGTCGTTGTTGTAGTTTGTGAAGTGGTTGTTGTGGTGGGTGCAGTGGTTGTTGTTGTCGTCGGCTCATCAGTTGTTGTTGTAGTTGGATTGGTAGTTGTTGTAGTTGCTATACTGGTTGTTGTAATTGCTGCAGAAGTTGTTGTTGGTGTAGTGGTCATTGTTATGGTGGGTAGAGTGGTTGTTGTTGTAGTTGCCCCAGCCATTGTTGTTGTAATTGGTGTGGTCGTTGTTGTAGTTGCTGTAGTGGTTGTTGTAGTTGCTGCAGAAGTTGTTGTTGGTGTAGTGGTCATTGTGGTGGGTAGAGGGGTTGTTGTTGTAGTTGACTCAGCCGTTGTTGTTGTAATTGGTGTGGTCGTTGTTGTAGTTTCTGTAGTGGTTGTTGTTGTAGTTGGTGCCGTGGTTGTTGTGGTTCGCGCCACGGTTGTCGTTGTTGTGGGTTTGGGGGTTGTTCTTGTAGTTGGTGCAATGGATGTTGTAGTTACTGTCGTAGTCGTTGTAGTTGGTGTAGTGGTTGTTGTTGTGGGTGCAGTGGTTGTTGGCGCTGCCATCGTGGTTATAATTGGTGTGGTCGTTGTTGTAATTTGTGATGTGGTTGTTGTGGTGGGTGCAGTGGTTGTTGTTGTCGTTGGCTCATCCGTTGTTGTTGGATTGGTTGTTGTTGTAGTTCCTATAGTGGTTGTTGTAGTTGCTGCAGAAGTTGTTGTTGGTGTAGTGGTCATTGTTGTGGTGGGTAGAGTGGTTGTTGTAGTTGCCTCAGCTGTTGTTGTTGTTGTAATTGGTGTGGTCGTTGTTGTAGTTGGTGATGTGGATGTTGTTGTAGTTGATGCCGTGGTTGTTGTGGTTGGCGCCACGGTTGTCGTTATTGGGGGTTTGGGGGTTGTTGTAGTTGGTGCAGTGGTTGTTGTTGTGGTGGGTGACGTGGTTGTTGACGCTGCCGTCGTTGTTGTAATTGGTGTGGTTGTTGTTGTAGTTTGTGAAGTGGTTGTTGTGGTAGGTGCTGTGGTTGTTGTTGGCGTTGGCTCATCCGTTGTTGTTGTAGTTGGATTGGTAGTTGTTGTAGTTGCTATAGTGGTTGTTGTAGTTGCTGCAGAAGTTGTTGTTGGTGTAGTGGTCATTTTTGTAGTGGGTGCAGTGGTTGTTGTTGTCGTTGGCTCATCCATTGTTGTTGTCGTTGGATTGATAGTTGTTGTAGTTGCTATAGTGGTTGTTGTAGTTGCTGCAGAAGTTGTTGTTGGTGTAGTGGTCATTGCTGTGGTGGGTAGAGTGGTTGTTGTTGTAGTTGCCTCAGCCGTTGTTGTTGTAATTGGTGTGGTTGTTGTTGTAGTTGCTGTAGTGGTTGTTGTAGTTGCTGCAGAAGTTGTTGGTGTAGTGGCCGTTGTTGTGGTGGGTAGAGTGGTTGTTGATGTAGCTGGCTCAGTCGGTGTTGTAGTTGGTGAAGTTGATGTTATTGTAGCTGGTGCTGTGGTTGGCGCCGCGGATGTTGTGGGTGTGGGGGTTGTTGTTATAGTTGGTGCACTGGATGTTGAAGTTACTGCCGTAGTTGGTGTAGTTGGTGCAGTGGTTGTTGTGGTCATCATTGTAGTTGGTGACGTTGATGTTGTTGTGATTGGTGCCATAGTAGTCGTCGTGGTGGGTGTGGGGTTTGTTTTTGTAGTCGGCTCAGCCGTTATTGTTGTAATTGGTGTGGTCGTTGTTGTAGTTGGTGATGTGGATGTTGTTGTAGTTGGTGCCGTGGTCGTTGTGGTTGGCGCCACGGTTTTCATTGTTGTAGGTTTGGGGGTTGTTGTTGTAGCTGCTGCAGTGGATGTTGTAGTTACTGCCCAGGTCGTAGTTGGTGCAGTGGTTGTTGTTGTGGTGGGTGATGTGGTTCTTGGCGCTGCTGTCGTGGTTATAATTGGTGTGGTCATTGTTGTAGTTTGTGAAGTGGTTGTTGTGGTGGATGCAGTGGTTGTTGTTGTGGTTGGCTCATCCGTTGTTGTTGTAGTTGGATTGGTAGTTGTTGTAGTTCCTATAGTGGTTGTTGTAGTTGCTGCAGAAGTTGTTGTTGGTGTAGTGGTCATTGTTGTGGTGGGTAGAGTGGTTGTTGTTGTAGTTGTCTCAGCCATTGTTGTTGTAATTGGTGTGGTCGTTGTTGTAGTTGCTCTAGTGGTTGTTGTAGTTGTTGCAACAGTTGTTGTTGGTGTAGTGGCCATTGTTGTGGTGGGTAGAGTGGTTGTTGTTGTAGTTGCCTCAGCTGTTGTTGTAATTGGTGTGGTCGTTGTTGTAGTTGCTGTAGTGGTTGTTGTTGTAGTTGGTTCAGCCGTTATTGTTGTATTTGGTGTGGTTGTTGTTGTAGTTGGTGCCGTGGTTTTTGTGGTTGGCGCCACTGTTGTCGTTGTTATGGGTTTGGGGGTTGTTGTTGTAGTTCGTGCAGTGGATGTTGTAGTTACTGCCATGGTCGTTGTAGTTGGTGCAGTGGTTGTTGTGGTGGGTGACGTGGTTGTTGGCGCTGCCATCGTTGTTGTAATTCGTATGGTCCTTGTTGTAGTTTGTGATGTGGTTGTTGTGGTGGGTGCAGTGGTTGTTGTTGTCGTTGGCTCATCCGTTGTTGTTGTTGTTGGATTGGTAGTTGTTGTAGTTCCTATAGTCGTTGTTGTAGTTGTTACAGAAGTTGTTGTTGGTGTAGTGGTCATTATTGTGGTGGGTAGAATGGTTGTTGTAGTAGTTGTCTCAGCTGTTGTTGTTGTAATTGGTGTGGTCGTTGTTGTAGTTGGTGATGTGGATGTTGTTGTAGTTGGTGCCGTGGTTGTTGTGGTTGGCTCCACGGTTGTCGTTGTTGTGGGTTTAGGGGCTGTTGTTGTAGTTGGTGCAGTGGATGTTGTAGTTACTGCCATGGTCTTTGTAGTTGGTGCAGTGGTTGTTGTTGTGGTGGGTGACGTGGTTGTTGGCGCTGCCGTCGTTGTTGTAATTGGTGTGGTCGTTGTTGTAGTTTGAGATGTGGTTGTTGTGGTGGGTGCAGTGGTTGTTGTTGTCGTTGGCTCATCCGTTGTTGTTGTTGTTGGATTGGTAGTTGTTGTAGTTCCTATAGTGGTTGTTGTAGTTGCTACAGAAGTTGTTGTTGGTGTAGTGGTCATTGTTGTGGTGGGTATAATGGTTGTTGTTGTAGTTGCCTCAGCTGTTGTTGTTGTAATTGGTGTGGTTGTTGTTGTAGTTGGTGATGTGGATGTTGTTGTAGTTGGTGCCGCCGTTGTTGTGGTTGGCAACACGGTTGTTGTTGTTGTTGTGGGTTTGGGGGTTGTTGTTGTAGTTGGTGCAGTGGATGTTGTAGTAACTGCCGTGGTCGTTGTAGTTAGTGCAGTGGTTGTTGTTGTGGTGGGTGACGTGGTTGCAGTTGCTGCAGAAGTCGTTGAAATTGGTGTGGTCATTGTTGTAACTTGTGAAGTTGTTGTTGTCGTGGGTGCAGTGGTTGTTGTTGTCGTCGGCTCATCCGTTGTTGTTGTAGTTGGATTGGTAGTTGTTGTAGTTGCTAAAGTGGTTGTTGTAGTTGCTGCAGAAGTTGTTGTTGGTGTAGTGGTCATTGTCGTGGTGGGTAGAGTGGTTGTTGTTGTACTTGGTGTGGTTTTTGTTGTAGTTGCTGTAGTGGTTGTTGTTGTAGTTGGTGCCGTAGTTGTTGTGGTTGGCACCACGGTTGTCGTTGTGGGTTTTGGGGTTGTTGTTGTAGTTGGTGCAGTGGTTGTTGTTGTGGTGGGTGACGTGGTTGTTGGCGCTGCCGTCGTTGTAATTGGTTTGGTCGTTGTTGTAGTTTGTGATGTGGTTGTTGTGGTGGGTGCAGTGGTTGTTGTTGTCGTTGGCTCATCCGTTGTTGTTGTTGTAGTTGGATTGGTAGTTGTTGTAGTTCTTATAGTGGTTGTTGTAGTTGCTACAGAAGTTGTTGTTGTAGTTGGTGTTGTCGTTGTTGTAGTTGGTGATGTGGATGTTGTTGTAGTTGGTGCCGCGGTTGTTGTGGTTGGCAACACGGTTGTCGTTGTTGTGGGTTTGGGGGTTGTTGTTGTAGTTGGTGCAGTGGATGTTGTAATTACTGCCATGGTCTTTGTAGTTGGTGCAGTGGTTGTTGTTGTGGTGGGTGACGTGGTTGTTGGCGCTGCCATCGTTGTTGTAATTGGTGTGGTTGTTGTTTTAGTTTGTGATGTGGTTGTTGTGGTGGGTGCAGTGGTTGTTGTTGCCATTGGCTCATCCGTTGTTGTTGTAGTTGGATTGGTAGTTGTTGTAGTTCCTATAGTGGTTGTTGTAGTTGCTACAGAAGTTGTTCTTGGTGTAGTGGTCATTGTTATGGTGGGTAGAGTGGTTGTTGTTGTAGTTGCCTCGGCTGTTGTTGTTGTAATTGGTGTGGTCGTTGTTGTAGATGGTGATGTGGATGTTGTTGTTGTTGGTGCCGTGGTTTGCGCCACTGTTGTCGTTGTTGTGGGTTTGGGGGTTGTTGTTGTAGTTGGTGCAGTGGATGTTGTAGTAACTGCCGTGGTCGTTGTAGTTGGTGCAGTGGTTGTTGTTGTGGTGGGTGACGTGGTTGCAGTTGCTGCAGAAGTCGTTGAAATTGGTGTGGTCATTGTTGTAACTTGTGAAGTTGTTGTCGTGGGTGCAGTGGTTGTTGTTGTCGTCGGCTCATCCGTTGTTGTTGGATTGGTAGTTGTTGTATTTTCTATAGTGGTTGTTGTAGTTGCTGCAGAAGTTGTTGTTGGTGTAGTGGTCATTGTTGTGGTGGGTAGAGTGGTTGTTGTTGTAGTTGCCTCAGCTGTAGTTGTTGTAATTGGTGTGGTCGTTGTCGTAGTTGGTGATGTGGATGTTGTTGTAGTTGGTGCCGTGTTTGGAGCCACGGTTGTCGTTGTTGTGGGTTTGGTCGTTGTTGTTGTAGTTGGTGCAGTGGATGTTGTAATAACTGCCGTGGTCGTTGTAGTTGCTGCAGTGGTTGTTGTTTTGGTGGGTGGCGTGGTTGTTGGCGCTGCCGTCGTTGTTGTAATTGGTGTGGTCGTTGTTGAAGTTTGTGAAATGGTTGTGGTGGGTGCAGTGGTTGTTGTTGTCGTTGGGTCATCCGTTGTAGTTGGATTGTTAGTTGTTGTAGTTGCTATAGTGGTTGTTGTAGTTGCTGCAGAAGTTGTTGTTGGTGTAGTGGTCATTGTTGTGGTGGGTAGAGTGGTTGTTGTAGTTGCCTCAGCTGTTGTTGTTGTTGTAATTGGTGTGGTCGTTGTTGTAGTTGGTGATGTGGATGTTGTTGTAGTTGATGCCGTGGTTGTTGTGGTTGGCGCCACGGTTGTCGTTATTGGGGGTTTGGGGGTTGTTGTAGTTGGTGCAGTGGTTGTTGTTGTGGTGGGTGACGTGGTTGTTGACGCTGCCGTCGTTGTTGTAATTGGTGTGGTTGTTGTTGTAGTTTGTGAAGTGGTTGTTGTGGTAGGTGCTGTGGTTGTTGTTGGCGTTGGCTCATCCGTTGTTGTTGTAGTTGGATTGGTAGTTGTTGTAGTTGCTATAGTGGTTGTTGTAGTTGCTGCAGAAGTTGTTGTTGGTGTAGTGGTCATTTTTGTAGTGGGTGCAGTGGTTGTTGTTGTCGTTGGCTCATCCATTGTTGTTGTCGTTGGATTGATAGTTGTTGTAGTTGCTATAGTGGTTGTTGTAGTTGCTGCAGAAGTTGTTGTTGGTGTAGTGGTCATTGCTGTGGTGGGTAGAGTGGTTGTTGTTGTAGTTGCCTCAGCCGTTGTTGTTGTAATTGGTGTGGTTGTTGTTGTAGTTGCTGTAGTGGTTGTTGTAGTTGCTGCAGAAGTTGTTGGTGTAGTGGCCGTTGTTGTGGTGGGTAGAGTGGTTGTTGATGTAGCTGGCTCAGTCGGTGTTGTAGTTGGTGAAGTTGATGTTATTGTAGCTGGTGCTGTGGTTGGCGCCGCGGATGTTGTGGGTGTGGGGGTTGTTGTTATAGTTGGTGCACTGGATGTTGAAGTTACTGCCGTAGTTGGTGTAGTTGGTGCAGTGGTTGTTGTGGTCATCATTGTAGTTGGTGACGTTGATGTTGTTGTGATTGGTGCCATAGTAGTCGTCGTGGTGGGTGTGGGGTTTGTTTTTGTAGTCGGCTCAGCCGTTATTGTTGTAATTGGTGTGGTCGTTGTTGTAGTTGGTGATGTGGATGTTGTTGTAGTTGGTGCCGTGGTCGTTGTGGTTGGCGCCACGGTTGTCGTTGTTGTAGGTTTGGGGGTTGTTGTTGTAGCTGCTGCAGTGGATGTTGTAGTTACTGCCCAGGTCGTAGTTGGTGCAGTGGTTGTTGTTGTGGTGGGTGATGTGGTTCTTGGCGCTGCTGTCGTGGTTATAATTGGTGTGGTCATTGTTGTAGTTTGTGAAGTGGTTGTTGTGGTGGATGCAGTGGTTGTTGTTGTGGTTGGCTCATCCGTTGTTGTTGTAGTTGGATTGGTAGTTGTTGTAGTTCCTATAGTGGTTGTTGTAGTTGCTGCAGAAGTTGTTGTTGGTGTAGTGGTCATTGTTGTGGTGGGTAGAGTGGTTGTTGTTGTAGTTGTCTCAGCCATTGTTGTTGTAATTGGTGTGGTCGTTGTTGTAGTTGCTCTAGTGGTTGTTGTAGTTGTTGCAACAGTTGTTGTTGGTGTAGTGGCCATTGTTGTGGTGGGTAGAGTGGTTGTTGTTGTAGTTGCCTCAGCTGTTGTTGTAATTGGTGTGGTCGTTGTTGTAGTTGCTGTAGTGGTTGTTGTTGTAGTTGGTTCAGCCGTTATTGTTGTATTTGGTGTGGTTGTTGTTGTAGTTGGTGCCGTGGTTTTTGTGGTTGGCGCCACTGTTGTCGTTGTTATGGGTTTGGGGGTTGTTGTTGTAGTTCGTGCAGTGGATGTTGTAGTTACTGCCATGGTCGTTGTAGTTGGTGCAGTGGTTGTTGTGGTGGGTGACGTGGTTGTTGGCGCTGCCATCGTTGTTGTAATTCGTATGGTCCTTGTTGTAGTTTGTGATGTGGTTGTTGTGGTGGGTGCAGTGGTTGTTGTTGTCGTTGGCTCATCCGTTGTTGTTGTTGTTGGATTGGTAGTTGTTGTAGTTCCTATAGTCGTTGTTGTAGTTGTTACAGAAGTTGTTGTTGGTGTAGTGGTCATTATTGTGGTGGGTAGAATGGTTGTTGTAGTAGTTGTCTCAGCCGTTGTTGTTGTAATTGGTGTGGTCGTTGTTGTAGTTGGTGATGTGGATGTTGTTGTAGTTGGTGCCGTGGTTGTTGTGGTTGGCTCCACGGTTGTCGTTGTTGTGGGTTTAGGGGCTGTTGTTGTAGTTGGTGCAGTGGATGTTGTAGTTACTGCCATGGTCTTTGTAGTTGGTGCAGTGGTTGTTGTTGTGGTGGGTGACGTGGTTGTTGGCGCTGCCGTCGTTGTTGTAATTGGTGTGGTCGTTGTTGTAGTTTGAGATGTGGTTGTTGTGGTGGGTGCAGTGGTTGTTGTTGTCGTTGGCTCATCCGTTGTTGTTGTTGTTGGATTGGTAGTTGTTGTAGTTCCTATAGTGGTTGTTGTAGTTGCTACAGAAGTTGTTGTTGGTGTAGTGGTCATTGTTGTGGTGGGTATAATGGTTGTTGTTGTAGTTGCCTCAGCTGTTGTTGTTGTAATTGGTGTGGTCGTTGTTGTAGTTGGTGATGTGGATGTTGTTGTAGTTGGTGCCGCCGTTGTTGTGGTTGGCAACACGGTTGTTGTTGTTGTTGTGGGTTTGGGGGTTGTTGTTGTAGTTGGTGCAGTGGATGTTGTAGTAACTGCCGTGGTCGTTGTAGTTAGTGCAGTGGTTGTTGTTGTGGTGGGTGACGTGGTTGCAGTTGCTGCAGAAGTCGTTGAAATTGGTGTGGTCATTGTTGTAACTTGTGAAGTTGTTGTTGTCGTGGGTGCAGTGGTTGTTGTTGTCGTCGGCTCATCCGTTGTTGTTGTAGTTGGATTGGTAGTTGTTGTAGTTGCTAAAGTGGTTGTTGTAGTTGCTGCAGAAGTTGTTGTTGGTGTAGTGGTCATTGTCGTGGTGGGTAGAGTGGTTGTTGTTGTACTTGGTGTGGTTTTTGTTGTAGTTGCTGTAGTGGTTGTTGTTGTAGTTGGTGCCGTAGTTGTTGTGGTTGGCACCACGGTTGTCGTTGTGGGTTTTGGGGTTGTTGTTGTAGTTGGTGCAGTGGTTGTTGTTGTGGTGGGTGACGTGGTTGTTGGCGCTGCCGTCGTTGTAATTGGTTTGGTCGTTGTTGTAGTTTGTGATGTGGTTGTTGTGGTGGGTGCAGTGGTTGTTGTTGTCGTTGGCTCATCCGTTGTTGTTGTTGTAGTTGGATTGGTAGTTGTTGTAGTTCTTATAGTGGTTGTTGTAGTTGCTACAGAAGTTGTTGTTGTAGTTGGTGTTGTCGTTGTTGTAGTTGGTGATGTGGATGTTGTTGTAGTTGGTGCCGCGGTTGTTGTGGTTGGCAACACGGTTGTCGTTGTTGTGGGTTTGGGGGTTGTTGTTGTAGTTGGTGCAGTGGATGTTGTAATTACTGCCATGGTCTTTGTAGTTGGTGCAGTGGTTGTTGTTGTGGTGGGTGACGTGGTTGTTGGCGCTGCCATCGTTGTTGTAATTGGTGTGGTTGTTGTTTTAGTTTGTGATGTGGTTGTTGTGGTGGGTGCAGTGGTTGTTGTTGCCATTGGCTCATCCGTTGTTGTTGTAGTTGGATTGGTAGTTGTTGTAGTTCCTATAGTGGTTGTTGTAGTTGCTACAGAAGTTGTTCTTGGTGTAGTGGTCATTGTTATGGTGGGTAGAGTGGTTGTTGTTGTAGTTGCCTCGGCTGTTGTTGTTGTAATTGGTGTGGTCGTTGTTGTAGATGGTGATGTGGATGTTGTTGTTGTTGGTGCCGTGGTTTGCGCCACTGTTGTCGTTGTTGTGGGTTTGGGGGTTGTTGTTGTAGTTGGTGCAGTGGATGTTGTAGTAACTGCCGTGGTCGTTGTAGTTGGTGCAGTGGTTGTTGTTGTGGTGGGTGACGTGGTTGCAGTTGCTGCAGAAGTCGTTGAAATTGGTGTGGTCATTGTTGTAACTTGTGAAGTTGTTGTCGTGGGTGCAGTGGTTGTTGTTGTCGTCGGCTCATCCGTTGTTGTTGGATTGGTAGTTGTTGTATTTTCTATAGTGGTTGTTGTAGTTGCTGCAGAAGTTGTTGTTGGTGTAGTGGTCATTGTTGTGGTGGGTAGAGTGGTTGTTGTTGTAGTTGCCTCAGCTGTAGTTGTTGTAATTGGTGTGGTCGTTGTCGTAGTTGGTGATGTGGATGTTGTTGTAGTTGGTGCCGTGTTTGGAGCCACGGTTGTCGTTGTTGTGGGTTTGGTCGTTGTTGTTGTAGTTGGTGCAGTGGATGTTGTAATAACTGCCGTGGTCGTTGTAGTTGCTGCAGTGGTTGTTGTTTTGGTGGGTGGCGTGGTTGTTGGCGCTGCCGTCGTTGTTGTAATTGGTGTGGTCGTTGTTGAAGTTTGTGAAATGGTTGTGGTGGGTGCAGTGGTTGTTGTTGTCGTTGGGTCATCCGTTGTAGTTGGATTGTTAGTTGTTGTAGTTGCTATAGTGGTTGTTGTAGTTGCTGCAGAAGTTGTTTTTGGTGTAGTGGTCATTGTCGTGGTGGGTAGAGTTGTTGTTGTAGTTGCCTCAGCTGTTGTTGTTGTAATTGGTGTGGCCGTTGTTGTAGTTTGTGAAGTGGTTGTTGTGTTGGGTGCAGTGGTTGTTGTTGTAGTTGGCTCAGTTGTTGTTGTAACTGGCGAAGTTGATGTAGTTGTAGTTTGTGAAGTGCCTGTGGTTGGCGCAGCAGTTGCCATTGTAGTGGGTGTGGGGGTTGTTGTTGTAGTAGGTTCAGTGGTTGTTGTTGTTGTTTGTACAGTGGTCGGTGTTGTGGTTGGCTCAGCCGTTGTTGTAGTTAGTGCCATGGTCGTTGTTGCACTTGGTTTTGTCGTTGTTGCAGTGGGTACAGTAGTAGTTGTTGTAGTTGGCGCGGAAGTTGTTGTACTTGCTGCAGTACTTGTTGTTGGTGTAGTTTCTGTCATAGTTCTGGTAGTTGGTGCCATTGTTGTTGTTGTTGTGCTTGTGGCACTGGTTGTTGAACCATATTGTGCAGTTACTTGTTTCACAGCAACAAGTGTAAATATAGAAAGAATGTATTATTTAAATATCCAATAGTCCATTAAATCCACTAATCACTAATTGGTAAAATTCTTGTTTGAATGAATCGTGATATACCGATCATAATGTGTTATGATATAATGTATTTTGTATAATAGTAAATAAGTTTAGTACAATTTGGCTCACCTGTTAGCACCAGGAGAATTGATATCACAAATCCAACACTCATTCTTTCTTCTTTTAAATCTGTTTAAAAAAAAATAAAAAAAGTTGCATTTATAAACATTGCAGGCTATATGCTTTCATATTGGATTTCCCAACCATTCCCAGCCATTAACTTCTTACTGTTCATATTACAATGTATAAAAAACACTCAAAACTGAATTTTGTATTAGTTGTTTGGTTTCATCTATTTTTGTGTGTTTAGATTAATCTTAGATTAATTCTTTGGTGAGTACGATTATTTATAATTTATTGTGACCTTTATGCATTTCCTTGTGTTGAAACATGTTTGTTGAAACATGTTTGCCTCACCAGTGTACAGCACTGGTTGTGGTTGTTTTTAAAATGCTTTATAAATAAAATTGAGTTGAGAGTTGAGAAACAGTGAATCATTGTTTAAGTCTCGCATGCCACTGACAAACAAATTTTGTTTTCCATACTCAATTTTTTTTCTTATTTGTCCTCGTTCTTCTATTAGATAATAACAATATAATATAAACAGCCGTGTTCCCATGCTATCTCAGCCTGTAAAGTGATTTAACAAGCTTATTCATGAGTTAACAGACCACTCTTTCAACACTCTCAACAGTCAGCTTGCCATTCGACCTGGCTGGAATGTTGACCCCTGACCTCTGACTCAATATTGGAGCTATATGCCAACATTCAACTATTATTGTATCATCCCCTTCTCTCCATTTCTCACTTTGGTTATACCAAAGTATTCAACCTATCTTGCCCTGCTTCTCCACCTGTGTCCTCTACAAGCCATCTATTACAAAGTCAAGCATACAACCAACAATGCTGAGAAGATAATGGATTTCCCCACAATAAAGTTATTATAACTTAATCGTAAGGCCATGTCACACATTTCAGTTGTCATAGCCCAGGACATTTCACTCTAGCCCTCAGGATGCATGGACGGGACCCACAGGTGCAGAAGGACTGGTACTTGTAGCCATAGCAGCACGAAAGAGGCTAAACAACTGAGGCGCCACCCATTTTTTAATTATGTTATGTAGTATCTCATGTGCGTTATGTTAGAACTCTGTTCAACTCTGCTGTAACTGAGTTTCGCTGTCTGTTATTATGATGAGTCCATGAACAGTTTGGGAAAAATTATTTTTCATTTAGTCAGATAAAGAGAACACACTGAAATAGGATTTGACAACATGCCATGAAAGACATGTTGAAATGATAAATTATAATAGAATATAGAATATAAAAAATATTGCTATAACATGAATAGCTATAACACAAATAACTAAAACACACAAAAGCGTAAGAAAAACAGCCATAATACATACAGCCTATGAATATATAAAAGTCCACAATTGTACTTACCCCAAGTGAAAAGTTTCAGATGAAAAGTTGTTAATTCACCTACTTGTATCAGGTGTATATGTTTTTAAAATATGTCTGGTTTTAGTTGAGCTCAGTTCACATTGATGATCCTGCAAACCTTCCACCCTATGTGACACCCATGGCTATGGAGGCCGTTAAGTATTCTAGTGGAACAAAAGCTGGTGACGTGACTCAAAGATAATAAATATTTTTCGCAAAGGAAAGGCAGAAACATATTTTTGAATAGGTTCTGTCAGTTGTCAGTATGCATATTACTTGGCTCAATACCATGGGCCTACTCCCTTCTTTTGTTCAATTGAACTTGTTGTCAGTGCATGTAACAAACAGATAAATATAGAGATCTCCCAAGGTCAGCTGGATGAACAAGATTCCATTATTGAATATTTTCCCACTACACTGGCATTTTTCTTCAGCTGACATCACTGGGGCCGGTTAATGCTAAATTACAAGCAGATAGCATACTCCCGGAAAAAATCTATGGATATCTGACCATTAAATAACTTTAATGGTCCTATCCCAGCTGTCACTGGGTGAGAGGCAGGGTACACCCTGGACAGGTCGTCAATCTATTGCAGGACTAACACATAGAGACAGACAACCATTCACACTCACATGTGCACCTATGGCCAGTTTAGAATTACCAATTAACCTAATAAAATTATTTGCATGTAAAGACTACCTTGAGTCTGGAAACCATAGATGCACATTACCAGGCCTTTCCTGTAGCTGTCATCAGTTGTTGTTTCTTCATGGTCTTTCTGCCTTTGGTTTTGTTTCCAACCTGCTCGACTGGGTTAAAATGAAGTGAGCGACACAGCCAGTGAGGAACAGTCATTTTATTAACATCAGAAACTCAGTATGTGACTGAATCGGTGCAGACAGTATATCCCAATGCACTTCTCCATACTTTTTCTTCATGTCATTTGGATACAGGGAAATTTCTTTTGCCCAAAGTATGGTGCTCCAGAGCATCTCTGGCTGTGTCAGGTGTCTTGTGGGATAGTCTAATGAGCCGTTTAGGTTCTTCACATTTCTAAAAATAAGCACATGGTTTACAAGGACATGTGCAAACAGAAAGAAAGACCTTTTGTCAAAAGAAAAATAATCAACCTTTGTTAAAAGACACATTTATAAGGGTGAATCACATCCAGTAATGTATCCCTCCTGCTGTCCATTTGTTTGAGCGTCACTGTGTTTCTGTTACATTCATTGTAGGATATGTACTGTACAGTAGACTGATGTTTAAAACACTGGGTGAGGCCTCTTCTTTAGAAAAGGCTACATGCCAAAGAATAATTAGAAAATTCAATGACTATGATTCATAAACATACTTAATATTATATTTAGAAGTTCATGATGTACTTTGGAAGATAATGGCATCAAGTTTACGCCATTAACCGATTGTGGGAAACTTGGTAGAAGGATGACTCAACAGACTGATAAGTTTACTGTTTTTTTTTAACATTTTATTTAACTAATCTACAATTATTTAATAATGTTTATCTAGATTATTGTAAGAAATTTTTGCATTATTATTGCATTTAGTGGCACACTGGGAAAAAATAGTTTGTTAAATGTTTGATTGCTTTCACATGCTGGAGCAAAAACAGATGCAGACAATATGTAAAGAACTTACAATATGTAAAGAAGAGTTAATACAGATTAATAAGATGCAACTGTCTGCAGTATTCTGTACACTCCACTATTGACATTTTTTTTGTAGGTATAAGATCCAGAGAAAATACAAAACCTTCTTATAAACATTACAGAGTAGAGACCACCTTAAAAAGTGAGTAAAAACCAATGTGTCCCACATTGCTGCTACCAGTCAGCCATTGAACAATAACATTAAGCTTTTTGTCCACCTGGAAAATCCAAATTATTCTAAATCTTTCACATATTATTTCCTGATTGTCTCCTCCATTGCCACACTAAATTTACACAGTTTAACCATCCTCAAATCTGGATTTACATTTGTGCTGTAAATGCCTTTTAAATTAACAGATTGAAGTGTGGCACCAAAGTTTTTGTTACTAAATCCATGACCAATCCATTTGGTGGTCAAAGGTCAATGTAATTGTATTCCTCACCAAATCCAGTTTATTATATACACTACATTTCAGAACACCACACTTTTTCCATTTTAGAGTGTCTCATTGCACTCTAAAATGAAAGCATTGAACAAATTGTGGAATCAATTTATAGACCAAAATGTATACTAAACTTTTGACTCATGCTGCTGTGGGATGAACCTCTGACCAACTAGGCACATACCAGAGGGTATTGCATGGTGCTGCAGAATGCCTCTCACTCTGTACAAGTCACCGACCCTGGATCCATCAAAACAGCCCCAGACCATCACAGTTCCTCATCCATGTTTGACATTTGATGTCACACACTGGAACCATCCTCTCGCCTACTTGACGGCGTACAAAGATTCTGTGTGATAAACCGAAGATTTGAAATTTAGATTCATCAGTCACTAATACCTTCTTCCAGTCATCAGTAGTCCTCAGTTGAACCTGAGACTTGCTTACTATGGCCACTATTAAGCTGTGCTTGAAGCTGTTGTTCTGTGAGCTGCCTACCCTTCAAGCTGTTAACTCTCAAAACATTGTTCTCTGACTGAGTTGTGGCTTTGGGTCTGCCAGACCTCTTCCTGTCAGAGTTTCCCCCAGTTTGTGAGTGCCTTTTGATGGTGAAAAAAATTGTACTCACTGATACCTTGACCTTCTTTGCAATTTCCCTGTATTTCCCTACATTTTTAAGTGTTGATGATGATGGTCTGTCTCTTTTCCATTGGTAATTGCCTTTTTCTCACCATTTTTGTAGCAACACACTACTTTCTGCAGTACAGTACTGTCCACCTGATGCTCATGAGGGTCTGGTACCATGATGTGTTCCAACACTGCTTTTATGCAGACAGAGGGGGTTGTAAGTAACCAAGAAAAGTCAGAACACCTGTAGGAATTAGTAGCACCAACTTTCAAGGCTGATTCAACCCACATTTCTGCAACAGCTTTAAATTTCTTACTCACTTTGTATTCCCTGATAGAGGCTTTTTTGTATATTTCTGCATGTATATTATTTTTCAATTTTGGGTAACTAAAAAATAACCTGGGTAACCTTTTTGAGTAACCTTTTTTTTTTTTTTTTTTTTTTTTTTTTTTTTTTTTTTTAAATCTTTGGCTGTTCAGTACTTACCTTTGTACCATTTCACGCTTTTCATTGGACTTGCAAGACTTGAATTGCTTTTGACAAGTAGTGTAGGTCTGGACAGACATGGTGAAAGTCAACCCAAATTTGGCTGGTTGTTGTAGACGTAGAACCACAAGGCAGCAGTTCTACTTTCTGATCGTTTCTAGTGAAGCTGTTGTGTAGCAGTTGTATAACTATTCAAATATAGCTGCAAAGGCAATAGAGGTGGAAGAGACTGATGTACTTCAGTATTAAGTTACATAGGTTTCCATGTTTTCCAACCCTTTGAATGTTTCTCACCTTCCCCCAGCTATTCAAATATTCAGTTCTCCTGATTTGCCTCATGGCTTGAGCTTTTCCCAGGCAGGCAAAACCACTGCTTACGCTTAACTAAATTTATTTAAGAAACGTTTCCATCTCAGATGAAGAAAGACTTATTTTCCTACTTTCATGACCTTTTTGATTGATCACTTTATTTGTTTCTTCTGTCTGAGTTTAGTGTTACCTTTAAAATTGCAGCAGCTTCTTTGTTTGTGGTATGCACACAGTACTTTAGTGGGCTGATTTATATAACTGCGAACTGCTGCACACTTAACAAAAAACAGAATGCAATTCATCAGTGACTTCAGGTAAACAAGAACTGACTGTAACACTGAATGTAAATTACCAACACATTAAGCTGGGGAAGAACAGATTTGGCACACATTTCTCAAGGATTTCTCTAGTCATCTCTTATTGTTTAATTGAATAAATGAAAGAGGAAAATAACATTCACAAATTAATCGTATTACATGTCAACATCACTGGGGTTTTCATTGAATCCTCTGACCTTCAGTCTAATCCACTTTCTCTACAAGAATAGCAAATTTCAATTTATGACATTTTATATTCAAGATCATGTATTCTGATTATTGTAAAGACAAAGATTACACAGGCTACAAGAAAATCCCACAGAATACAGACCTGTGTGAGTAAATAAATACATCTACAAGCATATACGTATGCAATGTAAAGCTAGATAGATATTGGGTCTATGTGTTTGAGCAACCACTACTGAGCCCCTTATTTTACAGTTCTGTTACATACTGTTCTATATTTTGTTATGCTGTCATGTGAAACTTAAACATACATTTTACTGCATTTGTAAACTACAGAACAAGTTTAAATAATTTTAGAATTAAAGTAAAACAGCAACAACTTTGCAACAGCATTTTAACAAGTAATATTTGTTTGTAGACCAAATCTAAACAAGATAATCTCCACTAAGTTACACTTTGCTAAAGCAGTTAAGCAGAATACATTTCAACTCTTGTCAGTAATTGTTTTGTTACTCTCTGACATCCCATGACCCAATATATGGTGCTTTATTATTCTAGTGATTTTTCAAGGGACTTTCAGTGGAAGCCAACAACATTAAGTAACAAATTTTCACCTGATTATTGTTGCTACATGACAAACGTGACATGCCAAATATCAAGGCTTTTTTTTCAGCATTCCAGTGACATGGTGATGTGTCTGCCAATCAGGTGTGCATATTTCACTAGTTATTTCTTAAACTGATGACTACATCCAACAGTGTAAACCAGAGTGGGCAACACTTGAACAGTGAACAACAATGTAGCTGTGTATTCTTTAATCTCTGTGCTATTATAACTTTTGGTAATGAACACAAAATGTTTTTTTGTCTGGAACAGACTCCTGGACAATGAAGAAGAGAAATGTATTGATTGTCAGTAAGCAAGTTATCCATTGTCAGAAAGCAAGTTCATTTGAAGCCACAACACCTAAAACTACCATGACTGCCGATTATACTGATAGCAAACAAATTTTTCAAACCAGTGATAACATTGGATATTGGATAGATAATGGAAGTCAGTATAAATCCTATTGCTGGCTTGTCAGTAGCCATGGAAACAGCACCACGCAGGAAACAGTGAGGAGACTGATCTTGTGGCTCACTATACTTGAAGCTGAAAGTGAGAAGTGAAGGGGAACCAGACATTAGGTTAAGAAATAAGTGAGGAAGTTTTGATTTTTTTATGTTCATTTAACTTTAATCAGTACTTACATGTGCCAGTAACGGTGATGGAGCTGGCTTCAATGTCAAAGTTGGTAACGTCTGAAACTGCATTGAGCAAAGCATTCTGAATCTGAGTGTTGTCAGGAACAGATGTTTCTGTAAACAGTATGTCCATGGTGTTGATGATTGATCCATGTCTGCCAAAATAAAAAGTGTGCAGTTTGTGAAATGTCTGACTAAAGTCAGTATTCCTGATGTGAAAATGATTAGTCAAAATATTCAAATTACCTGAAAGACACCACATCCAAGGAGTAGAAAGAATCAAACTGTTTTTGGAAGAGGGGTTCAAGCTGCAAAAACAAAACACAGACTTTATTTCTTGTTTGTTCCATGTTAACATTAGATTGTGAAGTGAGGTGTTTTTAATTGTCTCTGTCATTAGTTTAATTTGTAAACGTAGGTCAAAAATTAATGAAGTTTGTGTTCTAACAAACTTCATTAATTTTTTGGTCTGGTGTGGGCCAAGAATTTTGCAGCAGAAAAATGTTGAATGTATTTTGTGTGATCAACCTTTGGAAAAGCCTCATATAATGTTTTTTTGGTTTTTTTTAATTAAACATTTCTAGCCACAGATTATTTTATAAATGTTTCAGCTTTGTTGTATTTGTCTTTGAGTCTTCTGATGCTAAGATGAAACGACAATATCTGCCTGAATAAAAAGGCTTACCTGTCTCTTTATTGTGGATGTTCGATTTTTAAAGACTGTTGTTGATGGATCCAGCAAGTCATCTGTAAATTCGTCAAGAACTGATCTGAACGTCACAACTCTCTTCGCAAGGGCTACACTTGAGGCCATAGTGGTTATGGTTGGTGCAGTGGTTGTAGTTGTAGTTGGTTTAGTGGTTGTTGTTGTAGTTGGCACAGATGTTGTTGTTGTAGTTGGCGCAGCCGTTGTTGTAGTTGGTGCCGTGGTTGTTGTTGTGGTTGGTGCCGTGGTTGTTGTTGTAGTCTGTGCCTTAGTTGTCGTTGTGGTTGGTGCAGTGGTTGTTGTAGCTTGTGCCGTTGTTATTGTAGTGGGTACCGTGGTTGATGCATTGGTTGTTGTTGTGGCTGGTACAGTCGTATTTGGTGCAATAGCTGTTGTAGTTGATGCATTCGTAGTTGTATTTGGTGCCGTTGTTGTCATTGTGGATGCTGTGGTTGATGCAGTAGTTGTTGTCGTTTCTGCAGTGACTGTTGTTGTAGTCTGTGCCGTGGTTGTTGTTGTGTTTGGCGCAGTGGTTGCTGTTGTGAGTGCAGTGGTTGTAGTTGGTGCTGTCAATGTTGTAGAGGCTGCAATAGCTGCTGTATTTGGTGTAGTGGTTGTTGTTGGTGCAATGGTTGTCGTCGTAGTTGATGCAGTCATTGTTGTAGTTTGTGCTGTTGTTATTGTAGTGGGTAACGTGGTTGATGCATTGGTTGTTGTTGTGGCTGGTGCAGTCGTTGTTGTAGTCTGTGCCGTGGTTGTTGTTGCATTTGGTGCAATAGCCGTTGTAGTTGGTGTAGTGGTTGTTGTTGGTGCAATGGTTGCTGTTGTAGTTGATACATTCGTAATTGTATTTGGTGCCGTTGTCATTGTGGATGCTGTGGTTGATGCAGTAGTTGCTGTCGTTTCTGCAGTGATTGTTGCTGTAGTCTGTGCTGTGGTTGTTGTGTTTGGCGCAGTGGTTGCTGTAGTGAGTGTAGTGGTTGTTGTAGTTGGTTCTGCCAATGTTGTAGAGACTGCAGTAGTTGTTGTATTTGGTGCAATAGCTGCTGTATTTGGTGTAGTGGTTGTAGTTGGTGCACTGGTTGTTGTTGTAGTTGATGCAGTCATTGTTGTAGTTTGTGCTGTTGTTATTGTAGTGGGTACCGTGGTTGATGCATTGGTTGTTGTTGTGGCTGGTGCAGTCGTTGTTGTAGTCTGTGCCGTGGTTGTTGTTGTATTTGGTGCAATAGCCGTTGTAGTTGGTGTAGTGGTTGTTGTTGGTGCAATGGTTGCTGTTGTAGTTGATGCATTCGTAATTGTATTTGGTGCCGTTGTCATTGTGGATGCTGTGGTTGATGCAGTAGTTACTGTCGTTTCTGCAGTGATTGTTGCTGTAGTCTGTGCTGTGGTTGTTGTGTTTGGCGCAGTGGTTGCTGTAGTGAGTGTAGTGGTTGTTGTAGTTGGTGCTGCCAATGTTGTAGAGACTGCAGTAGTTGTTGTATTTGGTGCAATAGCTGCTGTATTTGGTGTAGTGGTTGTAGTTGGTGCAATCGTTGTTGTCATAGTTGATGCAGTCATTGTTGTAGTTTGTGCTGTTGTTATTGTAGTGGGTACCGTGGTTGATGCATTGGTTATTGTTGTGGCTGGTGCAGTCGTTGTTGTAGTTGGTGACGTGGTTATTGTGGTTGGCACAGTTGTTGTTGTAGTGGAGGCAGTGGTTGTTGTGATTGCTGTGGTAGTTGTTGTAGCTGGTGCTGTGGTTGCTGTTTCAGTGCATACTGGTTTCACAGCAACTATTGGAAAGGTACAAAAATGTATTCTTTAAGTACTTAATTTTCCACTAAATCCACTCATCACAAGCTGGTAACATTTCTGTTTTAGAATATCAGAAATCAGTTTAAATACTAAACAATACTGTTTAAATATTTCACAAATGTTGAAATCAGTTTGAATCTAAATTAGTGCACTTGCTATCTCAATATTTAAGTATTCCCTAACTCCCTAACCATTTATTTAATTTCCTTCCACTCATTAACACATTTTAAAACTTCAGGATGTCTATTATCCTATCTTACAACACGTGGTGTCAATTTATAGGCTATACATATCTGCAGCGCACAGTATTGATAACCCCATGTGTTTACTGTGTTATACAGATTAGAAATTGTCAGTCAGTCATTTTCTATACCCGTTTAGTCCTGTAAGGGGTCACGGGGATCTGCTGGAGCCTATCCCAGCTGTCATTTGGCGAGAGGCGGGGGTACACCCTGGACAGGTCGCCGGTCCATCGCAGGGCCAACATTCACACTCACACCTACGGGCAATTTAGAATGACCAATTAACCTAACGAGCATGTCTTTGGATGGTGGGAGGAAGCCAGAGTACCCGGACAGAACCCGGACAGAACCCACGCAGACACAGGGAGAACATGCAAACTCCACACGAATCCTATGGATTCGAACCTTCTTGCTGTGAGGCATCAATGCTAACCACCTGGCCACTGTGCCGCCCTAGAAATTGTTTATGTGGTTTCTTTGTTTGGTACTGATTTTCCCTTATTTTGCATAAGCGCATTTAGAAATATAGTAAATAGGCTTGCATCATTTAGCTCACCTGTTAGCACCAGGAAAAGTGATATCACCAATCCAACACCCATTCTTTCTTCTTTTAAATCTGTTAAAAAAAATGATCATTTACATTCAGTTGCATGCTATAGGATTTGATATTAGAGTTCCCAGAACCATTAACTTCATAACATAATTCCTTGGTAAGTAGAATTATTCATGGTGGCCTTTATGCATTTTCTTGTGTTGAAACTGTGAATCAATGTTTTAATCTTGTTTCTTGTTATTGTTTTGTTTTTTCATCACATGCCACTGACAAACTATTTTTGTACTTTACCATACTCAATGTTCTTTTCTTTTTTCTCATCTCTCATCTTTTCTCATTCTATTCTCACATTGGTCTATTAGATATAAACAGCCATGATATCTCAACCAGCAGAGTGATTGAACAAGCTGATTCGCTGAGTTAAAAAACCTTTCTTTCAACACTATCAACACTCAGTTTGCCATTTGACCTGGCAGCAAATCTTTATTGGTACAGAGATGTTACAATTTGATGCTGACCTCTGACTCAGTATAGGAGGCATGTGCATCCAACTATTTATATATCCTCTCCTTTCTCCATCTCTTCCTTGAGTTATACCAAAGTATTCAACCTACCTTGCTCTATTTTTTCCACTTGTGTCCTCTACAAATTCACAGTGCTGTGAAAATAATACTCTGGCCCCCGGGGAAGGACTGGTACCTGCAGCTGTAGCAGCACTAAATAGGCTAAATGGCTGAGCAACCACACGTTTTTTTAATCATGTTATGTCGTATCTCGTGCGTTATGTTGTAGCTCTAATTTGGTGTTCCACTCTGCTTATTATTAGCATGCAAAGTTCATGAACAGTCTGGGACATTAAAGTCTAACTGTCCCTATGCCATCTGTACCCTACCAGTAAGAGACAGTTATACAACTGAAGAGAAACCACTAAAGCAGGAAAGACATGTTGAACTTTTAAATTATAATGAATTTGCATGCATGAATGTTTAGCTTTAATATGATTTTTAGACTATTAATAAAAATGTCACTGTAAAAAAATGCACACACAATAATGTAACAGACACAACCATAAAAAATAGTATATGCATATATAAAAGTGGACAATTGTACTGTACTGTATGTACAGTGAATGTTTTTAAAATATTTTGAAATATATTTTATGTTTTTAGTTCAGCTCCTGCAAACCTTATACCCTAAGTGACACCCCATGTCTATGAAGGTCATTAAGCATACTAATGGAACAAAAGCTAGTGCCGTCACTACAGGATAATTAATACTTTTCAAAAAGGCTGGGCAGAAACATGTTTTTGAATAGATTCTTGCAGCTGTCAGTCTGCATGTTATTTGGCTTAATACAATGGGCCTACTCCCTTCTTTTGTTCAATGGAACTCGTTGTTAGTACACGTAACAAACCGATAGATCTCCCAAGGTGAAATGGATGAACAAGATGCCATTATTGAATATTTTCATCACATTGACATCTAGGCTTTGCTCCCACTAAACTGGCATTTTTCTTCAGCTGACATCAGTGGGGTCTGTGGGGCTCACAGCTTTGAGATCTACGGTTTTATTCTGGTCTGATGCAACCTGCATTCTGTATTCTATAGATCAAACAGTCAGATGGTTAATGCTATTTTACAAGTAGATACCATACTCCAGGGGAAAATCTACCTATGGACATGTAACCAGAAAAGAATAAAACATGGTCCAGACCAGATTGTAATAGGAGAGTGGAACAATTCACTAATTGTTTTCATACAGACCACAAAAAGTAAATAAAAAAAATGGTTAGTCTAGTCAAAATAAAACATAATTTTTAATACTTTGCTTGATTTTTTATTTTATTTTTTACCTGGAGTCTGGTAGCCATGGGCATAATGAATGACACATTGCCAGGCCTTTCCAGTAATGTTTTTGTTTTGTGTTACATTCATTGTAGGACATGCAGTGTACAATGGACAGATGTTTAAAACACTGGGTGAGGCCTCTTCTTCAGAAAAGACTTCATGCCAAAGAACAATTAGAGCAAGTCTTTCTGGTGCCAAAAGTACCAAGGAGCCTGTGAAAGATGAAGCTGTTCTGCTAAGCAAAACCAGTGAAATAACAAAGAACCTTAAAGAGGGATTTGGTTGGAATACATTTGCACTCATCCTCTCTGGGACCATCAATATGTCATCGACTCTTTCAGCTGATGTCAGGGCTCAGATGAGTGCTGATTTATTTAAAAACGTTTTGTGACAAGGTTAGATGGCTACAGCAGTAATCATGTAGCTTCCTTCATTGTAGGAATTTATAAAGAAATTCATGTTTTTAATGATATTATACTGATCTGCCACAATATTATGTCCACCTACCTAATGTTGTGCGTTTCTCACAAGATGGTCAGTGCTATTTACTTCTTCTGTCAGTGGTTTTAATGTTGTGGCTAATCGGTGTACATGCATACAGAGTGGCTATGTAAATGAAACTGAGCTGACTGACTGGTGTCTGACAAGTTATTTATTTATTTTGAATAAAGGTGATCTATAGAAGACACAAGTGCATCCCAGCTATTAGAGAGGAGGAGCAGGAGGAGACAAAGACTGAGCTGCGATTGCTGCGTGTGGTTAGGTAAAGGTAAAGTGCTTTATTTTCTCATAATGCAATTGTATGATGAAATTACATGGTTGGATGGATGGTTAGTCACTCTGGGCCAACCTGACCCGACACCTACCACCAATGTTTTTTGATGAGGATGGTGGGAGGAAACTGGGGTGCCCAGAGGAAACCCACGAGAAACCCCTGAGAATCAAACCCTCTCTGGGGAATTCATTGTGCAGCCATGCATCTCTGTGTAATTATAATTATTAATTAGTACCAAGCTACATGTGTAAATGATGAGTTGATGCTGCTGTATGATAGTTACAAAAGTTCAATAAATATTTTTTTTGGTGAAACAAACAAATTTTCATGTCCTATTAGTAATGTGGCAAATTAGTGCCACATTACAGATTGCATTTGTTATTAATGAGTCTCATTAATCTACTTGGAACTGTTGCAGTAAAGTTATGTATTCATTTTGGTGAATGTGTAAATGAAAAGGAATGAGGCAAAACCTAACACACATGCATTTGGAAAGGCGGACGTCTGCACCTATGTCAAAGCTGATATGTACTGTATATTTAAGCTCAACATTCAGCCTCTGTCAGGTTTGTAGAGAGCCCGTGAGTGTGAGAATCTGCATCAGTTGGAACAGTTTGCCATACAATTATGTAAAAAAAATGACCAAGATAGCTTCAGGTCAGTGCAGTCCTTTGCCCAGTGATTTGAATATTGTTGGTAGGTATTTTGCATGTTTTTTCTGAGCACCAGTTGTGAGACAAAAATTTGTGTTTGTACGTCGCGTGAGTATTTTTGAGAAATCAAACTGGCATATTTATATCTTCTGTACTGGCTCCTGTAACATTCTATTTATGTTTTCCCCTAACATAAGAAGCATTGTGTACTCCCAAAGGATTTACTTTGGAACATTTTAATGAGATGTCATATTTATCATTTCAGGTGCTGGTGTTTAAACTGAGGTTAAGGTGAGGTAAACAATGTTTCGGGCTGTCTGAGAAGTTTTTAAATAAGACCTGTAGCCACAATAAACTAGAGCTAGAGCCCGACCAATATATCGGCCAATATTAGGCGTTTTCCAAAACTATCGATATCAGCATTTTTAATGGCCGATAAATGAATATTTCAAAAATAACATAAAAACGAGACCATGTCATGAGTGTCAGCGTTGTATAGTTTGTCCACCAGAGGGCACTACCGTCCCTGTTGGCAACGCTCCTGTAAAACGCCACACATCCTGCCACCTGCTGATCCAGCCAGATCTTCGGGGTAGAGAGAACCGGTTATCCGCGAGTATCGGTGAAGTGTGCTCATGGTGAGTTGGTCACGAGACATGCTTGAATAACAATTAAAAGAACATCCCCATCAGTTCTCTTAACTCAAGTAAGCATGACAAAATTCGTGACTATCATGCCCAGTTTTGCTGCTGTTAAATAAGCCGAGAGTGAAGCGGAATTCGCAATTACGTTACGTTGTTATAGTGTAGTTGACCGACTGTCCTTTTGACAATGCGACTGAAGTATTTCTTTAATAGCGTGACAGTTTTAGCAGTGAGACGTATCATCTCTCCTTGGCCTGTTATATTGAAAATGTATGCTTTACAATTTGCAGTATGACATTATCCATTGCTAAATTAGTATGGCTCATCATATACTAGCTAACCACAAAGCTAGCTAATACCACTATCAGTGAAAGACCGCTAACGTTAACATTAATGAGCTTGGAAACCACAACAAGCTTATTATGCCTAAATAAAGTACTGTAATGATTACTGTATTTATAACTAGCATATCATTTATTACTCACGTACACAAACATTTAGGAGTGACCTTTATCTTGTTTAATGATAATATAAATGATGATGATAAATGTCATCAATATTTGTTGTAATTATTTTGATGTTCCTCTGTTCTGTTGCGACAATAAAAGAAACAAGTTTCTTTTTAAAATGCATTATCATTATTTTCGTTAAAACTCATTAATAACTAATGTTAGGGAAATCTGTTAATGTTGTGTTGCGCGTTTCTGAAATTAAAAACAATATATATATATATATATATATATATATATGTCGTCCGATATATCGGATTTTAAAACAAACAAATATAGTATCAGTATCGGCCTTCAAAATCCTTTATCGGTCGGGCTCTACTATGAGCCCCTCCATATCTTTCTGAAAAGCCTGATTCACAGGTACGATAAAGACTTGGTCTGTCTGGCACTATAGACAATGTATTAAAATGTAATTATAGATAATTACACTAGTTTGTCTGTAAACACAGCATTTGCATTTTCATTGAATCTTTTGATTGTAAATCTGAGCCACTTTCGCTTTACTCACCAAATAAAAGCATGATTTACATGAATACAGCCTACATAAACCATGACTTGACGTAGGGTCGTGCAACCTCTACAAGTTGAATGTGTGTTAAATTAAGACTCTACAACATGTTTTTTAAATGAAAGTAAATTATTCATTTTATGTTTAAAAGACCTATTTTACAAAAATTCTAGCTCGGTGTACCTCAGATGCCTCGGTCTGCCTTTTGTACAAAAAACAAGAAATAAAACAACTTTTTAAAGAGTTCGAGAGCAATTGGAGAGCAAGAAGTTGCTGCCTTGTCAGTTTCCAGTGTGGATGCAATGAGGACGCTGGTCTTGTGAATCACTATACATGAAACTGTAAATGAGAAAAGATGGGGAACCAAATATTAGTTAAATAATTGCGTGGCTTCTGATCAAGTAGCATTAAATGTTACTTACCAGGATAAATGACACTGGCTACGTTTAGATGGACAACATTTTTTCAAGCTCCTAAAAATTGTGCCGCATGCCCCAAGAGCCTCAAATCTGCCAGAAATGTAGAATATAAGAAGAACACAGACTAAACCGTATTTAGTCAAGAGCCCAACCCACATTGATATGGCTGATTCATTTATCTTTGATTGAGCAGCTTGTTGTTGCAGCAATCGTGTTTCTGGCTTTCCCAGAAACTCCTCACATCACAGGATGTTTACCCCATGACAGCCGAACCTGGGCATGAAAATTAATTAATTTATTTAAAAAGATCAGATCTTTTACGTGGATATTGGCTGCTAAAACAAGTTTTACTGAAAATATTATGAATGCTTAAGACTTACTTACTTAAGACTGGTTATAAGCAGAATAGTAATTTAAACATGGTGACAATTAGACAAGGATGGATCTCCTTTCTATGGAGTGTTATCAGGAACAAATCGTCTCTGCGGTGTGATGATTGATACATTCCTGAAAAAGGAGAAACAACAATATAGTGTGAAGTATCATATTTAAGCCGGTATTCTTGAATTGTAACTCGAGAAGCTGAACTGATCAAATTACCTGAATGAAGTTGAAGAAAGAGGGTACTGCTTCCTCCACTCTTATAGTCAGCAAGTTGTAAATGTGTCTAGAAATGAGCGAATGATGGGTATGTGGCGGGCTTATGGCACACATTATTGGTACTCCAGTAGCTTCATGGAAATAAGCTCTCATTTTGAAAGATTCTGCTGCTGATACTAGTCTTTAAGCTTAGGCTGAAGTGATGAGATGATTTCTGATTCACTAGCATGACAAAAGGTGACAATGGTTTAATTTTTTTTAACAGTTTCATATATTTTAATTGTGTAATTTTGTACAGTGACCTTGAGTGTCATAAAAGGCACCTATAAATAAAATGTATCATTATTATTATTATTATTATGAAAACTGTAAGACACTATTGTGAAAAGCAATCACAGTTAATCACATTAGTTTTATTGTCATTGTCATCATTGGTGTTGGAGGCATGACGAGGCACCTGCCAAAACTATGAAACATCACCAGAGATGGTTCGCATTCTGCAAAGGTTTTATGTTCTGATCATTGTTTATGACACATATTGTACAAACCATAAGAAACCTCACAAAATACAGCAATGCAGTCATTACATAAATACAACTAAATATAATTGGCAGTGCATTCTTTCAACATACACAGTTTTATGGAACACCCATGCCCTTCAATAAAACTCTATGCCCTCTAAAAGCTGAATGATTTCAGACAGCAGTTTGCCGATTTGAGGGCCAAGCATAAATTATACACACATCACTAAACCACAGAAAGGTTACTTTTAACTGCAAAGTAAACATGTTTGATTTAATTAGATTAATCTCTTGCCTGCACAAATTTCAAAATGTTGTATGTTCATCAACTTAAAAACTTTTTGGTAGTGTGATGAGCATTAAATATCTGGCTTTTCTGAGAAACGGCCTCTTTCAAACAAGAGTAAGCATGATTCCACAGGAGAAGAAGTTACTGGCTTGTCACTAGCCATGCAAACAGCCCCAGGCAGGATGCAGCGAGGAGGCAGATTGTGTGACTCGCTGCCCCTGAAGCTAGAGTCAGCTGGGCCAGAGTTGGTGGTGCGGTGACTTTAAATAGAGCTGCAATTAAACATATAAAAGTTGCAGGTCTTGTTGTTGCTGCAGTAGTTGTTGTTGGAGCTGTGGTTGTTGTCATTACTTCAGCTGTTGAATTTGCAAGGTCTGTTGATGAGTCTACAGCTTGTGTAGTTACTGGTCCTGTAGCAACAACTGATAGATGAAAAATTATGACTATAAAATACTTTGTTTGCATTCATGTTAAGTCTTGTTAAGCTACGTAGTGCATGGGTTACATCAAAACGTTAAAACTCAGAGATTATTAAAATAATCCATGTTAATCCTTGAATCATTATAGCACCAGACAGTATGCAGTGATCAGACTGTTTACTCTACCTGATGCTGCTGTAAATGTTGAGGGGAAAAAAGCAAGGAATTGCTTTAACAAAAAGTTTCCTAATACCTAATACTATTTATTTGTGACATGATAGCATTCAAAATGACTTGCCTGTGTCATTCACAGAAATAGAGTTGGTGTCAATGTTGAAGCCTGTGATGTTGGAAGATGCATTGCCCAAAACAGTGGCAATCTGAGTGTTGTTAGGAACAGATGTGGAACTAAACATAAGGTCCATGTTGTTGATGATTGATCCATTACTGCAAAAAGATTGACCAAAAACATTGTTTTATTTGTTTGAATGTATTATCGGTATTCTTAAGATTCTACCAGCATAACATAAAAAACCTGACCTGAATGAAATCACAGTCAAGGAGCGGAATGAAGAAAATGCTCTTTGGTAGAAAGGTTCAAGCTGCAGAAACACAAACAAACTTTAAGTGTGTGTGTTGTGTTTAATGGCTTAATGGTTTCTTCTGGTAATTGTGCTATAACGTTTATGCTTTGTGATGACACTGATCCATTTTGAATCTTTTCCCATTTCAGTGATTACCTTCTGTGTCCACACACAATTTAGTTTACAACAATTTAGTATCCTATAGGAAGCAACATCATTTTCTTAAAAACAGATTTTTATAATTAAAAAACAGTTTGTAGAAACATTATTTAGTTCTCTGTGTGTGGTTAAATGTTGCATAGATTTAGGTGAATGTAATAAATTAATATGTTTGCCAAAAAGAAGAATGAAGTGTACCACATTGCAGATATACTGTAACTCAATATTACACAAGGTGAAATGTTTGCATGTTATTGGAATGCAAACATTTTCACCTAAATATACTTACAGTTGACCTTAACAGACTAGCCCGAGTTATAAAGGCTTGGGATGAGGAATTCAGCAATTCACTTGTAAATGTTTCTCCAGCAGATCTGAATGTCAACCGCCTTGTTGTAACTGCCTCAACAGCTGAAGAAGTTGTAGTCGTGGCACTTGTAACTGTGGTGACAATACTTGTAGCTGTGGTTGTAGCATTGGTAGCTGTGGCACTGGTAGTTGTATTAGCTGCAGTAATGGGGGCTGCAGTTGTTTCTGAAAGAAAACAACACACACAAAGACAGATCAAATGGGCATTCTTTGGAACAGCTATTAATGACAATATACTATGAATGGTCAGTAGAACTCCTCCTTAATTGTTGCAGAGAAAGTTTTCTTTTAAGAGGGAAAGTCATCGCTTCTTTATTATTCTATGACATGACATAGCATATCAATTTATAGTAATTGTTTGCATATGTATTATTTTCTGAGCTAACAAGATGGCTAATTGAGGCTCATCAAAGAAAGATCAACACATGCTCATGATGCAGACAGCCATGGATAAATTACGTATGAACGGATATATTTCCTTGTTAGAGTCAAGCGCAGTATTACAGTTTACTTACCAACTACTTGGACAGTGTTGGCTTGAATAGTGCTGTTGAGTGTACTGTTGGGATTATTCACAGCGTCTACTAAGGTGGTGGTTGTTGTAGTAGTTGCTTCAGGAGTTGTTGTTGTTGTAGGACCTGTAGTTGTATTTGGTGCAGCTGTTGTTACATTTGTTATAGTGGTCGTTGTTGTAGTTGCTTCGGGAGTTGTTGTGGTTGCTTCGGGATTTGTTGTGGTAGTCGGTGCAGGAGCTGTTGTTGTAGCTGGTGCAGCAGTTGTTGTAGTTGTTATAGTAGTGGCTGTTGTAGTTGGTGCATCAGTTGTTATAATAGGTACAGCAGTTGCTGTTGTAGTTTGTACAGGAGTTGTTGTTGTAGTTGGTGCATCAGTTGTTGTTGTAATAGGCACAGCAGTTGCTGTTGTAGTTGCTACAGGAGTTGTTGTTATAGTTGGTGCATCAGTTGTTAATATAGTTGTTATAGTGGTGATTTCTGTTGTTGCTGCAAGAGTTGTTGTAGTTGGTGCATCAATTGTTGTTATCATTGGTACAGTTGTTGTTATAGCTGACACAGAAGTTGTTGTAGTTGGTGCAGTGGTCGTTGAAGTTTCTGCAGAAGTTATTATATTTGGTGCTGCAGTTGTTGTTGTTATAGTTAATGTATCAGTTGTTGTAGGTGCGGGAGTAATTGTTGTAGTTAGTATATTGGTTGTTGTTGGTGGTGCAGTAGATGGGGTTGTTGTTGGTGCAGTGCTTGTCATTGTGGTTAGTGCAGTCATTATTGTAGTTGTCACAGTTGTCCCTGTTGTGGCTAATGCATCCGTTGTTGTAGTTGGTGTTGCAGTTGTTGTAGTTCCATCTGTTGTTGTTGTAGGTCCGGGAGTAGTTGTTTTTGTGGTATGTACATTAGTTGTTGTTTGTTCAGGAGTTGGTGCTGTAGTTGCTGTAGCTGAGTCCACTTGTGTACTCACTGGTTCTGGAGCAATTACTGACAGTGAAGAAAGAGTTTATTGTAAAAGTGTATTTTGGTCTTAGTAAGTTTAGTAGAATTCATGATATTCAATAGTATATTTTATATTTTAACATTTAAAGCCACTGCTCTGAATTAGTGCACAGGGAATGTCAAAATATTTCTTATTAGAAACAAGGGTAACTAACCTATCTTTGCTTACCCGTTAAAATCAGGAGAATGGATATGATTTGTCCAATACACATTGTGTTTCCTTTTAATCTGAAAAAGACAAAGGGACTTGCTCAAAGATGTTGAATTCCCAATTGATTAAGTATCAGTTTTAGCATCTGAACCAACAATGAAATAATATTCAATATCAGTCAAAAATGGAAATTTATTGTGGTAGCATTTTTACCTTTATAACGCATGGTAGCCTATATTTGACTAGCTCATGTTCCTTGTGTTGAAAATGTAACGTGTTAGCATAATGGCACCACAAATACTTGCTGCCTTAATAACCCAACTGCACACTGACCATAGAATATGAATGCAAGTGATCCAATGTTAAATACATCTTAAATGCCAGTAACTACAAGTAACTGTGATAAATTAGCTCAAAGCTTACCTGTTCAGGGGAAAATGATCCAAGTTTGCATCCCTTTAAAATCCTCCCAGACATTAAGCAGGCTCCAGCTTCCAAATGCATCTCAAATATTTACAAATATATTACTATGCCTCTGGTCATGAAGCTTTTTAGATGGAGTTTTTTGTTGTTGTTCGGAGAAAATCTGAAGTTGTTTCTGATTGATTTCAATTGATTGCTTCCATGGCTACAGTTTGTGTCTGGCAGCGTTTCATTTGGCAAACCAGGGGCTTCAATATAATTGGGTATTGGACAGGATCTCATAGAGTATATGTTGTTTTGAGTACAATAAATAATTACATATTTGTTCCAGGAATGGAATGATATTTTTGATCCAGAACAGTATACAAACATCTGCACCACATAGTCGTTATACGTTTTGTTCAGCATTTTGTTTTAAATTCATAATGTACCCATAACCTTATCCAGGTATACGCATATCCAGATATTTTTGCACAATCAAACCGATTTCAAGACAGTGCATTTGGAATTCAACTAATTAAGAAGTGTTGCTCTGATAGATTTAGGCGCTATGTCTGGTTGTCAGGATTTAGTGTTAAAACTACAACTCTGCCTGTCAAATTCTACTTCTGTTTTCACTTCGATATTTAATATATTTTTTGCTTCTCATATTCCTTTTTCAAAGTATTTCTCTGTCAACATAGAGGAGATAGAACACAAATAACTAAAGAGCGGGAAAAGGAGAGAAGAATTCAACAACATACACAATATCTACCAAAGCAGGGTTTTATAACATTTTGATTTATGATCGCAATATATTTCCTAAAACAGAGCTCATTAACGAAATGTATTTTTAAAATAAGTAACTTAAAATAAAAACAATGAACAGACACACAAAGTGCACATAGATAAAGACAAACATACTTACCTAGAATGAACCCCCACCCCCTTAATCTTCTACCACCCATTACCTTACGGAGGAAAAGCTAGATCAGTTTTTAAGAAATTTGATAAAAAGAAATTACCTCTGTCAGCGTCTTGGTTCTGTTTGATACCGTCCTCCAATCCTTTGTCCTGTGAACTGATGGTGAAACATACTTACATGCCTTCTAAATATGACAAACAAATACGTCAGCCTCCCAACTATTATACAAATCAGTTATTTGTATATTATGCAAATCGAATTTGAATATAGAATCTTAATTAGACTCAGTGGGGGCATGTTAAAGCTTGACATTGAGGTAAGGTTAAATTTTAAGATTTATTATCAACAAATAAATTGTTTCTGTCAGTATAGTACATATACTGTAATATACTATATGTATATTGGTGGGTTTGTCCCTTGTTCACACAATCACAGCAGTGACACAACAAATGTGGAATAGTTTTCAGTACATATTAAAGTCATATACAGTATATTGTTCTCCAAAAAGATGCAGTTGATATTTAGTTTCAGTTCATAAATGCCATTATATAAATATCTTCATCATAATATGTCCTGCTACAGTAAGATCTGTGAGTCTGAACATAATGTGGAGCTATTTTGTTTGTTGGCTTAATTTTAGCTATTCAAATAAGAATGCAAAATTGGATTTGAGATTCTGCTCTTAAATGTAGTTTTGTTGTACTTTTTAGCACAGTCTGACCAGCCTCACTGTTGTGGTGAGAAAAGGTGCAGGATAGTGTCAGACAGACTGAGCCAATGGGGGTATTGGTGAATACCCAATACCCCCATTGTAGTAGCTGTGGTGACAATACTTGTAGCTGTGATTGTATTGGTAGATGTGGCACTGGTAGTTGCAGCACTGGAGGTTGCAGTTGTTGTGACACTGTTAGTTGCATTTGCAGTTGTTGTATTAGCTGCAGCAGTGGAGGCTGCAGAAGTTTCTGAAAAGAAAATAACACACACAAACACAAATATGAAAAAAAATGATGAGCTGAGTAGCTATTGTTAGACAAAGGGCAGTCTTTAGAAATACTATGTGAAGACAATGTACTGTTTATTTATGAATGGCCAGCTGGAGTTAAAACCCCTCCTTTATTGTACCATGTAACATTTCTTTTAAGAAGGAAATTTATTGCTCCTTTAATATTTTCTGAAATGGCATGAAGATTTATTGGCAGTCACCAAAGAAAGACCAACACACACTCATGACACAGACAGCTATATATAAATTACATATGCATAGGTGTATTTCTTTGCTTGTGTCAAGTGAAGTACTGCAGCAATCTGAGCGTTGTTAGGAATAGATGTGGAACTAAACACAAGGTCCATGTTGTTGATGATTGACCCATTACTGCAAAAAAATGACCAAAAACATTGTTTTATTTCTATCGATTTACAAGATATTACAAGATATTCGTAAAATATCATACCAGTAGAACATAAAAAATTACCTGCTGCAAGAATTGCTGCTGTTATAGTTCTAGTTGATACCAGAGTTGTTGCAGATGCTGTTGATGTTGCATTGGTTGTTGATGGAGTTGTTGTTGGTGTAGCGCTTGTTGTAGTTGCTGCAGAATTTGTTGTTGTTGCTCCATTGTTGTTGTAGTTGCTGTTGTTCCTTCAGCAGTTGTTGTTGGTGTAGCTGTTGTTGTAGTGTGTGTCGCGGTTGTTGTCGAAGTAGTTGCAGGAGTTGTTGCTCCAGCTGTTGCTGTTGGTGGTGTAGCGGTTGTTGTAGTACTTTCAGTAGGAGTTGTTGTTGTTGCTCCAACTGCTGTTGCAGTTGTTATTTTTGTAGTTGTTGAAAGAGTTGTTGATGTTGCTTCAGCTGTTGTTGTTGTTGATGGAGTTGTTGTTGGTGTAGCGCTTGTTGTCGCCGTTGCTGCAGAATTTGTTGTTGTTGCTCCATCTGTTGTTTTTGTAGTTGTTGTGGGGGATGTTGTAGCTGGTGTAGTGGTTGTTGTCATAGATGTAGAAAAACTTGTTGCTGCCGAAGTTGTTGTAGCTGTTGCTGCAGATGTTGTTGATGCTGCATTGGTTTTTGATGGAGTTGTTGGTGTAGCGCGTGTTGTCGCAGTTGCTGCAGAATTTGTTGTTGCTCCATCTGTTGTTGTTGTGTTTGCTGCATGAGTTGTTGTACTTCTTGCAGCAGTTGTTGTTGATGCTGCAGGAGTTGTTGTTATAGTTGCTGTAAGAGTTGCCGGTGTTCCTTCAGGAGTTGTTGGTGCTGCAGGGGTTATTGTTGTTGGTGTATCCGTTGTCGTCGTAGTTGATGCAGTTGTTATTGTAGTAGGTACTGCATTGGTTGTTGTTGTTGGAGTAACAGCTGTACCAATTATTTTCCAGTGCAAATGAATGCAGGTTTCATTACATGAAGTGGGGAGCAAACAACCCAAGACCATTTGTTCAGAGTGACTGATCAAAGCTTTGGCATGTATAAAATATGCGCAAAAATAGCAATATAGCCTCCCCAAAATGCAAAATTCACATAATAAATACATATTGATACATATTACTGAGACTAAAGTGAGATTAAACTTATTCTTAACTTATGCTATACACATAAAAATGAAGGCTACTTACCCCAAATAATAGTATCCGCTGCCTACTCTCCTGCTCCCTAATCTGTTGTCATGCCACTTCTTTCTTTCAGTCTTTTATATTTCCTACCAGACAATGTGGTGGTATACTTTGACACATCAGTGAGAGACAAGGAAACCAAAAAAATCTTGAACTGTGGGAAATGTTATTTGTCTCTCTATCGTGTGTAATGCATTCCATTGAAGTAAACCAACTGGATTTCATTATCTTTTCATCAAAGAAGTGAGGTAAGAACATCACAGATTGCTTAACATAAGCATGGAATCCAAATTTAGCATTGACACATCTTGTGTTCAGATTCACATTCACAGACAAGGACGGTGACAGTGGTGGGAGGGAATTTGTGTAAAAGACACACACATTATATGATCCGAAAACATCCCAGTCTGATCATGTGGACTTTTTGGGATCACAAACATTTAAAAACATACTGGTCACAAGTACTTTCCGAGGTATTATTAACCGTACTGTAATAAGACAGTACACTGCAGTTTGGTAGAACAGGAGAAATAAAACAACAATTACACATCAGAGGGAACATTCATTCTGTTTGTTGCATACATTTATTATAAATAATAAACACATTTCCACTAACATGCTGAAAAATAATGCAGTTTTTGGGAAAACATCATGTCTTTCCTCAAAGAAAAAAATAATTGTTTTCTGACAGCGACAAATAGCAGAACAAAACTCTACGGTTCAGTATTGTACTGTATTGTCAGATCAGGTGGTTTCATGCCACATCTCAGTTTTGAAAAGAATTGGGAAGGCAAACAAAGTTTGGGATCATTGTTTCTTAAACCTAGCAACAAATAACTGACATTTAAAAAATAAATAAATAAATTGTGTATGTGCTGACAGAATGTGTTTTTTTGACTATTATGTTAAAATATTTAGTTATCTGCTTGGACACATGAATACACAAATGCACAATGTGCGTAAAACCTGCCTAACCACAACAAACATGTCATTCAGCGCCAGCCTCTTTTTCACAGTCCTTGCTAGAGTCGTCCATGGTAGTGCTAGCTTACTGGTTTCTGGCTGTGTGTCTTTTTGTAAGCCACTATTTAATGTACTTAACAGTGCACTATACATAATCAATGTCTTGTCTGAGATGGAAACAAGCTGAGGATTAATGCAGCCAAACTGAGCATTCATCCAGCCATATAAAATGGATATCATATCATCGACCAGTAGACTTCAAGTCAACTTTCACCACATATTAAGTTTTACTCCTTGTAACCCCAGATCACCCTTTTAAAATAACATAGTTGTCATGCAAATAAATATACATCTCACCAAAACCATGTATCATAACAACTCAGAAATCAAACAAAAATACATGAAAATGGGGGGGTGCTCACTGTCCATGAATGTGTTACATGAGCATGGGTCCCACACATACTATACATAGAAAAATGAAGCCTACTTACCCCAAATAACAGTATAATTCAGAAGTTTACTCTGTTCTCCTGCTCTCTAGACTCTTGTGATGCCACTTGTTTCTTTCAGTTTTTTATATTCTGGAAACTAAAAAACTCTTGAACTATGGCAAATGTCTCTAATCTCTGTTGTGTAATGCATTCCGGTGAAGTAAACCAACTAGTTTTCATAATTTTACGTTCAAAAAAGCAGAGCTGTAATATTAAATGAGCTACTTATATATCACATCATTATTTTACACAAAATGTATTATATTTATTATATTTTTACCAAAGATTTCCCTATGTAATTAGCTTATTGGTAGGCACAGTGGCAAGTTGGTTAGCACTGATGCCTCACAGCAAAAAGGTCCCGGATTCGAATCCCTGGGTTGACTGGACCTTTCTGTGTAAAGTTTGCATGTTCTCCCTGTGTCTGCGTGAGTTCTCTCCGGGTACCCCGGCTTCCTCCCACCATCCAAAGATATGCTCACTGGGTTAATTGGTGATTCTAAATTGGCCGTAGGTGTGCATGTAAGTGTGAATGGTTGTCTGTCTCTGTTGTTAGCCCTGCGATCGACTGGTGACCTGTCCAGGGTGTAGCCTCTCGCCCAATGACAGCTGGGATAGGCTCCAGCAGGCCCCCGTGACCCTTAAAAGGAATAAGCGTGTACAGAAGATGAATGAATGAATGAATAAATAAATGAATGAATAATTAGCTTATTTACAATACGTATGCATTGCTTTTCCACATTGGTTAAGTTTCACTCTCGCTTATCATGTGTTATAAAACCATACAAAGACAAAAGTTTCTTCAAGGTGGGTATGAATATTCTCCTCCTTGAACTATCACCTTATCACCCACAGGAGGAGCATGAAGGGTCTGGTGCAGTGTGGATTGGGCAGCAGACCAAGGCAGGAGCCATAAGGTTGTTCATTGGTGCTCTTGGCACCATGGCGGCCTAGGTCGTAGGTTGATGATTGACTTTGTAGTCGTATGTGACCTGCGACCGTATGTTCTGGACACTTGGGTAAAGAGAGGAGTAGAGCTGTGAACTGATCATCACCTGCAGCTTCAGGGCTGTCCTGGCTGACACCACAACATTGCGTGGACTACAGAGGCAGTACCTCAAGAGTGGTAGACTGGGCAGGTGGTCGCCATCTTTAAAAAAGGGGACCAGAGAGTGTGTTCCAACTATGGGGGGATTATACTATTCAGCCTCCCCAGCAAGGTCTATGACAGGGTGTTGGAAAAGAGTATCCTGTCAATTGCTGAACCTCAGATCAAGGAGGAACAATGCGGTTTTCGTCCCGGACGTGGAAGCATGGACCAGCTCTTTACCCTCACTAGGGTGCTGGTCCACATGTGTTTTGTGGCTCTGGAGAAGGCTTATCACCGTGTCCCCAGAGGCATCCTGTTGGGGGTACTCAAGGAGTATGGGGTGGATGGCCCCATGCTAAGGGCCATTCAGTCACTGTACCAAAAGGAATTTGGTCCTTGTAGCTGGTAGTAAGTCAGACCTGTTCCCAGTGAGGGTTGGACTCTGCCAGCACTGCCCTTTGTCACCAGTTCTTTTTATAATCTATTATTTCTAAGCTTTTTTATGGACAGAATTTCTACATGCTGCTGGGGTTTGGTGATCAGAGGATCTCATCCCTGCTTTTTGAGAATGACGTGGTTCTCTTAGCTTAATCATACAATGACCTTCAGCCCTTGCTGGGGTGGTTTGCACCTGAGTGTGAAGCAGCTGGGATTGAGATCAGCACCTCCAATTCTGAGGCCATGGTTTCCTCAGTTGGAAAAGGGTGGATTGCTCACTCCAGGTCAGGGAGGAGGTCCTGCCTCAAGTGGAGGAGTTCAAGTATCTTGGGGTCTTGATCAAGAGTGAAGGTAGGAGGGAGCGGGAGATCGACAGGCAGATCAGAGCAGCATCTGCAGTGACGCTTAACTGGTTGTTTGTGGTGAAGAGAGAGCTAAACCGAAAGACGAAGCTCTCAACTTATCGTTGTTTCGGGCATGTTCCACTGGAAGGAGACCTCGGGGCTGACCCAGAACATGATGGAGGAATTACATCTCTCATCTGGCCTGTGAACAACAGAGAATTCCTCCGAAGGAGCTGGCTAAAGCGGCTGGGGAGAGGCCTGTCTAGGCTTCCCTGCTGAACCTGCTGTCCCCGCGACCCAGACCCAGATAAGTGGGAGATGACGATGACAATGATGACGACGAGGTATGAATAATGCTCTGTGATGTGACGATTATCATGATGACAGAGACAATTATTTCCAGATCATGGACGCATCAAAGTTACATACCAAACAGAAAAGATTAACACGTACATTTCTTATGGACCCTAAAAATCTTACCCAGCCATAATCCAGGAATAGATGTTACCTTGTTAAGTAGCAATCAAATTATAGGGCTTTGATTGTGTCCCTGTTATTAATGGTTAGCTGCTTTATATACAGACAGAGCTAGTGCATTAATTTAGGACAGTGATCCTGATCTGATTGGGTAATTAAAAGCAAGGGGCTTCACAGCAGCAATCTTGAAGCTGTGTTTGCAAAACACTGTACTGCTGTACAGCCCCTTGAAAATGGAAAACAACTTGAAACAACTGTCTCTGTTGGTGTTTGCTGTGTGGTTGTTGTTTTTTCTTTTGTAGATGTTATGGATTGAGTTACTCTTATCATTGATGCAGCTGTCATGGACACTGTATGCCAAAACATACAGTGTGGGTCAGTGACATCTCAACTGTGCACCCTGACAACTGTCCAGACTTTGATCTATAGCACATCCTTCATAATTCTTAAGTGACAAGAGGCCATGAATCAAACAAAAGGCTTGAAAAAGTAAAATACCCACCCCCAAATTATTAAGATGCTGATTCGCACTGGAAAATACACATAGAAAATACATGAGACCAACTTTTAAATGTTTGTGCCTTTAATTAAAAATTTGTATACTTTAGATGACAAAAAACTTACAATATATTACACATTCTATGTCATTTTGCATGATCACCTTGAAGACAGCATTTGCAAATGTCTCCTCTGTGGGATAGGATTATCTTATTATTTTATCTTATACTATAGTTGTATAAACATATGTAATTAGAGTCCACATATAATTTAAAAACATTTAAATATGAAAGTTGACCAGATAATCATTCAGGACTTTGTTCAGACATTTTACATTTCATGAACTCAACAGTATTCAATGATACTGTTTCAGGATTCAAGAAGCAGACCATAGCACAGGCTGAATCATTTCCTTCACTGAAACTTTTTGAAACATTTATTCACTTACTCCCTGTTCAGTTTGAATATTGCACACATTTTAAGTGTTCTGACTACTGAGTCAATTTTGTATTTGTGCTTAGTGGAAACACTTTCCTTCATTTATGGTATGATAAGGAGATCAAAATGGATAAAAGAGAAATGTGCAGCATAGTGTGCATGCACTAAACATCTAGAATTTAATGTCTAGATGCTTCTTCTAAGCCATACTGTATTTGCTATTCATTAGAACCTCTTCTTGGATTTTCGAGGAGAACCAAGTTCTTCTTCATACCATTAACAGCAGGTATTTTCTAATGGACTTCCGCACAGGCTATTGTTGGCATGATAGTAGCCATGACAGCAGTACCAGACAGGATGTTGTGATGACACTGATCTTGTGGGTCACTCCACTTGACACTTCTATAACTGGTGAAAAAGGGAAAACAAGGAATTCCATCAACTAAAACTCCTATTGTACTATAACTTTATAATATGATAGCATTCAAAATGACTTGCCTGTGCCATTCACAGAAATGGAGTTGGTGTCAATGTTGAAGCCAATGTTGGGGTCGGAAGATGCAATGACCAAAACTGTAGCAATCTGAGCGTTGTTAGGAACAGATGCGGAACTGAAGGCAAGGTCCATGTTGTTGATGATTGATCCGTTACTGCAAAAGGATTGACCAAAAAAACATTGTTTTATTTCCATTGATTTACAATCAATATTCTTAAGATTCTACCAGTATAACATTAAACCTTTAAAACTTACCTGAATGAAATCACAGTCAAGGAGCGGAATGAAGAAAATGCTCTTTGGTAGAAAGGTTCAAGCTGCAGAAATACAAACAAACTTTAAATTCATGTGTTGTGTTTAATGAATTAATGATTTCTTCACTTTCTAATCTCACTGTGTAATTGTGCTGTAACAATTCTGATTCGTGATGACACAGATCTGTTTTGACTGCTATTTGAAGCTCATAGACAACAATCTAGCATCATATTGGTAGCAACATCTTTATCTGACATACTGATACCAACAAAAAGTTTTCTAGAATTAAAAAATAAAGTTTATATAAATGTTAAGTCCCTGCAACCCTTAACAGGAATAACCGGGTGTAGAAAATGAATGAATGAGTTTGTTATGTTTATTTAGTTCTCTCTATGCAGTTGAATTTTAGACTGATGGGACATGCACCATGTTCAGATTTAGGTGAATGTAACAATTTACTATGTTTGTAAAGAAGAAAAATACATCATCTTCTCTACCCGTTTAGTCCTGTTAAGAGTCACAGGGGTCTGCTGGAGCCTATCCCAGCTGTCAACAGGCGAGAGGCAGGGGTACACCCTGGACAGGTCGTCGACTAACACAGAGAGACACACAACCACCACTCACACGCACACCTACGGCCAATTTAGAATCACCAATTAAGCTAATGCGCATGTCTTCGGATGGTGGGAGGAAGCTGGAATACCCGGGGAGAACAGGGAGAACATGCAAACTCCACAAAGAAAGGATTCAAACCAGTGACCTTCTTGCTGTGAGGCATCAGTGCTAACCACCTCTCCACTGTGCCACCATCATATCATTATACTCGATATCAATATCATATTATTATAATGCAAACATTTTCACTTAAAGATACTTACACTTCTCTTTAACAGACTAGCCCGATTGATAAAGGCTTGGGATGAGGGATTCAGCAATTCACTTGTAAAGGTCTCTCCAGCAGATCTGAATGTCAGCCGCCTTGTTGTAACTGCCTCAACAGTTGAAGTAGTTGCTGAAGAGGTTGTAGTCGTGGCACTTTCAGCTGTGGTGACAATATTTGTAGCTGTAGTTGTAGCAGTGGTAGTTGCACTAGTAGTGTTGGCTGCAGCAGTGGGGGTTGCAGTTGTGACACTGGTAGTTGCACTAGTTGTATTAGCTGCAGCAGTGGAGGCTGCAGTTGTTTCTGAAAAAGAAAACACACACACGCACACACAAGACTAATATGAAAAAAATCATATTATGAGTACAAATTGTTAGTGAAAGGGCAGTCTTTGAAAAAAAAACTATGTAAATCACAATGCACTGTTTATTTAAAAATGGCCAGCTGGAGTTAAACCCCTTCCATAACTGTGCCAGAACTAATATTTTCTGTTAAGAGGGAAATGTATTGCTTCTTTAATATTTTCTGAAATGGCATGAAGATTTATTGGCAGTCATCAAAGAAAGATCAACACACACTCATGACACAGACAGCCATAGATAAAATACATATAAATAGGTATATTTCTTTGCTAGTGTCAAGTGAAGTACTACTCTTTACTTACCAACTATTTGGACAGTGTTAACTTGAATAGTGATGTTGAGGGCAGTGTTATTTGCAGCCTCTACTAAGGTTTGTGCAACGTCAGTAGCCGTTGGGATTGCTGCAGTCGTTGAATTTCTGTTAAACTCGATCCCCACCTCTGCATCAGTATTCTCCATTCGAGTTCGGGCTGTAGCTGGTCTGTATAAAAAAAAATAAAAAAAACCATATGTTTGAACCTGGTAACTAATATTATGTCTGTGGCCATGATCAATATGAAAACTTGTGTATAGAAATGTTTGGTAAATTCTGTCAAGGAATATATCATCTCACCTAAATGCTATGATGAATGTGCGGCGGAAAATTGCTCCATATCGATTGCGGTAGATGATGTCATACTGTGAAGTGACAGATGTAAAACTGAAATAAAATCAACTGAAAACTCACTAATTACAATTAATTAAGTGAATATATTAAGGTGCTGCACTCACCACTGCAACAACTCTTGCCTCAAGGACCTTAAATTGTTGGCTGTTCCTATCATTAAGTTCTGGGACAAAAGGTTCTACCAAGGTTGCTTGAATAGCCACAACTGGTGGTGGGGCTTCAGTTGTTGTAGTTGTAGTTGCTGCGGTAGTTGTTGTTGTGGTTGCAGTTGTTGCAGTGGTAGTTGTTGTGGTTGGTCCAGCAGTTATTACTGGAGAACAAGGAATTACGTTAACTACTACTAATTCCTATTGTACTGTAACTTTATAATATAATAGCATTCAAAATGACTTGCCTGTGCCATTCACAGAAATTGAGTTGGTGTCAATGTTGAAGCCAATGTTAGGGTCGGAAGATGCATTGACCAAAACTGTAGCAATCTGAGTGTTGTTAGGAACAGATGTGGAACTAAACGCAAGGTCCATGTTGTTGATGATTGATCCGTTACTGCAAAAGAATTGACCAAAAGCATTGTTTTATTTCTATGGATTTACAAGATAATACAAGATATTCTTAGGATTCTACCAGTAGAACAAAAATTACCTGAATGAAATCACAGTCAAGGAGCGGAATGAAGAAAATGCTCTTCGGTAGAAAGGTTCAAGCTGCAGAAACACAAACAATCTTTAACTGTGTGTGTTTTGTTCAATGACTTATTGGTTTCTTCACTTTCTAATCTCACTGTGTAATTGTGCTATTACATTTATGATTTGTGATGAACAGATCCATTTTGAAAATTTTGCTGTTTCAAACAGATACCAACAAAATCATTAAAAGACAGTCTGTAGAAAGTTGACGCAGTTGAATATTGCACTGATGGGAAATGCACCGAGTTCAGATTTAGGTGAATATAACATGATATGTTTGCCAATAAGAAGAATGATGTATGCCACCTTGCAGAAATACTGTAACTTAATATTACAAGAGGTGAAATGTTTCGATTTTATTAGAATGCAAACATTTTCACTTAAAGATACTTACAGTTGACCTTAACAGACTGGACCGATTCATAAATGCTTGGGATGAGGGATTCAGCAATTCACTTGTAAAGGTCTCTCCAGCAGATCTGAAAGTCAACCGCCTTGTTGTAACTGTTGTCGTTGTTGCTCCAGCTGTTGTTATAGTTGGTACGGCAGTTGTTGTTGTAGTTGGTATGGCAGTTGTTGTTGTAGTTAGAGCAGTGGTTGTTGTAGTTGGTGAAACAGTTGTTGTTATATCGGCAGGAGTTGTTGTTGTAGCTCTAACTGTTGTTGTAGTTGCTGCAGAGGTTGTTGTAGTTGGTGTAGCGGTTGTTGGTGTAGTTGCTGCAATAATTGTTGTTCCTCCAGCTGTTATTGTAGTTGCTGCAGTGGTTGTTGTAGTTGGTGAAGCGGTTGTTGTTGTTGTAGTTGCTACAAGAATTGTTGTTGATGCACCTCCTCTTGTTGTTGTAGCTGCTGCAGAAGTTGTTGTTGGTGGTGTGGGTGTTGTTGTGATAGTTGCTGCTGGACTGGTTGTTGTAGTTGGTGTAGCAGGAGTTGTTGTAGTTGCTGCAGCAGTTGTTGACATAGTTGGTTTTGCTGTTGTTGTAGGTGATGCAACAGTTGTTGTAGGTGGTGCAACGGTTGTTGTAGTTGGTGAAGCGGTTGTTGTTGTAGTTGCTGCAGTCGTTGTTGTAGTTGGTGAAGCGGTTGTTGTCGTAGTTGCTGCAAGAGTTGTTGTTGATGCACCTCCTGTTGTTGTAGTTGCTGCAGAAGTTGTCATTGTTGTAGTTTCTGCAGAAGTCATTGTTGTTGTTGCTGCATCAGTAGTTGTTGTAGTTGCTGCAGTGGCTGTACTTGTAGTTGTTGCAGCAGTTGTTGTTGTTGTTGGTGTGGGTGTTGTTGTGATAGTTGCTGCTGGACTGGTTGTCGTAGTTGGTGTAGCAGGAGTTGTTGTAGTTGCTGCAGCAGTTGTTGTCGTAGTAGGTACGACAATTGTTGTTGTTTCTACTGAAGTTGTTGTTATAGTTGGTCTTGCTGTTATAGTTGTTGCTGGAGTGGCTGCTGTAGCTGGTGTAACTGTTGTTGTAGTTGGTGCAACGGTTGTTGTTGTAGTTGGTGTAGTGGTATTTGTGGTTGCTGCAGCTGTTATTAGAGGAAAACAAGGCTTTATGTAAACTAAAATCCGTATTGTACTGTGACATTATAATATGAT